>JAOTNS010003624.1:205000-582500 GCA_028476615.1 Culter alburnus
GATGTAATATAAGTCTCTGGTGTCTCCAGAATGTGTCTGTGAAGTTTCAGCTCAAAATCCCCCACAGATCATTTATTATAGCTTGTTAAATTTGCCCCTATTTGGGTGTGAGCAAAAACACGCCGTTTTTGTGTGTGTCCCTTTAAATGCAAATGAGCTGCTGCTCCCCGCCCCCTTTCCAGAAGAGGGCGGAGCTTTAACAGCTCAACAACAACAAAGCTGGAGAATCTCACGCAGCCAAAATGAGGATTGTCAGTTAACCGACAAACCAAAAGAACAGTTAGCATGCTTTGCTCAAACTTTTGCCATGCCGTTAGAACTGGTACACTGTTGTCGCTTGCAAAAACAAAATGGTGGGTGGCACCATGGGTGGAAAGTGCAGATTAAGGGGCGGTAATATTATAATAAGATCCCCTTCCTACGTCACTAGGGGAGTGAAATCTGAGCGGCTCATTTTTTTACATGCTTGCAGAGAAAGGCTTGATGAACCAAAGGTTACTGGGTTGGTAGATGACCCGATTATAGCACTTAAACATGGAAAAAGTCAGATTTTCGTGATATGTCCCCTTTAAATGTTGTAATGCAAAAGCTTTCTGGGTGTTAAGCTAAATTTCACATCATTCACGGCAGGTTGTGTAGACTCAGTTTTTAGTTTTTAGATTCAAATCGGCTTTGAGTTGCTTAGCATCAAATGAGACAGCACATCAAATAGTTGTGAACAGCTCATAGGGCTTTTGAACAACATCCTCAAAAGGCTCATGATGAGTGTGTGTTATGTAATGGGAAGTTGAGTCTTTTCTCTCTGGGCCGTGCTTTTGTGTGCGAGACCGGGATCTGACGGCATTCAAAGGCAATACATTTTGCTTGACAGACACATCTACAATGGAAAACAGTTCTTTGTTCTTAAACAGGAGAAAGTTTCATCTTAAAAATACCTTTTTCCTTTGCATATCAAAGCATTGCAACATTTTAGAGTCTGATCATTGAAAAACAAAGTCAGTCTCAGTAAATGTGAATTATGTTGCATGCAGTGCGCACGGCCTCGAGCCACCACAGGCTGAAGAATAGGTCATGATTGCGTCCCATCCAGGTTTCTTATAGTCATAGTCTAAGCTCCGGCATTCTTTCAGCTCAGATCTTTCTCTAATCCCTTAACGCCTGACTGGCTATGTGTATGATTAGTGGCTGCCTTTGCTCTCAGCTCTCAGAACTGAAAATACAAAGCATCCAGAACATGACTGTTAGCACTTTACAAGACTTAATGGCAGTGTCTACTTACTCAGGTTAGTGCTGAGAATTAAATGTAGGCAATGTTAGATACTCTACAGCTAAATTGATCACTGCTGTAAGTATTAACCCTGTAAAGCCTGACATATAAAATAATAGTCAGACAATGTAACAATTTATTGAGACTTTAGACAAAATCTAAAAAAAAAAAAAAAAATGTTTGCATGTTTTTTGTTATCATATTTGATACATCAGGCTTTTACATAGTATGATATAGTGAGAATATGGAGTTCATACTTGAGCAGAATAAAAACACCTTTTATTCTGAAGCCCAAACTGAGCAGAACTATGCGATTTGGTACAGATGCTATTTACAGTGGGTATGGAAAGTATTCAGACCCCCTTAAATTTTTCATTCTTTGTTATATTGCAGCCATTTGCTAAAATCATTTAAGTTAATTTTTTTCCTCATTAATGTACACACAGCACCCCATATTGACAGAAAAACACAGAACTGTTGACATTTTTGCAGATTTATTAAAAAAGAAAAACTGAAATATCACATGGTCCTAAGTATTCAGACCCTTTGCTCAGTATTTAGTAGAAGCACCCTTTTGATCTAATACAGCCATGAGTCTTTTTGGGAAAGATGCAACAAGTTTTTCACACCTGGATTTGGGGATCCTCTGCCATTCCTCCTTGCAGATCCTCTCCAGTTCTGTCAGGTTGGATGGTAAACGTTGGTGGACAGCCATTTTTAGGTCTCTCCAGAGATGCTCAATTGGGTTTAAGTCAGGGCTCTGGCTGGGCCATTCAAGAACAGTCACGGAGTTGTTGTGAAGCCACTCCTTCGTTATTTTAGCTGTGTGCTTAGGGTCATTGTCTTGTTGGAAGGTAAACCTTCGGCCCAGTCTGAGGTCCTGAGCACTCTGGAGAAGGTTTTCGTCCAGGATATCCCTGTACTTGGCCGCATTCATCTTTCCCTCGATTGCAACCAGTTCCTGTCCCTGCAGCTGAAAAACACCCCACAGCATGATGCTGCCACCACCATGCTTCACTGTTGGGACTGTATTGGACAGGTGATGAGCAGTGCCTGGTTTTCTCCACACATACCGCTTAGAATTAAGGCCAAAAGTTCTATCTTGGTCTCAGACCAGAGAATCTTATTTCTCACCATCTTGGCAAACTCCATGCGGGCTTTCATGTGTCTTGCACTGAGGAGAGGCTTCCGTCGGGCCACTCTGCCATAAAGCCCGACTGGTGGAGGGCTGCAGTGATGGTTGACTTTCTACAACTTTCTCCCATCTCCCCGACTGCATCTCTGGAGCTCAGCCACAGTGATCTTTGGTTCTTCTTTACCTCTCTCACCAAGGCTCTTCTCCCCTGATAGCTCAGTTTTGGCCGGACGGCCAGCTCTAGGAAGGGTTCTGGTCGTCCCAAACGTCCTTCATTTAAGGATTATGGAGGCCACTGTGCTCTTAGGAACCTTAAGTGCAGCAGAAATTTTTTTTGTAACCTTGGCCAGATCTGTGCCTTGCCACAATTCTGTCTCTGAGCTCTCAGGCAGTTCCTTTGACCTCATGATTCTCATTTGCTCTGACATGCACTGTGAGCTGTAAGGTCTTATATAGACAGGTGTGTGGCTTTCCTAATCAAGTCCAATCAGTATAATCAAACACAGCTGGACTCAAATGAAGGTGTAGAACCATCTCAAGGATGATCAGAAGAATGGACAGCACCTGAGTTAAATATATGAGTGTCACAGCAAAGAGTCTGAATACTTAGGACCATGTGATATTTCAGTCTTTCTTTTTAATAAATCTGCAAAAATGTCAACAATTCTGTGTTTTCTGTCAATATGGGTGCTGTGTGTACATTAATGAGGAAAAAATGAACTTAAATGATTTTAGCAAATGGCTGTAATATACAAAGAGTGAAAATTTAAGGGGTACTGAATACTTTCCGTACCCACTGTATATGGCCAAAATGTAAGATGAAATTCTGATAGCTTTTATGTAAATCAATGAGATCTTCTATAACAGATTACTTAAAATACATATAAAATCAGTTCTAACTCTATATCTTCCATTTATTTGTCTTAAATAAGAAAGTAAATAAGATTTAAACGCATTTATAACATATAATGCAAAGCAATACAATGATGAATTAAGATCATTGTAATGTATCATACTTGACACATTTTTTCTAAATAATTATGTTTGGATAATCAAGTAAATATAATTCTTCAGTCCAGTAATGTTCATCTTGAAATATTACCAACAATATAAAGTTATCTTACATTTACTTTTAAAATCAGTAAAGATTTCACAGCAAAAAGACAAGTGATCCATGACCTGAAAGGTAACATTTTTACAATTATACTAAAGGCCTTTTACTTGCTAAAAAGTCTAAACTATCAATCAGATGTAGAGGAGATGGAGAACGTATTTTTTTATGTTTTTGATTGTGTTTGATCGTTTGCGTAACGCATAAGATATAGTAGGATTTATAGGGTTAATAATTCCCATGTTTTGTGGAAAAGAAAGCATTTATTGCTAATAGATTTTCATAATGAAATGTAATTTTTCACATCTAGCTGTTCTTTTCTTTCAGTGGTAAATCCTCTTGGATGCCCCCTACACTATATTAGAGACATGGTGAGCTATAGCATTAATGAAATACTGAAAACCAGCTGTGTGCTTACCAGATGGCCAAGGACATCACGCATCTGGGTATAACGTCCCTGTGCATTGATTTATAGCGTAAATACTTAAAAACTTGTCAGCATGAAGTGGCATTTGCAATGTTTTCCTTCCATATTGTGTGACATGAGTCTAACAGAAAAAAATACAGCACAAGAGTTGGTTTTATCAATCAGGAAATGATTGGACTGTGAAAAGTGGTTTCTGGTGATGTCAGCCAAAGCAGAGCAAGTTATTACAGTTTTGAGGAAAACTTATGAGCATATGAAAACTTTGCAATAATGTGCAAATAATGAATAATTCACATTAAGATGGGGAACATGCGTTATTTTATCCATCAGGAATTGTTTGGATGGTGAAATGTGGTTTCTGTATGTCAGGGAAGCCATCAGAGGTGATCAGAAAGATTGTGCACCACTAAATCATTCACAATAAGACCAGAAACATATATTATTTAATGCTGACTTTAACTTTCTCCTTTTACTCTATAATCAGAGAGGTCCCAAAACAGAGCCTTGAGGTACTCCTCTCACTTTGCTGAGGGCTGTGTAGAAAATATCTCCCCCATTGAATACATTCGCCGCTCAGAGGCGTGTAAAAATAAGGGTAACCCTCTTTGACAGTCCACTGTCAGCTCTGCATCCACACAGCTGTGGATTTATCACTATTCTGCATCCGTTAACTCAAAGGAAGACTCATCAAAATGGCGGTAAAGGGATAAACTTGTTGGGGTTCTCAGTAATCTGGTAAGCCGCTTCTTACCAGTGAAGCTCTCAACGTCTAGAGTAGGTGGATGATCTTGTGCGTGCTGATGCTGATGTTGCGTTAGTGTGCATTCTGTGAGAAGAGTGTATGTTACAGGAATAAGTTAAGTAGGTCAGATACAGTGTATTAAGGCTTTTTAAAATTTTATACATGCACTTTCCGTGACTGCATCATGCTGGTGAATTATCAGAAATGTCACATGCAACTCATCTTGTTGCAAAGCAAGCATTAAATGCTTTTATAAATCAAGTCTTCAGTGTCACGTATATAGCCTTTCTTTCTGTTTTCTTAAGTTAGATTGATCTTATCATCTCTTTCCTGCAAAAAGAGAATGCATTTTTTAGGGGGTTTGTTCAAATCCTTTTTTCCAGGTCGTTGGGCCTTTTGCAATGGCCATGCACACAGTCACTCACTCGCAAGTGCACAGGGAGCACACTGTAAAATCCCTGAGAGGACCAAATTGTATTGTGGAGCTAAAACGCCTCGGTTTCTTTTTACTTCACGTCAATTTGTGGAGCATTTCCGTGGGCTAGTGACGCTTCTCCTCCTCGGCAGCTGCTGATGAATTCTAAGTGACATGGGTTTTTCCTCTTGGCAGCGCAGCAAGGCAAACCTGCATCGCTGTGTTCCGGAGCTGCTTGCTAAGCGCGCCTTTTCTTTCCTGTTATGAAAGCTTCCTAACACCTGATTTATTGGTTATGTATGCAGAGAATCGATACATTTTGTAAATAACTTTTTTGGCCATTTTATTGAAAGTAAAAAGATGACAAATGAGAAATGATGTCGACAACGTGGTGGAAAGTCAAGCTGGATTTGAATCCTCATCTCCCACATTAGCAACATGGCTTAATGCACATGGAGCTTAATGCCAAGTGCGCACTACAACACTGAAGCATGCCAGCCTATGATGTTTTAAAAAGATCATAGCTAAAGTTCCTGTAGCAGTGTTATTTTAGTATCTTTAATATGCTATTATTTTTTTGTTATATTTGGATTTTATTTTTACATTTTCTGTTTTAATTTGAGTTAAAGTTTTAGTAATTTTGTTGTTTTTGTTATTAGTTCTTTTCTTAAATAGGTCTATAACATGTCTAAACATGAGGGTGAGCAAATAATGTCTTTCCATGACCATTGTTGCCACATGCAATATGCAACACAATCTATCCAAATTACAAAAGATGCAACAACAGCACAATTTACATGATTAAGCATCTAAATCATCATGTGTAAACTTCTTTTGGTCCACTTATTCTTCTTTGATATGATTACAGACGTCCCAGCACATCTTTCCATTCACCTCCCACTCGATGAATAACAGCCCCAATTAATCCAAGCATCATTATCCCACATCTTGTTAACCTGCTTGAGGCATTCTGCTGGTTTGAAGTAGATTACTTATCTTGATGTGTTTAAATAGGCCTACTGTATTCTGGAATTTCAGGACTGGTTTGGAAAAAGTGTATGTGGACGAATGGAGCAGGTGTTTTTGCTAGAGGCGGCCATGTGGTTGGGGGGTCTGCAAGCCCCAGGGCGTATATAAATCACAGCACAAGAGCTCACTAGAGTGTATTATAGGCAATAATATCAGCCACGCTGGAACAGCTGAGGATATAGATTGTGGATGTGTGCAGGGATGTTGGCAACCGCAGGCAGGTGTGGAAAAGAAGTGGCGTTTGCCAAATCCAGGCGTGCTGACATCGCTGATCAAACCGACTCGGTTTTATGTGCCAAATGTCTAATCTGGTTCCAGGGCACAATGATGTGCCATTTAGGTTTTAATATGTGAAATCAGATTGCCAATGAAGGTCTGCTGGCCTCCATCTCTGTTACAAATAACTGGTTCTTTGCAGCAAGTTGGTTTCATTAATGTTCTTTCAAGATTATAAATGTTCTTGCTGTTTCATTATAGGTTCTTCAGATCTGTTTTGGTTTCTGGGTTCCTTAAAGGGTTAGTTCACCCAAAAATGAAAATTATCCCATGATTTACTCACTCTCAAGCCATCCTAGGTGTATATGACTATCTTTTTTCAGACCAACACAATCTGAGATATATTTAAAGGTGCCATTGAACGTTTTTTTAAAAGATGTAATATAAGTCTAAGGTGTCCCCTGAATGTGTCTGTGAAGTTTCAGCTCAAAATACCCCATAGATTTTTTTTTTTTGGGGCATCATTAAATATGAGCCGATTCATGCTGCGACCCCTTTAAATCTCGCGCTCCCCCGCCCACGGAGCTCGCACTTGCCTTTAACAGCATAAACAAAGTTCACACAGCTAATATAACCCTCAAAATGGATCTTTACAAAGTGTTCGTCATGCATGCTGCATGCATACATCGGATCATGTGAGTATAGTATTTATTTGGATGTTTACATTTGATTCTGAATGAGTTTGAGGCTATGCTCCGCGGCTAACTGCTAATGCTACACTGTTGGAGAGATTTATAAAGAATGAAGTTGTTTATGCATTATACAGACTGCAAGTGTTTAATAACGAAAATAGCGACGGCTCTTGTCTCCGTGAATACAGTAAGGGGGGCGAGATTTTGAAGCCCAAAAAATGCATCCATCCATCATAAAAAAATAATCCATACGGCTCCAGGGGGTTAATAAAGGCCTTCTGAAGCAAAGCGATGGGTATTTGTTAGAAAAATATCCATATTTAAACTTCATTAACTAAATAGCTAGCTTCCGGCAGACAGATGTACGCATAGATTTGCGGCGGAAGAGTAACCTCTGACCTGACGCATGACGTAATGATGAACGTGGAAGCGAAGAGGATAGAGCAAAGCAAAACACCGGTCATTAGAATTCTAAAACAAGAATTTTTAAAGAGAAATGTCGGAGGATTTCTATGTAAGAGAGTTTGTTGCACAGCTCTATTCAGGGCCAGATTGGGACTCATTTTCAGCCCTGGGGTTTCATTGCCTTAGACCGGCCCACTTTAATTCACGACTGACTATATTAAAATAATAATTAAAACCTCAGTATATAGTCTGCAATAGTGCACTGTTCTCTACAACCTTGTAAATAATTCTATTTTTCAAAATATCTCAAATACCCATGATAGTACAAATGATAGTATAAAATGCTAAAATTTGATATAGAGTTATTTTTATAGTTATAATAAAGATTTTATAATGTGAACCACTGATTAATTCTCTAGCCATCTAGTGGCTGTAGTTAAAAATTCATGTTATTTTAATTTTAATTTAATTAAGTGTTTGCTTTCCAGTAGATGGCAGTAATCGTCCACTAAACCCAGGCACATTTTTCATGTCTATCACTATGAATGAAATTTAGAAATGTAGATCTTTATTGAAGTGGATTTAACATAAAATTTTGCTATTTCATATAAATGTATATACTTAAATTATTACAAATTGAGGCAAATAAATAACACAAAATACCATAAATCCTACAAAATTGCACAACTTTACAGTAAAATATTAAAGTAGGCTATTACGTTTGTTTAAAAAAAGTTACATGTTACAAAAATCACATTTTACTGTCTGGTTAAGCTAGTTGGACAGAAAAATGAATATTGTTGGCCAATGTGTAATAGCATAGCAAGCAACATAACATAATAGGCCATATTTTATTATTTGCCTACTATTCTTACACATAGCCTACGATATGAAAAATAGCTGCATGCCTTTATCTTTTGCATGTTTTCCCCTCTTCCTTTGTATTTATTTACGTTACTTAAATCGGCCTCCGGTGGCTTAGACCTTTTGCCTTACCATAATTTAGCGTTGATTTAGAACTTGTCCCGCTGTCCCTACAGAAGTCACCTCATCCCTTCTTCTCGTATACTTTTGAGTGAGTTGTCTTCTCCGGGCGCACACCCAGAGTCCCTCCCGACCAGGTTAATTTACCCATAGAGTGACATTATATCATTGACGTTACGTGCAAATGAGCGGTAAAAAACTGATTGCTCATTCGTTTGTTTGTTTTTTCTTGCGCGGGTGCCCCGTGCCGCCTAAATCCGTCACTGAATGGTTTTTAGGAAAAAGTTAGGCAACTCGGCTTGTACATTTGGCCGCGTCCACAGTTTCTAGAGCATCCATATTTCAACCCAGTGCCATGACAACACCGGCCCTCGCGGCCAAATAAACTGACCGGCCCACCGGGAATTCTCCCGGTGCTCCCGATTAGCCAATCCGGGCCTGACTCTATTCGTTTAAACTGCGAGAAGCATCTAAGCTTACGATACTCCTACATCCTACATCATACATCGCGTCACTTGCAACTTGCGCAGTATGCGTACGGTCGTCTGCTGGAAGCTAGTTATTTTAGTTTATAAAGCTTTCAATATGCATATTTTTATGGATGCATTTTTTTGGTTTTCAAAATCTCACACCCCCCCCCCCCCCCCCCCCCCCCCCCCCATTGACTACCATTATAAAGCTTGGAAGAGCCAGGATATTTTTAAATATATCTCCAGTTGTGTTCATCTAAAAGAAGATAGTCATATACACCTAGAATGGCTTGAAAGTGAGTAAATCATGGGATCCTTTTCATTTTTGGGTGAACTATCCCTTTAATCCTGTATATATAACCATGAGCATAAGCTGAAGGGAGATTTTACAGAAGGCATGTAGTAGATTAGGTGCAACAGCAAACATTTTGATCATGTTGATAATTTAGAGGCTTTATAGGCGTACTTTTATATTTATATATATATATATTAGATGTTTAACATATAACTGTTCTCTTTTGGCAGCTGTGCTTGCTTTTTATGAGACTGTCTAGATTTCATGGCCTCAGTGATATTGAATTTGATTTAGCCATTAATACAATAATGCAGTCAATGTCCTGAACATCCCAGCATAGAAAATGACATTTAGGGCACAATGATGCACTGTCCCAACATCTGACCCTACCAGAAAGACATAGACTGGCTCCTAATCTATTATAGTCTGTGACAAATGGTTTTGCAGATGTTGCTTTTGCATGTTAATAATAGACTGGCAAAAGCTGAAACGTCCACATCGAATAAATGGAAAATACTTCGGTGCGTGAGTGCGAGAAATTATAACCAAATCCAATAAGAGGAGCTTGCACACATAATCATAGATGATTTCTTACAAATTGCTTTTATTCAGAGGCCCAAAAAATGTGCTCAGTGCCAAGAGAAAATGTGTTGCTTGTAATAAATCTGGTTAAGCTGGTGAGCAAAATGTCTTCCGCTTCCTTCCTTTTCTTTGTTTATCGTTCCATAAATGTGTCTCCGTCTGCATTGGATGTTATTTGTATATAGCTTCGTTTACAGTTGCAGGCGTTTACATTTAAGCGCAAGGCTGACATTTTTGTCAGCGTCAGCATTTCGTATTAATCTCAGTAGGGTTTTCAGCACAGCTAATGCAAACACATTTGATTTTTGATGATGGGTTTTAGTGCAGCCTTTGAAGAACCAGCAGGCCCTTGGAGACGCCAGGAATGCATGCTTGTACGTGATGGACGCGCTTTCTATGGAAACGGCTGATGAGATGAATAGTGACAGTGCTGGTGAGAGTGTGATGTAATTTCTGATCATCACTCTCCCTCTATTTCCCCTTTATTCAGTCTCCGTGTCCTCCTCCTCTTCATTTCACCCCCAGATGGCAATCAGTCATGTCCTCTGTCACCTCGACATTTTCAATCAGCGGTTCGAGCGTCTCTGTGGGGACGAAATAGAATTTGCCCAACACTCCGGAAAGAGCAGTGCATTGACTCATTAATGATATGACATGCTGTAATGTCAAAAGGCATCGAGTAGATTTCACTTTCACTGGAGATAAAGCACAAAAACAGCTGTTGTAATTGCTCTACCTTTAAAAAATTATTTCCTGACTGATGCGTCTCCGTATGCACAGGACTAAAATACCTTCTGTTGTCGATTGTGATTGGGTAATAATATGGACAGATGGGTGTTTTTGGTTGTGCATTTAAGCATTCGGCACTGCAGATGTGTTTGACTATTGTGCTTGCGTGCTTTAGGACCGGCTGTGAGATGTACGGCAGGCAGATGGAGTCCAACGTCGGAGCCGAGGAGCTGACGGATGAAGAGAAGGAAATTATCAACAATGTGCTGGCGAGAGCCAAGATGATGGAGGCCATGGAGCAAGAGAGGATTGGGTGAGACATTGACTTGAAGTCGTCCTTTTGTTCTTTTCCCAATTGAGATCTCTTTAACTTGTCAGTTGTCTCTCCTAGACACCAGTGGGACTTATTTTGTAAGATAGACCCAGAAAAAAACCTTTTTTTATTGCAAGTACACTGCCATTTAAAAGTTTGGGTCAGTAAGAGACCCAAAAAGTTTTTTTTTTTTTTTTTAAAGATGTGAATACTTTTATTCAGCAAGGAAGCATTAAATGTGGGAGAGAGAGGGGGACAGGATTGGGAAAGCTCCGGGTCACCCGAAGCGCAACAGCACTATATGTCGGTGTGCTGCCCACAAGGCTATCGGCACAGACAAGAACACAATTTTATAATTTCTTGGTTCAAGAAAGAGCCGGAGTTTGCGATACAGTTTGTCTAGATGCTCTTAAATCAACAATAAGTATGCTTTCCTGTTACATATCACACATGCACACTTCAATAAGCCAACAAAACACAGGTTAATGTGTTTACATCTCAAAAAAATAGAGTAACAACTGAGACAACTTTGATATTTTAGGTAAAGTAAATCATAATGGAGAACTCTATTAAGTTTCTTGAGATATGAAAAATCTAATAAATCTAAAATCTTTAATTTAACGAGTTTATTCTCAACATTTTATCTCGACTTTTTTCTTGAAATTTAACGAGTTTTTTCTCGTATTTGAGTTATTCTCAACATTTTATCTCGACTTTTTTCTTGAAATTTAACGAGTTTTTTCTCGTAATTTAACGAGTTTATTCTCAACATTTTATCTCGACTTTTTTCTTGAAATTTAACGAGTTTTTCTCATAATTTAATGAGTTTATTCTCAACATTTTATCTCGACTTTTTTCTTGAAATTTAACGAGTTTTTTCTCGAATTTAATTTTATTCTCAAAAATTTATCTACTTTTCTTGAAATTTAATGAGTTTTTTTCTCAACTTTTACTCAACTTTTTTTCTTGAATTTAACGAGTTTTTTTCTCGTAATTTAACGAGTTTATTCTCAACATTTTATCTCGACTTTTTTCTTGAAATTTAACGAGTTTTTTCTCGTAATTTAACGAGTTTATTCTCAACATTTTATCTCGACTTTTTTCTAAATTTAACGAGTTTTTTTCGTAATTTAACGAGTTTATTCTCAACATTTATGTTTTCTCAACTTTTTTCTTTCTTGAAATTAACTAGTTTTTTCTCGTAATTTAACGAGTTTATTCTCAACATATATCTCAACTTTTTCTTGAAATTTAACGAGTTTAATTTAATGAGTTTATTCTCAACATTTTATCTCGACCTTTTTCTCAATTTAACGAGTTTATTCTCAACATTTTATCTCGATAAAATGCTGCCGACAAGGCTATCGGCACAGACAAGAACACAATTTTATAATTTCTTGGTTCAAGAAGAGCCGGAGTTTGCGATACAGTTTGTCTAGATGCTCTTAAAATCACAATAAGTATGCTTTCCTGTTACATATCACACATGCACACTTCAATCCAACAAAACACAGGTTAATGTGTTTACATCTCAAAAAAATAGAGTAACAACTGAGACAACTTTGATATTTTAGGTAAAGTAAATCATAATGGAGAACTCTATTAAGTTTCTTGAGATATGAAAAATCTAATAAATCTAAAATCTTTAATTTAATGAGTTTATTCTCAACATTTTATCTCGACTTTTTTCTTGATTTAATGAGTTTTTCTCGTAATTTAACGATTTATTCTCATTTTATCTCGACTTTTTTCTGAAATTAACGATTTTTTCTCATAATTTAATTTATTCTCACATTTTATCTCGACTTTTTTCTTGAAATTTAACGAGTTTTTTCTCAATTTAATGTTTATTCTCAACATTTTATCTCGACTTTTCTTGAAATTTAATGAGTTTTTTCTCAACATTTTATCTCAACTTTTCTTGAAATTTAACGAGTTTTTTCTCGTAATTTAACGAGTTTATTCTCAACATTTTATCTCGACTTTTTTCTTGAAATTTAACGAGTTTTTTCTCGTAATTTAACGAGTTTATTCTCAACATTTTATCTCGACTTTTTTCTTGAAATTTAACGAGTTTTTTCTCGTAATTTAACGAGTTTATTCTCAACATTTTATCTCAACTTTTTTCTTGAAATTTAACGAGTTTTTTCTCGTAATTTAACGTTTATTCTCAACATTTTATCTCGACTTTTTTCTTGAAATTTAAGTTTTTTTCTCGTAATTTAACGAGTTTATTCTCAACATTTTATCTCAACTTTTTTCTTGAAATTTAACGAGTTTTTTCTCGTAATTTAATGAGTTTATTCTCAACATTTTATCTCGACCTTTTTCTCAATTTAACGAGTTTATTCTCAACATTTTATCTCGATAAAATGCTGCCGACAAGGCTATCGGCACAGACAAGAACACAATTTTATAATTTCTTGGTTCAAGAAAGAGCCGGAGTTTGCGATACAGTTTGTCTAGATGCTCTTAAATCAACAATAAGTATGCTTTCCTGTTACATATCACACATGCACACTTCAATAAGCCAACAAAACACAGGTTAATGTGTTTACATCTCAAAAAAATAGAGTAACAACTGAGACAACTTTGATATTTTAGGTAAAGTAAATCATAATGGAGAACTCTATTAAGTTTCTTGAGATATGAAAAATCAATGTCTGTGCAATTAAATTTTCCTCTGCCTAAAACAATTATCCCAAATGTCTGTTTCAGAAAGACAAATAGACTTTGCTGAAGCGTCTTGCTTGTTAGATTTTGTTTTATGGTATCAGCATGATTTATTTTTAGCTCTGTAGTTTTGTTTTATATCAAAAATTGTCATATGTTTTTTTTTAATTCATCATGGCATTTTAGGAGAAACATCTGGTACAAAGTAGTAAAAGTTTGGGTTTATAAGACAATTAATATTCATTAATATTATAGATTTAATGCAGATGAGAATCAAATTTAAACTGAATTGTACAGAAGAGGATTAGGGCCAAGCAGTAATAAAAAAATAAAACCATCTTGAGATTAAAGTTGTTAAATCGTTAAATTTCGAGAAAAAAGTTGAAATAAAATGTTGAGAATAAACTCATTAAATTACGAGAAAAACGCTTTAAATTTCAAGAAAAAAGTCAAGATAAAATGTTCTCGTTAAATTACGAGAAAAAAGTCATTAGATTATGAGAACAAATTTGTTAAATTTCGAGAAAAAAAGTCGAGATAAAATGTTGAAATAAAGTCATTGATTACGAGAAAAAAGTTGTTAAATTATGAGAACAAATTCGTAATTTAAATTTGTCAACATTTTATCTCGATTTTTTTTCTCGTATTTAATTTTGACTTTTCTTGAGTTTTTTTCTCGTAATTTAAGTTTATTCTTTTATCTCGACTTTTTTCTTGAAATTTAACGAGTTTTTTCTCGTAATTTAACGAGTTTATTCTCAACATTTATCTCGACTTTTTCTTGAACGATTTTTTTCTCAACATTTTATCTCAACTTTTTCTTGAAATTTAACGAGTTTTTTCTCGTAATTTAACGAGTTTATTCTCAACATTTTATCGACTTTTTTCTTGAAATTAACGAGTTTTTTCTCGTAATTTAACAAGTTTTTTCTCGTAATTTAACGAGTTTATTCTCAATATTTTATCTCGACTTTTTTCTTGAAATTTAACAAGTTTTTTCTCATAATTTAACGAGTTTATTCTCAACATTTTATCTCGACTTTTTTCTTGAAATTTAACGAGTTTATTCTCAACATTTTATCTCGACTTTTTTCTTGAAATTTAATGTTTTTTCTCGTAATTTAATGAGTTTAATCTCGAGATGGTTTTATTTTTTTTATTGCTTGGCCCTAATCCTCTTCCGTAGAATTGAGCTGAATAATGATACTAACTTTGGAACATTGACTGTTATTGAACTGAACTGAATCAACATTAAACTGACTTGCTCTGAATAATGACAGCGTCTTCTGTAGAGCTGCTTTACAGCTGAAATTGAATTTGTTTCATAATTGATGAATTATATAACATTAACACCGTGAAGCTGCTTTGAAACGATCTGTATTGTAAAAAGCGCTGTATAAATAAATGACTTTACTTGACTTTTCTTGATACTTAAAAGAGCAATGTGTAATTTCTGCACTGCTAACCGCACAAATGCATTTGCAAAAATAATGACGTTTCAAAAAGGATTTTTCTGACCATTCACTCCACCATAAAAACCCCAGGGTCAGCTCCCTTCTATGAATGCTATTACATTAGCTCACACAGAACTGGACTGGACAAAAGCAATATTGACGAACACCTGAGCCCCCGTGACAGAGGGACATTGGTTCAGAGTTTCCGCTCATTCTGCAGAGCAATCGAGCCCAAGCACATCTGTCCAAGTGATTGAGAAGACGAGTGTGTTTAAGCTTTTTTTACAAGCCAAGAGTCAGCCGAGGAATGTACTGGAAGAAATTAATAGTGCTAACTTAACAAGAAGTGTACTACCTTCTTTCTCTGTCTCAGCACTTTGCTTGCAAAACGCCTTCACTCACAGTTCTTTACATCAATGCATTTGTATTTAACCACTTGGAGGAGAGTGTGCTGACGTTATACTTTGTCGTGTTTCGTCCCGCAGGCGTCTAGTAAATCGCCTGGACAGCATGAAGCGGACGGCCTGCGGTGACGGCTACTCCCGTTGTTTACTCTGCGGCCAGCAGTTCGGCCTCACGGGCGTCAGCGCGGTCGTGTGTGCTGAGTGCAAAAAGGTAGACATAAACTGTGTCCCAGTTCAGAGCCTTCGACCTCATTCAATTATCTAATGCACGTCTTCCAATAATGATGGTCCAAAAATAACCAAGCAGAAATGAATGAGCGATATGCACTTATCTTTATTATGCCCTGCCCATTACAGAGCCACGTGCACATTTAAGAGGGATGCCAATCAGTCTACATGATCGAAAATAAAGACACAGTCGCAATGCACAGGCCTGTTTTTTTGGCACATGACACAAAGATCAATAGACTCTTTATTGATCCCGCAGGGGATATTTAGTGTGTGGCCTCTTTTTCAGTAGTGATGGAACTCCAGAGGAGGTTAATGCCATCTGAGTGCGTTTACACCTGCGCAGCCTCCTGAGGCTTGTTTGTGTTTCACCCCCACAGAACATGTGCACTAAGTGCGGCGTTCAAAGCATCAGTCGTTCCAGTCCAAAATGGCTGTGCAAAATCTGCTGTGAGCAAAAAGAGGTGAGATGCAAACCTAAAATTGTCATTATTCGCTTTTTTTTTCACACAAGGGGGGAATTTTTGAGCCGACAATAACAGTTCATTGTGACCATGAATGTCAAGCTTCAAAAAAGGCAAAAAGTGGCATAAAAGTATCATTAAAGTAGACTTGTGTACTAGCCTTGTGAAGTCATATGATAATCGATCTCTATTAGGAAGGGCTGTAGGCATTGAGAGGGACAAGTCCCCTTCAATAATTGGAAATGACTAAATTGTCCCCTCCAATATTTGATATTTCTTCATGCTGCTCGCCATTACACACCGCTGTTAGGATGACAGACAGTTTAAAAAGTTACATTTTTAGGCTGGTCTGCCTCTGCTGTCTAACAGCGCTCGTCAATGTCAAAATGATGGCCAATCAGATCAAAGAAGGCGGGGCTTACTGTTCATTGAAGATGAGTGTGAATTTGCGAAGCTTTTAGTTTTTACTGTGAAATAGTGCTTGTGTGCCTGCGTGGTAAGATATAAGTAGCTAAACATTGAATATTTGACGACTATTTTATGATGGATATGTTTAACGACCCACAATAACATACAGTGGTGCAAAATAATCAACTTTTTTATGGAATTTCTCCATTTTGAATTGAAAATATGCTATCATTTAAATGATGTCATTCCTAACTGAATGTGACGAGACGAGAAGGTTACTTTTTTTTTTTTTTTGTCTTATTAGACATGCAAACAAGAGTAAATGTGTTCATATTTTTAAATAAAATATTATTTGCAAAGAGTTTAAATGGACTATTTTACAACTATAAGCTATAATCAGACATAGAACTTATTTTTTCTTCTTTTTATTCCCTTAAATCCCTTATTTATTACTTTAGACATGTTGTGCCATTTGATGATATTGACACCAAACAATATTGGCCTTTTTTTGTTGCAATTTTATTTTAGTATCAATAGCTGCATTTCCATTACCCTTCAAATTGCACAAATTGAAAATACGCCCAATGGAAACGCATCAATTTCGCAAAAAGCTCCTATTTACTGCAATGGAAACAGTTTTTTTTCGCATTTACAGGTCACCTAGCATACGTGAAAGTCGATCATTCTTAAAGATGGCGCGGTATGTTTGGATAGACGAGACAGAGTTCTTTATTAAACTCATAAAAGACAAAAGAATTATGGGAATAATGGATTCTAAACAATAAAAAAATGCCACAATTTATAAAGACCTCGAAGCAGATAGGAGGGAGAAACACTTCATACGTGGCCGATCCCAAGTATAAGGGGCTTTTCTTGCCATTAATGCCTGGATAACATGCCGGCGTTTCCTTCAATTAAAAATAAAGTGCAATGGCTGCAATACTTAAATGTACTAACATTTGTTGCCATGATTTTTGGAAAGACTTATCGTGAAAGGAAAAAATTACAGTTAATGGAAATGCCGGCATTTCACAATTTTTAAAAGTTTTTTTTGATCAACATTTAGAAAATAACGCCAAAGTTTTGCACATCTGTAATGGAAACCCGGCTATTGATATACTATTATTTTAGTTTTTGTTAATATTTTGAACAAGATAAAATTTTTATTAAAGTTAAAGTTTTTGTAATTTTGTGTTTTGTCATTTTAGTCTAGATAGTATGTATTAATTTGTATTATTTTTTACTTTAATACATTTGAGTTATTTTAGTACTTCAACTTTAAATGAAAACTAGATGTTGAAATAGCTGAAATAATTATTTATTTATTTTTTTTGTATATTTTATTTATTTTATGTTTTTTTTTATAATTATTTAACAATAATAACCCTGGTTGGTCATAACCAAAAGTGGTGCACTGATTTGAAAATGCAAAATCAGAAAAGCACAAGTCTACATTTAATCACAGTGATCGCTATAAATCGTCGTTTTATGGAAAAGAGCTGCATGAAGAAAAAACTTTTCCTTAAATGTTATGGAAACAAAATGACATGTTGGTTTTGAACAACATGAGTGATTAAATGATGACAAAATTCTCCTGTTTGGGTGAATTATTCTTTATATTGTGAATATTTTGCAGAGGTTTATACTTAGAAAAGGGTGTGCTTTCTATTTAAAGTCCCCCTGTAGTGAATATTTCTTCATGCCTTAAAGGATTAGTCCACCCCCCCATGTCATCCAAGATATTCATGTCAAGAAATTAAGGTTTTTGATGAAAACATTCCAGGATTATTCTCCTTATAGTGGACTTCAATGGCCTCCAAACGGTTGAACATCAAAATGACAGTTTCAGTGCAGCTTCAAAGAGCTTTAAACGATTATAGACGAGGAATAAGAGTCTTATCTAGCGAAACGATTGCTCATTTTGGAAAAAAATACAACTGGATATGCTTTATAAACACAAATGATCACCTTACATGTGCTTCCGCCAAAACCGAATGGAATGTAACTCTACACCCTTGCTTCATTTATTATACGTGGGTCTATGAATATGCTAATTAGCCCCAACTCCACTTACTCGCCCAAGCTCAGAGATCCACTTGGTCAACTTACTGAAGTAAACACTAGTAGATCACTGCAGTTTTAAATAGAAAATGCTCAGCAATGGTGTTGACTTATGGATTTGCACATGGTTTGTCTTAAACACCACAGGGGGACTTTAAGTGCTTGTTAATGTAAATCTACACTTGCCTGCCATTGATAAGGTCTTTTGTTTTAATGGCTGTGCTTTCGGTGCAATGCTGATTTGATTGAACAAATCTCATTCTACACCATTTTTAAATCAACTCCTAAAGAAATGCTCTATAAATAATATTTCAGTGGCTGCACAGAATAATTATTCTGTTTGTTACTGAGTTATAAATGGATAGGGAAGTTTAGCACCTCTTGACTTTCAAAGACACTTTGACTGTGATAAGATGATTCATCCTTTTTGATGATGTAAGTCACGGTTAGTCTCGTTGTCAGACGGGGTCAGTAGCAGCAGGAGATGTGACTCTCTTTAATGCAACAAGATCGTGAAGCCCGAATCCCTTTTACAGTTAATTCATTGAGTCACTGACATTTTATTTCATAATAACAGAGCAGAGTTCCTGCATTTTCATAATACGGCCATTCCAGCTCCCAGCTGATGCTTATTTGGATGGTAATTGGCTGAGATGAGATTCACAGGTGCTGTAAAAGAAAACATACAAACTTATGTAATTCAGCATTGTTTTTGCAATAACCTGGCTACCGTAAACAATCCATCGTGTTTTTCCGAGTCTATGAATCCTAGCTAATGTTGTTATGTATGTTTTATCTCTTAAGATTCAATTAGGTTTGAAAATTGCTTTGCTTTTTTGTAACTTCACATCGTATCAGATTACTTGGAGCTTGGAAAGTGGAACAGCAAAGATGGAGAAACGAGGCTGATTTTTAAATGAAATTTACATTTTCCCCCTTTGGCTGTAGTCTGTTTTAAGCCAAAATTACTTTAGCAGACTCTTAAAATTCACTCACACAAGCAAGAGTTTGCTAAACTGAGCACAAATGTGTGTTAGTAGTGGCCAATTAGAATAAATCAGTGCACTAAAATTACATTGAAGTTGCCAAATGACTATTTATTCTTTCCCTAAGATGCTGAAGCGGTCTGGAGCCTGGTTTTTCAAAGGTTCGCCACAGCAGGTTTTACCTGCTCCTTTACCGATCTCTAATCAGAAAGCGCTCAGTACCACCAGTGCACCAACTTCTACCAATCCATCAACCGATCAAGAGTCTTCAGTACCTTCAAGGCCAAAAAATGGAGGTTAACTCTACAATTTTAATATTGCTTTGCAAATTCCCAATTACAAATTCTGAATACAGTGCAGTTTTTTTAATGCATTCGCACTAGGCATGAGTAATTTATTGTAATGTTTTCATAATTCACGGTTCAAAGGAACCGATATATTTTTTCATTCTGGAAATTTGCATTGCATTTCAGAGAGCATGCAGGTCACCGGCAGAGAGCAGCAGATATCTGGTGAGTGTCCTGAATTTCAATAACACGTAATATCACTAGGAGGAAATGAGGCTTATGATCATGCAGTATCATTTTCTCGTTTTCTCCCATGCTCAGCAGAAACGATGCCCCCCAAACGGGAGGAGCGTTCTGTCATATCCCAAAGAGCCCTAGAAGAAGACAGAGGTAGACAGACTTTCAGCAGGAACACAATTCAGTCCAACGTCCCCATTGAAGGACAAACTTGCCCACCTGTGGTGACGAGAGAAGGACCGGTTCTGAGCTCCAAACCTCCGGTGTCGACCTTTTCCACGACTTCCATACAAAAAGGTGAGAGTAATATCCAACTCGTGTATTATCCACAAGATGTAGCATAAATGATAAAACTTAGATTGTCCTTTGATCGTGCTGTGGTTAAGATTCTCATTTATAAAACACACATATGATCGGATTTGATTCTAAATTCCATTTATTTCATCCTACAACAAAAGTGAGGAGCAAATTGGGATAATAAAAAGGATGTGAAAATGCAATGTTTGCCCTAACTGAAGAGCATGCGTACGAACATTTTCTGCTCATACATGCCATTTTTACATATATATTTGTATGTTTAAACATCAGTTATACTATGCATATTGTTGGGTGTTCTGTAGGTGGACTTGATGAGCTCACATTGTGCTTGAATTTAAGATTTATAAAGTGGGATTTAGGAACATTTTTTGTGCACATGGACATTTTATCAACAACATTTCAGAAATTGTTGTATGTTTAAATTTAGGATCATTCTAAATGCGTCTTTATAAACGAGGCCCCTGGGCTGGTAACTTTGACTCCACTATGCCCTTGATCAAGATGCTTAACCTCAGATTGCTCCGGAGGGACTGAACCTATAATAAGCGTACTGCAGATTGCTTTGGATAAAAGCGTCAGCTAAATGGCTTCTTATAATTGGTTGGTGCATTCAGAGTTATCGATCTGGATGCTTAACTCTGTGATTACGCTTTCATTCTTTGATTGTTTTTAGTGTAACACTGTAGCATTTGCACAGATTTTTCTTGAACAGAATCTGCAGAATCAGTGCATGTCTCTTGGATTTATAAAGTGGGATGCATTTAGGAACATTTTTGTGCACATGGGTGTTTTATCATTTATTTTGTTGGAATTGTTGTACATTCACATTTAGGATCTTTCAATGCACATCTTTATAAATGTTACCCCTGGGTTGGTAACCAAAAATTTGTAGGTTTGAAACCCCTCTAGGTTTTGATTTGTCGCCATTGATCAAGGTGCTTAACCTCACATTGCTCTGGAGGGACTGAAACTATAATATTGCTTTGGATAAAAACAGCTAAATGGCTTCTTAGGGTTGGTTGATGCATCTGGAGTTATCGATCTGGCTGTTAACTTGGTGATTACTGTTCCCTTCCTTAATTGTTTTTAGTAGTGCAACACTGTAGCAATTGCATAGATTTTTCTTAAACAGAATCTGCACAATAAGTGCACGTCTCTCGGATTTATAAAGTGGGATGCATTTAGGAACATTTTTGTTTGTATGGGCGTTATATAAATCATTTGTAGGAACATTTTGGAAAGTGTGGTACGTTCACATTTAGGATTTTTCAGTGCACATCTTTAGAAATGTGGCCCATGGGTTGGTAATCAAAAAGTTGTAGGTTTGAATCCCGCTAGGTTTTGATTTGTCGCCATTGATTAAGGTGCTTAACCTCACATTGCTCCGGAGGGACTGAACCTATAATATTGCTTTGGATAAAAACAGCTAAATGGTTTCTTTGAGTTGGTTGATGCATCTGGAGGTATTTATCTGGATGCTTAACCTGGTGACTGTTTCCTTCCTTGATTGTTTAAGTGGAACACTGTAGCAATTGCATGGATTTTGGTTCAACAGAATCTGCACAGTATGTGCATGTCTCTTAATATGAATTCTAGATCCTGTGAGTCGAGCGGAGGCCAGGGCACCACCTGCTATGCAGCCCGACGCACGTTTGCCAGCTGCCAACAGCGTTCCTGCTTCACGCCAGCCACCACCCCCCCACCGTAGAGGATGAAGAGGATGCCAACAGCTATGACTCTGACGATGCCAGTAAGATGCTAATTTGCACTGACATATGGACATGTTTGTACCCCATGGGAACCATACAGAACAAAATGGTTTACCGTGGAAGTCTTGCATCACAGATTGCATAAAATCAGCAGATGAGTGTTTGAGGTGCCTCTGATGTAAGACTGTTATTCTTTGGTGTCAGCCTTTACTTTTTTTTGTTCATTTCTCTGACACTATGTTGTCCACTTTCCAGCCACTCTGGGCATGCTGGAGTTCAGTCTGCTCTACGAGGAGGAGAAAAACGAACTGCACTGCAATATAATCAAAGCAAAGGTATTGTCTTTCTACCCTAGAACGAGCAGTTTCGATGCAATCTATTTCTGCACTGAAAACGTGTTTCAGAAGGATCATGTCACCATGCATAAAACTGCTAACCATGCAATTATTCCATCTTTGGTGAAGGGTCTGAAGGCAATGGACTCCAACGGTCTGGCTGATCCTTATGTGAAATTACACTTGCTTCCAGGAGCCAGTAAGGTACTGATCCTGCTAATGTTAAATATCACTAGCTATGTTTACATGGAACCAAAATATCCGTTAGCAATTGGATTGACGGCTCAATTGGATTGAAATGCCGTCACGTAAACATTTCAGTCGATCCAATCTGAATTAAATTTCAATTGGATTGGAAGGGGTGGTGTAGACCTGGAATCAGATCAGTAGGAAAAAATTAATCGCATAAACATTTGAATCCGACTA
Organism: Culter alburnus; assembly: GCA_028476615.1. NCBI lineage: Eukaryota > Metazoa > Chordata > Actinopteri > Cypriniformes > Xenocyprididae > Culter > Culter alburnus. Next base: position 227,803 of record JAOTNS010003624.1, read on the forward strand.
TCTTCTCAATCGGATTTAGAAGTACCTTGCGCACATGCGCAGTTCTGTGATGTGTATATTTACACAAGTTTTACATCTTACGGATGCTTTTATGTTTATTTTCGTCTTTCCAATTACAAACTGGTCGGTGGAGGAGAGTATTTGAATATTTACTAAATATTTGTTAAAAAGTTCTTCTGACATATGTCAGCTTTCTTTTTAGATATGCCATTAAAGGATTAGTTCACTTCAGAATGAAAATTTCCTGATAATTTATTCACCCCCATGTCATCCAAGATGTTCATGTCTTTCTTTCTTCAGTCGAAAAGAAATTACAGTTTTTGAGAAAAAACATTCCAGGATTTGAAGGTCCAAATGTCAGTTTCAGTGCAGCTTCAAAGAGTCTTATCTAGCAAAATGATCAGCCATTTCTAAAAAAAAATTAAAATGAACCACAAATGCTCAATTTGCACTAGCTTTGCGATGCGCATTACGTAATCACATTGGAAAGGTCACGCGTGACATAAGTGGAAGTAACGATTAGACTTGTGCCGATATTCGGTAATGTGATAAATTGCGATAATGAATATGCACGATATTGTAATCGTCGGCACTTCAGAATACTGTAAATGATAATTTATTACCAATTATTAATTTTTTATAAGGCAATTAAGAATACTTTACCCATCAATCGTATAAAATGCACAATACCGCTGTATTCTGCGTCAAAAGGACACACGCTCAGATGTAAACAATCCCAACGTGCATGTGGCACATGGCGGAACGAGTGAAGGTGACGAGCTGAATGAAAGTGCGCGTTCACTCTCTGACAGCAGAGGGCGCTGATGGAACAGCAGCGTGCAGAGGTTACCACGGAAACCGTGCAAACAAAGTAACTGCGCTAGTGAAGTTTTTAAAATGCTTCAAACAGCCATTCATTTTTTTGTAATCTCAGTGTTGTTCATCACAGCACCAAATACTGAATACTTAAAAAAGACTTAAAAGGATATTTATTTTCAAACCTAAACATTTTTATATTTTAATCTGGACTACAACCATGCCCTAATGATTAGAAATGTTCTGATTATTTGTTATTGTTCAGTAAAACTTTGAAAACATACAGCTTCATTAGTTAACATGTTAATTCATTATCACTAAACTGACAATAAAAATACTTATAAAGTATTAATTAATGTTAAATTTCTTAGTTACTATTTAATAACATTACTAAAATCAAAATAACTTATTTAATGGACCTGAGATAAAACTAACAATGATCAGTTGTGTTTCTAAACTAACATTAACAAAAAATAACACTTTCTGTAACAAATGTAGCTATTGCTCAATCTTAGTTAATGCATTAAATAGAGTAAAGTGTTATCTGTTGTTCTTTATAGCCTAATTCTTTTGCATTTTAATCTGTTTGAAAATTTCAGTCAGAGTTGTTTTGTTTTATTACAAAAAGAGTTCTTAAACCTGTTAAACTATGACAAAAATGGTTTTGCAACTTATTTTAATATTGTGATAATACCGTATACCGTGATAAAAGCTTCATCAATTAATCGCAACATGAAAATTTGATACCGTCACATGCCTAGTAACGATCCAGTGTTTACAAAGTGAACGTGCAAAGACTAAGTCAAACGGCCTTTACAAAAAAGGTAAAAAAAACCCCCAATGTCGGACGATTTTTAAGTTGGAGGAGAAAATGAGTTGGAGTTTTTCGCCCTACCGCGGTACTTCCACCTACATCATGCGTGACCTTTCCAATGTGATTACGTAATGTGTGGTGCATCGCAGAGCAGTGCAAGATAAGCATTTGTTGTTTAAAAGTATATAATTTTTATTTATTTTTTAGAAAATGACCGATCATTTTACTAGATAAGACTCTTATTCCTCATCTGGGATCATGTAGAGCTCTTTGAAGCTGCACTGAAACTGACATTTGGACCTTCAACCCATTGAACCCCAGTGAAGTCCACTATATGGAGGAAAATCCTGGAATATTTCCCTCAAAAACCTTCATTTCTTTTCAATTGTAGAAAGAAAGACATGAACATCTTGGATGACATGGGGATGAGTAAATTATCAGAAAATTTGAATTCTGAAGTGAACTAATCCTTTAAGGCAAAAATTCCAATTTATGCTGGCGATAGCACCAGTGAAATAGTCACGGTGGCTTTCTCCGGTTTTTAACATGGCAACTGGGCCAGATGAGATGAAGCAGAATCAGATGAAGTTTTGTTTGGAATACGTGTAATGCATATGTAAATGAATATGAATCGGAATGTTTTTAATTCCGATTGGTGAAGATTAGTGCATGTAAACATACCTACTGTAATTTAGCTGCAACATAAAGATGTACAAATTGCTGTTGAAATTGATAACTCAGAATAGAATGAATACACAAAGGTGTTTTGTCAATCTCTTAGTCGAACAAGCTAAGAACAAAGACTCTTCGTACCACCTTGAACCCTGTGTGGAACGAGACCCTCATTTATCATGGCATCACTAATGAAGACATGCAGAAAAAGACTCTCAGGTAAAACTAGCTCTACTGTAAGTAATGCACTGAAGCTTTCAGAGGTAAATGTGAATGGCCAACATAATGCTAATTGTTTACGATTCTCCTTCCTCAATGCATGAAGTAATTTGCATGATGGAATGAGCTGATCGTTGCGTTTTCTTGCAATACATTTGCAACTTGAAGATTCTTGGAAAGCCTCACTGATGTATTCAGTTAGAATAGTTTGCAGTGGACTTAATTAAAGCCGTGACATTTCCCAGAGTGGAAAGGTTCAGCATCCTCATTGTTCCCTGGCAGGCTCTCTGTCAGTGATGAGGACAAGTTCGGCCATAATGAGTTTATCGGCGAGACACGGGTGGTCTTGAAAAAACTGAAGCTGAACCAGAAGAAAACCTTCAATGTGTGTCTTGAGAGGGTGATTCCGGTAAGCTGAAGAGGGGATGGTAAACAGTTTTGGGGAAAGTTTACTGTAATGATGGCATTGTAGTGAATTGACTCTGTTTCACATCTCGTAAGCAGGTGAAACGTTCTGCTGGCGGAGGTGCTTCTCGTGGCATGGCGCTCTATGAGGAAGAGGTAATGGCATCATACGTTTTGAGAATTACACATGAAAATAAATACACTACCTGTCAAAAGAATGGAATAATTAAAGATTTTTTAAAAGGTTTTTGAAAGAAGTCTCTTATGCTCACCAAGGCTGCAAACTTTTGACATGTAGTGTACAATATAGAAGCATTTCCAAGAAAGCATGATTGTGGCTGGTAATATCACCATTGTCCTGTCGAGCAAGACATGTAACCTCTGTTTCTCCTTGTTGAACTGCACCTGCAAAACGGTGTGCATTATAAGTCACCAAATGGTTCATCTGTCCACAGGACATATGAAATTTATGTTTACTCATCTTTTGTGTGCATTTTTTAGTTGAAGGACGATGAAGAGGCAGAGGAGAGGGGACGTATCCTGGTTTCTCTCACCTACAACAGCCAACAAAGTCGTCTGATTGTGGGTGTAGTTCGATGTGCTCATCTGGCAGCAATGGACTCGAATGGTTTATTCTGACCCCTTTGTAAAGATGTAAGCATAACAATCTAATAAAAAAAAAAAACAGATGATCACCAAAAAGTACTTCTCAAAATGTAATGTAAATGTTCTCTGTAAGAAGACTCATTTGCTTGGTGGAATTGTTTTCGCTTATTTAATGATCACAAATGTGCTGTGTTTTTGTTTCTCTGAATTTTCATGCTGTTTTGCAGTAATTTGAAGCCCGACATGGGAAAGAAAGCAAAGTATAAAACTCAGATCAAGAAGAAGACCCTTAACCCTGAGTTTAATGAGGTACTCTTTCTCTTTTTATCTGTCTCTGGCGAAATGACCTGCAGTGAGCTTCTTGACACGCTCGACATTGACTTGGCACCATGACAGTGCTTTAATATGCTCTGACACTATAATGAAAGGAAGTTTTTTTTGGCATATATCCTGTGAAATGGACCTGTCATGGCTATTTTTGTTGTTGAAAATGTATTCAGATGATGTTTTGGAATTGCAGGAGTTTAGCTATGACATCAAGCACGGTGAACTGGCGAAGAAGATTTTGGATATCTCTGTCTGGGATTATGACATGGGAAAATCTAATGATTTCATTGGTGAGACATATTTTATATTTTTCAAATTGCTGCCTGGTCAGGTCTATAATATATATATATATATATATATATATATATATATATAGTGCTTAACAAATTTATTAGATCAGCACCCAATGTAAGGTTTGTGCCACAGCTGCCCTAAACTAACAGTATTGGTGATTACCAAAATCATTTTTTTTTTATGTTTCTGAATAGGTTAATCCACAGCAGTATGTGTCAGCTCTGTAGTCACAGTAGTGTTTCTAATGCTAAAATATAATTATTGTTGGGATTTAATAGATTCAAAGATAGATCACACAAAAGTTTCATCAAAAGCAAGTCTTTGGGAGCAACTAGAAACTCAATAACAACAAAGACTGTGGAAAAGTCAGCAATGCCAGCTGTTATCGAGGCCATACAAAATAAAAATACATATATTTTTTGGTTATTATGTGTGAAAAAGACTATTTAGTTGTTTCAGTTTGTTATTTGCCTAATAAATGACAATAAATTTTGTATTTTATATATTACAGATTCCTAAAATATTTGTGTTTTCTCTTTATTATGACAGGTGGTCTAACAAATTTGCTATATATATATGACTCATGGGAGCTCACATATTAAAGTCAGCATGAAACAGTAGTTGTGATAGTCTTTTCTTCCCTATTGTGATGTTATCCGTGTGAAACTGCTTCTCCAACAAGAAAAAAATGTAGGGAGGGGCTTGATTTTGGCCCCTAGACACTTCTGCTATCTGAATAAATAAATCATGGCTGACTGCAAATACACTGTGTGCAGAATTATTAGGCAAGTTGATTTTCTGATCATATTTTTTTTCCAAGCACATTTTACCAATTCCAATCCACATCAATCTTAATAACTACTATTAATATTGTTTTTAATCATTTATAAGTGATATATAATTGTTCATGAAGGCTGGAAATGAAAAATACCTTATATTCAGGTGTGCAGTTTTCTTAGGCAAGTTTTCTTTTACAGGCAAAATGAGCCAGAAAAGAGATTTAACTCAGACTGAAAAGTCAAAAATTATTAAATGCTCATGAGAAGGACGCAATACTAATGCAGTACTAGAAATTGCAAAGTTAAAGCATGACCAAGGGACAGCAAAATGCTCATTGGGTCAGCGGGGTCATACAAAAACAGGTGGAAAAGAAAAGACACATGTTAACTGCAAAATAAAAAGACACATGCTTTCCTGTAGCTCAGTGGTTAGAGCATGGCACTAGCAATGCCAAGGTCATGGGTTTGATCCCAGGGATTGCACATACTCAGATACAAATGTATAGTATAATGCAATGTAAGTCGCTTTGGATAAAAGCGTCTGCCAAATGCATAAATGTAAATGTAAATGATGTAAATGTTAACTGCAAAATAATTAAGAATTAAGATGAAGAATTAAGTGTGAAAACATCAGGAACCCTTTAGTCTCCAGCACCACCATTTTCCAGAACTGCAACCTACCTGGAGTCTCCAGAAGTGCAAGGTGTCAGGATCTCAGAGACTTAGGTTAGCTAAAGAATCCTAAAAAATGACCCGCTCTTAATAAGAATCACAAGCTGAAATGTTATAAAATACATGAAGACTGGGTTTTTATAGGCCTTATAGACAGACAGCTTGAGAGTGACTCTTGAAGGACCAGCACCACATCCTCTTGTACCACTTTTTGATACTATTTTGCCTGTAAAAGAAAACTTGCCTAATAATTCTGCACACCTGAATATAAGGCATTTTTAATTTCCACCCTTCATGAACAATTATATATAACTTATAAATGATTAAAAACAATATTAATAGTATTTATTAAGATTGATGTGGTTTGGAATTGGTAAAATGTGCTTGGAAAAAAAATATGATCAGAAAATCAACTTGCATAATAATTCTGCACACAGTGTATACATTTTCAGAATGGTATTTCTTTTGTGATGCATATTAAGCCCAAGCTCATGTTGGCCAACATGACAAAAAAAAAAAAATTCCAGGTGTCCCTTTAAACTTCTCATGTCTTTTCTCACTTGTCTTTTCCACACAGGTGGATGCCAGCTTGGTATCACCGCTAAAGGCGAATGTCTGAAGCACTGGTATGAATGTCTGAAGAACAAGGACAAGAAGATCGAACGCTGGCATGTTCTGTTGAATCAAAACAACATTGAGGCGGATGACTGAGGTGTTGTATCTCCTGACACCATACAGTTCTATCTTCCATACAAAGTAATCTCGCTTCCAAACTTGAACTGCATAATGTTTTCTTTTCAATCAGAAAAAAAAAGCATTTGCCTTTGCTTCTCCTGAAACCCTGTGATGAGCTTTAGTGGTCCAACTGAGAAAAACAAACTAGAAAACCCAGTTACTTCCGTATATTTTTCTTTCAGTAAATGCCTTAAAGAACAAAACCTCATGAATACAAATGTGACGCAAATATCTTAGTCATCGAACCCTGGAACCAAATATACTCAAGGACACTGGGCAAAAAAGGACGTTACTCTTCCAGTAAAATAGCATGTGAAATGCTATTTAGCTATTGTACATGCTATTGTTTGCCATTAGAAATATACACTGTGCTTACATGTCTTTTATTGATTTATGTTTATGTTTAATTCAGTGTGTCACAGACGAGGAACACTGTGCATAAGACAAATTGTGAATATGAAGTTTAGAAAAGTAATATTAGAGTTGTATACAGTAAATGACAGGTTGTCCTAATTTCAATATTGCATCAGCTACGTATGGAAAATGTCTTGTTATGTGCATGGAATTCATGGACATATGTTCTCCAATTATACGTTATTGTCATAGTTAAGTTGAATTCATTTCTGTAACATGTTTACAGGTATGATAACAGGTGGTGTTAGTTCACAGTGCCCAATAAAGTTCTCAGTTATTGCCTATGGATCGGTGACGTGAACTGCGTATGTATTTTTCTACAGCTGCCTGGAATCAAACAAAGGTTATCAGGTGAACTCTACGAGTCTTTGGTACAAGGTGGTATGTGAAGTCTGGTTGTGCCATGTTGTGTCTGATGATTGTAGGCTATTTGTCAAGGTCATATTCTTTCAAATCATCTCCGAAACTTTGACCTTCGAACAGTGACGAGGACTTAAACGTCCCTGGGTCTTTCATCTACTGCCGTCATGTTTACTTACATCATCATGTAATAGATAAACCCAATGTTCCCGTCAAGCTGCACCAACCCTTTACGGACACACTGAAGCTCGAGTCGCCATTGGCTGGTAAATTATTTATTTTACTCGCTAGACTTTTTACATGGAATGCAAGAACCATGCAGATGAAAAATTTATATGTAAATATGATATAAATTTAAATTTAAATCTAAAATAAATTTCGAACACTATTAAAGACAATTGAACAATGTTCCCTAATTTTTTTCTCGCTAAGCAAACTTTTTTCTGTTGAGCGCACATTTTGGCCACCTGAGCAAAAACATACTTTATATCAGACCTGTGCAATAAACACACACACAAAAAATGGTTTTATCATGCAACTGTAACTTTTAACTTTAATGTGCTATTTCTATTTTATTTGACCCTTGATGTAACTTAGTGATATATTAAATCATATTTAGAAAACAAGCAGTTCAGTCACTAAATTAAGCACATTTTAGGTTACTTGATATTTTTTCACATTGTTGTATTAACTGTACCAGTCTTTACCAAGAAATTCTATTAAAAAATAATTTAAAAATCTCCTGCAGGACAGTTCAATTCTTTATTATAATATAATATGAGCAGTTACACTGATGGTTTGGGACAACCATAATGTGTTTTTGTACAGTCAATTATTAGCAACAGACAAAACCATCAAAATTACTTGTTTATTGCTTATGAATTTCCCAGATTTTCTATACCAGGAGGTTTCAAGATTAGTGGCAAGAGCCCTAAACAATCCGCTTGTGAGATCAGTTCTTTATTAGGCTTACGTTATAATATAATATATTAAAATATAATATAATCTTGAAGGATTTAAACTGATATACAGTATTTCATCAGTTTAAATGCTTCAATTTGTTTTAATATAATATGACAACAAACTGAAGCATTTAAACAGATCTGATATCTAAATATTAATATAAAAGTGAACATGTTAACTCTTTTATAGTTATCTAAACATCCCTGAAACCCACACCACACTGCAAAAAATGCTGTTCTTACTTAGAGTTTTTGTCTTGTTTCTAGTCAAAATATCTTAAAGTTCTTAAATCAAGAAGCATTTTCTTGACAAGTAAAAATTATTTTCAAATTAAGTAAAAATAAGTCAATATTACATGTGTTTTTCCTTAAAACAAGCAAAATAATCTGCCAATGGGGTAAGCAAAATAATCTTATTTCAAACCAAAAATAAGATATATAATCTTGTTTTCAGTTTGGATTAAGATTATTTTGCTTGTTTTAAGGATAAACACACTTAATTTTAACTTATTTTTCCTGAAAACAAGAAAATAATTTTTACTTGTCAAGAAAATGCTTCTTGATTTAAGAACTTTAAGATATTTTGACTAGAAACAAGACAAAAACTCTAAGTAAGAACAGCATTTTTTGCAGTGCACCACACACAAAAATCTATTTAAACTGAGGTATATCACTGATGTATTTTGAGTTTGCAAGCTACACCTGTGGTGGGAGTATAACTGTAAATGTCTCAGAGTTTTGTTAGCATTCTGTGCCCATCATCCGTTATTTCCACCAGTTTTCATTAAAACATGACGTTTTATTTCACATTTCTTTTCTGTTCGCGTTGCCTCTCGTATTGAGGTATTTAGTCCGCAATCATGACAGTATCTTACCACGACTGATCTGGCTCAGGCCCGTGCCCGCTCACATGCACTCAATCGTTCTCTTTCTATTTAAACCTGTAAACCGCATTCACCGGTTCTAACTCTATAGTGACAATAGCTCTATAGCAGTTGACCAGAGCACTGCAATTATTTTTAATTTAAACTAAAATCAAATGGATTTCTCCACACATGATTTTATGTCCAAGTCTGTCCTCTGCGCGGCAATTATTCTTTCTGCGCGGCCGCGGCATCAGTAGTGTGCAGCCGCGCACGCGCGCAGCTTAGAGGGAACATTGCAAGTGAACAGTGTGTAATAAAATAAGAATGAATAATCAAACTACAAGCAATAGGTCCTTCGGTCCCTCTCACTTAAAGGGTTAGTTCACCCAAAAATGAAATTTCGTCATTAATTACTCACCCTTATGTTGTCCCAAACCCGTAAGAACTTTGTTCATCTTCGGAACGCAAATTAAGATATTTTTGATGAAATCCGAGGGTATCTAAACCACACATAGGCAAGCAAAATCATTGCACCTTTTGAGGTCCAGAAAGGTATTAAAGGGTTAGTTCACCCAAAAATGAAAATTATGTCATTAATGACACCCTCATGTCGTTCCAAACCCGTAAGACCTCCATTCATCTTCAGAACACAGTTTAAGATATTTTAGATTTAGTCAGAGAGCTTTCTGTCCATCCATTGAAAATGTATGTGCGGTAGACTGTCCATGTCCAGAAAGGTAATAAAAAAAAAAATAAATAAAAAAAAAATCATCAAAGTAGTCCATGTGACATCAGTGGGTTAGTTAGAAGTTTTTGAAGCATCGAAAATACATTTTGGTCCAAAAATAACAAAAACTACGACTTTATTCAGCATTGTATTCTCTTCTGGAATCATTTCCATTGAATTGATTCCATTGAATTGATTCCACTGAATTGATTCCATTGAATCCTTTCATGCACTTTTACGTCATTGTTTTTGGCGATTAGGACATCCGCGACATGCACACTTACGCACCATTTTAAAAAATAGCTTGAATACAGCGTGCGTCTCCCTCAGACTGTAAACGAAACTCTGGCGCACCAGATAACACGTCAGCAGCGTCTTGCATCAGCAGTGCGCTGTGGTTCACTGAGGAGTCGTGAACCCGGATGAACAACAGACCCGGAAGAGAATACAATGCTGAATAAAGTCGTAGTTTTTGTTATTTTTGGACCAAAATGTATTTTCGATGCTTCAAAAACTTCTAACTAACCCAATGATGTCACATGGACTACTTTGATGACGTTTTTATTACGTTTCTGGACATGGACAGTGCACCGTACATACATTTTCAATGGAGGGACAGAAAGCTCTCGGACTAAATCTAAAATATCTTAAACTGTGTTCTGAAGATGAATGGAGGTCTTACGGGTTTGGAACGACATGAGGGTGAATCATTAATGACATAATTTTCATTTTTGGGTGAACTAACCCTTTAAAGACATTAAAATAGTCCATGTGACTACAGTGGTTCAACCTTAATGTTGTGAAAGTCACGCATAATTGCTGCTATTTAGAATCTTTCGACTGAGGAGAGGCTAGCATGACTCACTGGGCAGTAGTAGCACGGCTAGGCAATGTTTGTTCCCATTATCTCAGGGAACCAGGGTTACGTGTGTAACCATAACGTTCCCTTTCGATACTGCTCACTTGCATTGCGTCTGTTTTTAGCTGACGCTTATGGGAAATTTAATCCAATAGTGCCGTGTTACAAGCACAGAATGGTCAGAGCCTGTTACACAGTCCATAAGCATCTCAGACTGACAACACCCGTGCTTGAAGAACAGGGATGTCCAGGTTATATAATCTGATGGTGGACGACGAGGACCAACCGGCTGCCACGCAGATATCCGCGATTGAGATTCCGCTGGACCACGCCCCAAGAGGAGGCCGTACCTCTAGTGGAGTCAGCCCTCACTCCCAAGGGGCACAACAGACTTGTAAGCCAGCGCTATCGCATCCACAATCCATCTAGAGAGTCTTTGCTTTGAGACCGGTAGCCATTTAGTGCAGCCTCCAAAGCTGACAAACAGCTGCTCTGATTGCCGAAACTGGCTCAGTCTGCACTCTAAGGGCCCTTACAGGATAGAGTGGATGGAGTACCTGCTTGTTCTCCACAAGTGGAAGAGCTAACAGCACTATCACCTGCATTCTAAATGGGTGAGAAGCACTTTCGCCACATAACCTTTTCTCAGCCTAAGGACCACTTTACTATCGTTGGGGCCGAACTCAAGACAGGAAGGTTCCACAGATAGAGACTGCAGATCTCCAACTCACTTGACTGATGCTAGAACTAGCAAAGAGGGCAGTCTTAAAGGGTTATTTTACCAAAAATGAAAATTCTGTCATTAATTACTCACCCTCATGTCGTCCCAAACCCGTAAGACCTTCGTTCATCTTCGGAAATGTTTTTTGATTAAATACGAGGGTTTCTGAACCACACATAGGCAACGTCATTACTACTACATTCTGGACCTCAAAAGGTGCAAAGACATTGTTAAAATAGTCCATGTGACTACAGTGGTTCAAGATGGATTGTGGATGCGATAGCTGTTACAAGTCTGTTGTGCCCCTTGGGAGCGAGGGCTGACTCCACTAGAGGTACGGCTTCCTCTTGGGCATGGTCCAGCGGAATTTCCATCACGGATATCTGCGTGACAGCCGGTTGGTCCTCGTCGTCCACTGTCATCTGATTTTATAACCTGGACATTCCTGCTCTTCAAGCAGTCTGAGACGCTTATGGACTGTGTAACAGGCTCCGACCACAGTCTGAGCCCTTTCTTATGCAGCTGGTCTAGGGGCCCTCAATCGAGCGCCCCCTAGCTGTCGGCTCGCAGAGCGGCTTCCATTCTGTGCTTGTAGCACGGCACTATTGGATTAAATTCCCCATAAGCGTCAGCTAAAAACAGACGCAATGTGAATCGAAAGGGAACATTATGGTTACACACGTAACCCTGGTTCCCTGAGATAATGGGAACAAACATTGCCTAGCCATGCTACTACACTGCCCAGTGAGTCATGCTAGCCTCTCCTCAGTCGAAAGATTCTAAATAGCAGCAATTATGCATGACTTTCTGGTGGGCTGAAATGCCATTTGTCCGTGCAACTGCACAGACATGAACCAATCAGGATTCAGAGGAGGAGGAGTTTTCTCCATAAGCGTTAGCTAAAAGCAGACGCAATGCTCATTCCTGTTATCTCAGGGAACCAGGGTTACGTGAGTAACTATAAAGTTCTTGGCCATTGGGCAGTCCTGTTGAGCCCTGCATTTAGAGCTAACACGTCAATTCTCTTAACGTGGCATGTGTAAGCCTCTCACTGTGAGTGTGTGTGTGAGAGAAAGCGATAGAGGGCGTTCTCAGCCAAAATACAGTGCGTAAAGCTCAGCAGGCAATGAAATTATATCTGCGCTAAACTTATTTTTTTGTCTCCAACTCAAACACAGGCAACTGAAATGATACAATTTACTTATTAAAGACATTTTTAGCCACCTAGCATGAAATTTGGTTGCATATGCGAGTGATTTACTTGTATTGTAGAGGGTTGTGCATGAATACATGACAGAAAAATCTTTTAGGAAAAAAAAAAAAAAAATTATTAGACCTAAATGCATGCATCTTCATTACCCATTTAATTCAGAAAAGTCTGTTGATTTTATAGTGGCACCAAAAGTAATTGAAAAATAACTCTTTTTATGGAAGTCCAAATTGGGTGGGTGTTATCATTTTTTTATTAATATTTCTGCAGGGATGATGTATTTTGTAGGCCAAAACCCAGAAACGAGCATTTTAGCACTCCCGGTTTCATTGTTCTGAAGTCAATGGGTTTTTTTTTAATGGGTTTTGGTTAAATGTCTGAAATAAGGTCTATGGTGGACAATTTCAAGATATTTTCACATTTTATTCTATGACATAAAATACATCAGTAATACAACTTTCTAATACAACTTTTTTTTTTTTTTACATGTTTACTTGTCTTGTAAAAGGCATTTGCTAACAACTGGCTGAATGGGACAACATAGGTTGTTGATGACATTGACATTTTCTATCAAGTAGGTTGATTTTCCCGTAAATGTAAACATTAAACCAGTGTTTCCCAACCCTGTTCCTGGAGGCACACTAACAGTACACATTTTCCAAATCTTCCTAATCAAACACACCTGATTCAACTCATCAGTTCGTTAGTAGAAACTCCAAGACCAGAAATACAGGTGCTGGTCATATAATTAGAATATCATCAAAAAGTTAATTTATTTCACTAATTCCATTCAAAAAGTGAAACTTGTATATTATATTCATTCATTACACACAGACTTTTTAATTTTGATGATTATAACTGACAACTAAGGAAAATCCCAAATTCAGTATCTCAGAAAATTAGAATATTGTGAAAAGGTTCAATATTGAAGACACCCGGTGCCACACTCTAATCAGCTAATTAACTCAAAACACCAGCAAAGGCCTTTAAATGGTCTCTCAGTCTAGTTCTGTAGGCTACACAATCATGGGGAAGACTGCTGACTTGACAGTTGTTTAAAAGACGACCATTGACACCTTGCACAAGGAGGGCAAGACACAAAAGGTCATTGCAAAAGAGGCTGGCTGTTCACAAAGCTCTGTGAAAAAGATGTGGCAGAAAAAAGTGTACAAGCAATAGGGATAACTGCAGCCTGGAGAGGATTGTGAAACAAAACCCATTCAAAAATGTGGGGGAGATTCACAAAGAGTGGACTGCAGCTGGAGTCAGTGCTTCAAGAACCACTACGCACAGACGTATGCAAGACATGGGTTTCAGCTGTCGCATTCCTTGTGTCAAGCCACTCTTGAACAACAGACAGCGTCAGAAGCGTCTCGCCTGGGCTAAAGACAAAAAGGACTGAACTGCTGCTGAGTGGTCCAAAGTTATGTTCTCTGATGAAAGCAAATTTTGCATTTCCTTTGGAAATCAGGGTCCCAGAGTCTGGAGGAAGGGAGGAGAGGCACACAATCCACGTTGCTTGAGGTCCAGTGTAAAGTTTCCACAGTCAGTGATGGTTTGGGGTGCCATGTCATCTGCTGGTGTTGGTCCACTGTGTTTTCTGAGGTCCAAGGTCAACACAGCCATATACCAGGAAGTTTTAGAGCACTTCATGGTTCCTGCTGCTGACCAACTTTATGGAGATGCAGATTTCATTTTCCAACTCGACTTGGCACCTGCACACAGTGCCAAAGCTACCAGTACCTGGTTTAAGGATCATGGTATCCCTGTTCTTAATTGGCCAGCAAACTCACCTGACCTTAACGTATTGTGAAGAGGAAGATGCGATATGCCAGACCCAACAATGCAGAAGAGCTGAAGGCCACTATCAGAGCAACCTGGGCTCTCATAACACCTGAGCAGTGCCACAGACTGATGGACTCCATGCCACGCCGCATTGCTGCAGTAATTCAGGCAAAAGGAGCCCCAACTAAGTATTGAGTGCTGTACATGCTCATACTTTTCATGTTCATACTTTTCAGTTGGCCAAGATTTCTAAAAATCCTTTCTTTGTATTGGTCTTAAGTAATATTCTAATTTTCTGAGATACTGAATTTGGGATTTTCCTTATTTGTCAGTTATAATCATTAAAATTAAAAGAAATAAACATTTGAAATATATCAGTCTGTGTGTAATGAATGAATATAATATACAAGTTTCACTTTTTGAATGGAATTAGTGAAATAAATCAACTTTTTGATGATATTCTAATTATATGACCAGCACCTGTATATGGTTCAGATAAGGGATACATTCAAAATGTGTACTGTTGGTGTGCCTCCAGGAACAGGGTTGGGAAACACTGCATTAGATACTATCAAAACATTGTTCTGTTTGTTTGAGACTCTTGGCTGGTTGATAAAGCAATCTTTTAGAATAAATAAATAAATAAATTATTAGACCTAAATGCATGCATCTTCATTACCTATTTAATTTAGAAAAGTCTGTTGATTTTATAGTGGCACCAAAAGTAATTGCAAAAATGACTCTTTTTATGGAAGGCCAAATTAGGTGGGTGTTATCATTTTTTATTAATATCTCTGCTGGGATGATGTATTTTGTAGGCCAAAACCCAGAAACGAGCTTTTTAGCACTCCCGGTTTCATTGTTCTGAAGTCAATGGGTTTTTTTTAATGGGTTTTTGGTTAAATGTCTGAAATAAGGTCTAATGGACAATTTCAAGATATTTTCACATTTTATTCTATGACATAAAATACATCAGTAATACAACTTTCTGAATTGTTTTTTTTTTTTTTTTTTTTTTACATTTTTACATTTTTACTTGTAAAAGTGGCTGAATGGGACAACATAGGTTGTTGATGACATTGACATTTTCTATCAAGTAGGTTGATTTCCCGTAAATGTAAACATTAGACACTATCAAACATTGTTCTGTTTGTTTGAGCCTCTGGGCTGGTTGATACAGCAATCTTTTAGAAAAAAAAAAAAAAATTCAAAACACTGCTTGGAAGCTTCGGAGCACAAATGAATCAGTGTGTCGAATCTGCTGTTCGGAGCGCCAAAGTCATGTGATTTCAGCAGTTGGCAGTTTGACATGCGATCCGAATCATGATTCGATACACTGATTCATAACGCTCCGATGCTTCCTGAAGCAGTGTTTTGAAATCGGCCATCACTAAATAAGTCGTTATTTTGTTTTTTTTTGGCGCACCAAAAATATTCTTGTCGCTTTATAATATTAATATTGAATCACTGTACTCACATGAACTGATTTAAATGTTTTTAGTACCTTTATGGATCTTGAGAGAGAAAATGTCATTGCTCCCTATGCAGGCCTCACTGAGCCATCGGATTTCAACTAAAATCTTAATTTGTGTTCTGAAGATAACGAAGGTCTTACGGGTGTGGAACGGCATGAAGGTGAAAATAAATGACAGAATTTTCATTTTTGGGTGAACTAACCCTTTAATTTAGAAAAGTCTGTTGATTTATAGTGGCACCAAAAATAATTGCAAAAATAACTCTTTTTATGGAAGTCCAAATTGGGTGGGTGTTATCATTTTTTATTAATATCTCTGCTGGGATGATGTATTTTGTAGGCCAAAACCCAGAAACGAGCATTTTAGCTTTCATTGTTCTGAAGTCAATGGGTTTTTTTTTTTATGAGTTTTTTGTTAAATGTCTGAAATAAGGTGTATGGTGAACAAGTTCAAGATATTTTCACATTTTATTCTATGACAAAAAATACATCAGTAATACAAATTTCTGATTTTTTTTTTTTTTTTTTTACATTTCTTGTAAAAGGCATTTGCTAACAAGTGGCTGAATGGGACAACATAGGTTGTTGATGACATTGACATTTTTCTATTAAATAGGTTGATTTTCCTGTAAATGTAAACATTAGACTATCAAAACATCGTTCTGTTTGTTTGAGCCTCTTGGCTGGTTGATACGGCAACACTAAGTCAAACAAACAGTGTGAGATTGGGGTGGGGCTATCTATTATTTGTCTGACCAATGGCAGATGAGGGAAGTGTCTGGGAAACCTGTTGGAAAACAATATTTTTTTCAATTTTTCTTGGTGGCGCTAGTGGTGCAGAAATAACACACATCACTTTCAATAACATTAAAAGTAAGGAACATTGGCTTAACCCCACTCAACATATTATGCTAACTCATTTCTCATATCCAGAATGAGTCTATTTTCCATGTGTCTTTCTTAAGGCTGTTTTGAATGAATATCCATTACTCTGGACCAAAGAAAGAAAAAAGTGCATTAAAAAATTCCAGCTTACCGGGGTTTTGACTGTAATGGCGTAATTGCAATTATTCCAAATTGAGCTAACAGTCAGTGTAAGTATTCCTCTGAGAGCAGTCTACCTTTGAGTAAAGTAATTGTTGAATGAAAACATTTTTTAGCTTCTCATTTGATAGCAATCTTGTAATTTTCTTTAGTTTCCTTGAGCTTGTTTTTCCCTCATTTGACGGATGTTAGACTTACATTTACCGGTGGAAATACCACCAATAAAACAGCTGTAATGGTTAACTGATTAGGACCGCATCCAATGGTGACAGGGCAGAAACTTTGTGCGAATCAGGCGAGGTCTGCGCCTATCAGTGCAGGTGGACACGTACAACAAACTCATATGACCTTTGCATCCTCATGTAAACATTGCAGCCTCCTGCAACTGTGCAAATGGGTTCAAAATGAATACTCGCCAAGCGCCAAATGCCAAAAATTGACTTTGGCAGGTATATTAATTGGCCAGGTGGCTGGTAACTTTGTTAGAAACTGAAAGACAATATATGATTTAAAATGCAATGGTAATCTGAACCTTACGGACATGAGCAATTCAAATCAAAGACAAGATAATGAGAATATTGGGCACAACTTTTGAGCTTTATAATGACTTTTATCAATGTGGGTAATCAGCGAAAACCTTGTGACACGTAAAATATCTTTGACCTTAAGTCACCAGAAGGAAAAAATAAAGACATTTACAATACAACAATACATCCTGTGCTGTTTGTCAGTTAATATGCAAGAAAATATGCAAGTTGCAAATATGCGTTGTCGATATGCAAGAAAAAAATCCAGCTAAATAATGTCATTGTTTTAGGGACATAAATAAATAAGCAAATAAATACATTCAAAATATGGTTTGTGGCTGGTAATAAACATTTATCGATTTAAATTATTGTGCAGGCGGCATGCTAAATAAATAAGCACTTAAAGATTTTTTATAAAAATTGCACAGAATAGAAATGCTGACCTAATTTAATCTGAACACATAAATGTAATAGTTTTGGAATGTTTATTTCTCCTCCCATGTGGAATTTGAATCTTTTTGTCACGTTGTAAAGAATCATTTCATTATGACTAATAAGATACTAAATGTTTACTGCTGAGGGCATTGTTGACACTAATAAAAAATGATAGTGATCAGCCGGAGAGATAATTATACTCATGTGAACTCAGGAAACCGGGAGGGTTTATGATGTAATTTACATCTTATATATACATGTGTGTGCCGACATCTGTGCTTCCTAGTCTGTATTTACCATAGACACACCCCCTTGTGTCATCCCACCCCGTCTGTTCTGATGTGGCCACTAGCCACAATACAAGGAATATCCCACATGCGGATCGGAGTATAAATAAGGAGGAGTTGAGATGCGCTCTCTGCCAGACCTGAGGGGTTAAAAACCCAGTTACCCTGCAGCACCTCTGGCTATTCATTCATTCAAGTACAAATTCGACTTAAAAATACACACAAGTGTGGTGCAATTATTCCGTTTGCAATAAAAATGCAAAGCAGCCACCTTTTAAAGGCAGTTCTGTGCCTTTTCATGCTGTTTCATGCTTGTTTCAGTGCTGACAATTTTAAATCGAGCACTTACTGTATTTGGACCAGATCCACTTCAGGTGGGCAAACACAGTATGCATTTCTCCGAAGAACTCAGACATCTCTTCTCTTGTTTGACAGCATCTGGAACAAAAACAACAGCCTTTTTAGTTGCATAACAAGTGATGAGCAATCTGTTATTGAGAGTTACCTGTCCAGGTGTTGGGAAGACAGCTCTTTCTCAGAGACCCTTGATGCACGCTTTGACATCAGTCAGCTGATTGAACCTGACGGCCCCTGTGAGGCTGCTGGTATTACGGAGGAATTTACAGCATCCGTACGCAGGGCCAGAGACCTGAAGAGCGTTGAACCTGATGGATCCGTGTACCAGGATAGCGGAGAAAGTTCCAGACAGACACTTCACCGATCGAAGCGCTCATGGATGATTCCAGGAACTCTGTGGTGTGGCTCGGGAAATAAGGCTACTGGCTTTACTGACCTGGGTAAGTAAATTTAAATGATTATTATTACTATTAAAATAATATTATATATAATATATGATATATATCAATAATATTACAATAAATATACAAAGGGATCCAAAGGTCTGAAATGACATTGAAATTTTCATACTTTATTGAAGTACACAAGATTTTAGGATTAAAAAAAAGCAAAGTTGTGACATAATTTGAAGAATACATTTTTAAAGGATTAGTTGACTTCAGAATTAAAATTTCCTGATAATTTACTCACCCCATGTCATCCAAGATGTTCATGTCTTTCTTTCTTCAGTTGAAAAGAAATGAAGGTTTTTGAGGAAAACACTCCAGGATATTTCTCCATATAGTGGACTTCACTGGGGTTCAACGGGTTGAAGGTCCAAATGTCAGTTTCAGTGCAGCTTCAAAGAGCTCTACATAATCCCAGACGAGGAATAAGAGTCTTATCTAGAGAAACAATCGGTAACTTTCTAAAAAAAAAAAAAAAAAAAAAAAAAAAATATATATTATATATATATATATACTTTTTAACCACAAATGCTCGTCTTGCACTGCTCTGTGATGCGCCACGCATTACGTAATCACATTGGACAGTTGGGAATACCGCGATAGGGCGAAAAACTTCATCTCATTTTCTCCTCCAACTTCAAAATCGTTGTTTTACCTTTTTTTGTAAAAGGTGTTTGACTTTGTCTTTGCATGCTTCCTTTGTAGACACCTGTTACTTCTGCCTACGTCACACGTGACCTTTCCAACATGATAACGTAATGTGTGGCGCATTGCAAGACGAGCATTTGTGGTTAAAAAGTATGTAATTTTTTTTTTTTTAGAAAATGACTGATTGTTTCTCTAGATTAGACTCTTATTCCTGATCTGGGATCATGTAGAGCTCTTTGAAGCTGCACTAAAACTGACATTTGAACCTTCAACCCGTTGAACCCCAGTGAAGTCCACTATATGGAGAAAAATCCTGGAATGTTTTCCTCAAAAACCTTCATTTCTTTTTGACTGAAGAAAGAAAGACATAAACATCTTGTAATACAATTTGTAATGAAAGTTTTGTATTAAATTAGATAAAATAAAAAAAACAGAAGCATTTTCACTAACATTTGGACCCCTTTGTACAACAAAAAAATGAAACATCTTTACCTGTTCTCTTGTCTTTGCAGGTATCTTTGAAGAAACCGATAATTGCTGCAGAGAACATGACCACTGTAAAGACACCATCGACTCTTTTTCGTACAACTATGGTGTCTTCAACACAAATATCTTCACTTTATCACACTGCGATTGTGACAACAGGTATGTCTTGCTTTATTCATTAGAGCGGGAAAAGTGAGCATCATTTTCCCGACAAGCTTACCTGCCAACATTGAACATTCATCCTACAGTGTTGTGTTGTGTAACACGAGACATGTCCAACATAATCTGAGAGTTATTTCACTGAGCACGCGTCTTGGATTACTGTATCTTATGACATTGTAATCAGACCTTGTGATATCCATTCAGGTTCCGCCGCTGTCTCCTGGGTGTTAATAATACCATGTCCAACCTTGTGGGCTACGGATACTTCAACGTGCTAAAGATGCGCTGCTTCGAGTTTTCTCAACGGATGCAGTGTGTGAAGAGAACGTGGTGGGGCATGTATGTATTTGGTTTCAATGGACTCAGCTCTTTTCTGTTGCAAAACATTCTCACTTTTCAGAAAAAAATTATGAAGGTAAAACAAGACTTTGAACACTGAAAATGATTTGGCACATTATAGTGATTTGTAGACTACCGTTCAAAAGTTCAGGGTCGGTATGAATACATTTTAAAATGTCAATTATTTTCTATGATCAAAGCTGAACTTTCAGCATCATTACTCCAGTCTTCAGTGCCACATGATCTTACATAAATCATTCTAATCTGCTGATTTGCTGCTCAAGCAATATTTTTTGTGAAAACTGTGATACATTTTTTTTAAATGCCTTTGCTGTCACAATTGAATGCATCTTTGCTGAATGCAGACAGGGCTGTTACAGACAATTATTTTGGTAATTGAGTAATCAGTTGATTAATTTAACGATTAATTGAGTAAGTGCATCTTTTTTTAAACCTAAATGAACTATAGCCCTTAAAATTGCTTAAAATACATATGTAATAGGGCTGGGACAATAATACATTGATTATCGATTCGTGATACAATGAATCTGGAACGATTCTGATATTTTCAGAATGTAACGCGATTCTCTCTCTAATAAATTCTGAGCTTAGTTTTTAACAACAGATGGCACTACGTGCTTTAGGAACACACGTAAAGTTACTCTGCTTTCTTCCACTTCCTTTATACACACCACTTAAACCTAAAATAATCATTCATAAAGTTCGAAAAGGTTGAAGCGAATTACAAGGGTGTTTGTAGTGTAACTATCCTAGAGCGCCATCTGCTGTTAAAACTAAGCTCAGAATTAATTCTAGAGAGAAAATATCAGGATCGATCCAGATTCATTGTATCGCGAATCAAGAATCGATGTATCGTCCCAGCCCTAATTAACAATGAGGCAATATTGGTTCAAATAAAGTATCAAAAGCAAGTAATCATATGGTTTTATTGAACAACACTTTAAGATACATAATATGTAATATACATAATATATCATGAATCAACTTATGTGTATTATGTAATATAACAAATGCCTGCTGAATCTGATTGGCCTAGGGTTATAAATAACTTGTGTTACAAATCTGATTCCCAATCACAGCCTTTGAGATTTCACAATAGAACTATGATATATTATGATTTTTAAATGGTTTTAATATATCGTGCAGCTTTAGAAAATGGTCTAATAATGCAGTTCATGGATTCTTGTCCGTATAATACGCCACTTCCGGCATTTTGCTGGTTAATCGACACAGGTAAACTGAAATCCAATCGAGTACTCAAATTTAATCCAGGAATCGTGACAGTCCTAAATAAAAGTATTAATTTCTTTAAAAATACTTACCCCAAACTTTTGAATAGTAGTGTAAATGGTGTTGTGCACACACATAAAAAAATAAAAAATACTTCATATGGGTTTTTAATTTAAATGAGGCATAGTGAATAATGACAGAATTTAAATTTAGGTCAAAATGCAAAGGGTTAAAAACCATTTACTGGCAGACACAAAACAAGCAAAAACCCGTTGAACTTTGGAAATGGTTTGCTTGGAAATCCTGGCACTTTAGTGTGATTTGTTCATAATCTCTGAGCACATAATGTTGTGTACACAGTTACAGAACCTTGTTTTTTTTCTCTCTCATTGGCAGGTGTGTAAATTCAGAACTTGCTCAATACGCCGTGGTCAAAGACGCAGCAAACTACACCGACACACTCCCTGAACAAGACATGGAGACTCTGGAAACGAGTTTCCATCAAGCAATCACTTTAGGACAAAACCAGGTCACCAAAATCATAGAAGAATCGCTTATCATGCAATCCAACGATTCCAAGAGCAGCACCGAAGAGCCGAGTCCAATTTCTACATCATCACCATGGCCATCTGTTACAACACTGCTGTTCCGGAAATCTGAAGCTTCCGTAGTCACAACATACGCACCAAAGACAACAATCCCCCAAAATAAACCAGACAGACAACATCAAGGTGAACTAAATATTACTCATATTAGATCTGTTGTAAATCAACCAAGTTCCAAGAATCTTGGAAAAGCTTCATTATTTATTTTTTTTCTTTTCTGGTTTTATAGGCAAGTTTGAGATGTGTGGCCTCTACAGGGATCTGGATTCATGCCATCTACAGATCCCTGCTTTACAAGAGAAATTCGGTTTACGAAACCCTGACCTGAGAACCCTTTACCACTGTAACTGTACTGCCAGGTGAATGCACATATCCAAATGCCAACTCCATCTATCTACTAGGGATGCGTGACACCACCATTTTTATACAGTATATTAGTTGCATGACTACTAGCTGACTAATCAGTGTTAAGCCCGGGGTATACTTAGTTTTTTTTATGCGTACGCTACTGTACGTGCACAGCCGAACACACGGCTTTGCAAAGTATACTTCATTTTGCTTGTACGCGTACACAAGCGTTTGACGCATGCTCAGTTTTGAGCAATCTCTTGCCACAAGTTACAACCCATGTAAACATCTTTGTATTCTTTCATGCTAGAGTTGTACAAACGAGGGTACATCTAACCTCTTCGCACAATATCTCGTCTATGTAGGCCTCCATCGTCGCTGTAGCTTGCATGCGTTCCAGTCTGTTCTGTTTATGCACAAAAAAATTAATGCGTATGTGCGACATGCGCATTCATTTAAAAAAATCCAGCAGTGCGTGTACAGTACACACATACTCTTCTGATGACGAAATTCACATCACACGCACTGTACGCTGACCCTCGCGTACGCGTAAAAAGTGAAGTATACTTTGGGCTTGAAGCAACAGAATATTTAGGCTGGTTTTGGGCTAATATGAGCCTAATTTTTCTTGAATATCTACTGATATATGTTTCTTTCTTTCACAGGCTCGTCCAAAAGATCTTGTCCAAAGAACTGGATGAAACTGACCCTGTGCATTTGCTGTTGATGGACTTTGTGTCACAATCCTGTTTCACCCTACCGCAGACTGAGAACTGTCTCAATGGCAAAAGGTTGGTACAAACATTATGATTAAACATCTGGGCTGATAACAAAGGTTGGTTGATGCAGGGTAATTGTTATTAAAGTAAATATGTGGTGCAAGGTACTGTAAATGAGAATGTGTCTACTAAACAAAGTATAATGTAATGCAAATAATAATGGAGGTGGTTCTTCCGAGGTGGAAACCATTAAACAAAAAACAATCTTTGTGGTGTCTCTTTTATTTAGTTGCTCAACCCATCCACCAGAAGCACAGCTCATCCAACACTGGAGGAAAGACGTGGCAAGTGGACGACATCTAGTGGAATTCAAGCGCAAACTCAAGAGGATGAACCTCAAGCGCTCTAAGAGAAAAGACTCTCCAGTCAGATTATATAAGAAATGCATCAGGATGCACACTAAACTGCAGAGACCTCGAGTTCCTGAACGGAAACTGTCGTAAAGCCCATTTTAACTCAACAAAGCAGAACAAAACTTGTAATGGGAATAGGGGAAACGTTTTTCTTCATAAAAACTCTACATTTGATGTAAAAATTGTGCTAAAATAGTACAGTGAATATATTTATATTGAGAAACACAGGGTTATAGTAGGCTATTACATTTAGCCTAATATAATAGGTCAGAGTGTTATGGTTACATCGTTATGTGGTAATTATTATTTTACGATAGCTGCAAGGAATTATGTGCATTTAAAGCAAAATTGTGGAATCTGTCTACATTGTTATAATCTGAAATGGATATTCAGCCACACACTTTAGCTAATGCATCTTAAAAATTCAAAAGCAATAGAATTTTCTTTCATAACTATTTTTAGGGCCTCATGCTAAGATCGACGAGCTAGCCATAGATTTCATTCAAGTCGATCTTTACTCCACAATCCAGAGATAAACTAGATAAGTTTGAATTCAAACCCATGCAACTTTATACAGCAGTATTGGACATCCAAAACATTTCCATACCTCAAAATCTGTTTTCCGTTATGTTTTTCTCCTGAGGCGCAAATTTCCGCTTATTTCCCAGTTGCAGCAACTGACCAATTGTTTTTATTTATGTATGTATTGTTTGTTGGTTGTTACTGTACATAGTACATGTAGGCTATATGTTATTCATTCAGTACCAAGGTAGGCTAGTCAAAGAACCACGGTACTGCCATTTGATACTATGGTAACATGGAATTTCTGTACATAAAAGTGCATAATAATAATTCGCAATCTATAATAATGGCATTTTTAACTATAGATGCGCTGTAGTAAACAGATTGCATTGGTAAGTCAATGTTTCTAGTTTGAAAATATTTTGTCACACAGACCAAAACTTATGAAAGATGCCCAAGTCAGTGAAGTGCACATAGTGACTAGTCACAGTAGGTAACTCAACTCCCGTCTGATGTCATAAATAGTAACTGAAGCCCTGAACTACTGAAACCATCTGAACCGCCTCTACCGGGAGGAGAGAGAGAAGAAAAACATGGCGAACTTTCCTCTGGAATAACTGTTTTCTGAAGAGCTGATGAGCGTTTCTGCAAGCGCTGTGCATGAACCGATTTGTGCATCAACACACAATCTGAATCTGAAAACGGTTTAGTCGTGGAAACGAGGCTTTTTCTCATGGATTCGGGTCGTGTGAAGTATCATGGGATGAAAGTTTGAAACAGTTGGATACTAAAGTAGGACAGGATGGAGAAACAAGGAACAAGACGCGAAAAGGTAAATAAACGCACAACTAGTGTGAAATGTGAGAGTTGATTGTGTCGTGTAACAATGTGATGCAAAACTGGATTTATTATTGCGGTGTATTTTCATTAAGACAGGCTTTCCTGTTGGCGTGCCACAGAGTGCAGTAGCAAAGCCACCACATTTAGGCTAAAAACAGTCAATTTGACATGCGAAACAGTGTCTTAGAATCTTTCCAGCACTCTTTTTAGATCTAGAGGGATTTATGTAACTTTACATTGTGATTGAGTAACATGTCATTGTTGTTGCTGCTAATAGAGTTACAGTGTGCGTTTGCATTGGTTTAATGGACTAAATTGTCAGTGTATTTTTGAGTTAAACTTAGGCACGACTGCAAAGAAGACTTAACTCTTTCATGATGCCGGTGTTCTGACATTTCAACTCAGACTAGAGGAGATCATAAGTTACAGTCAGTCAATAATCATTCCAGGCATCAGGCACTTTGGGAAAAGCCATAGTCTGATGAATGGTGACATATCTGGGCTGGTAAGCCAAAGGTTGTAGGTTCAAGCCCTGCACGCGTACAACTGTCATCATTGAGAATTTACTGTAGTTTACTGTAAGTTGTTGTGGATAAAAGTGTCAGATTAATGGCAAATCAATCAAATCCTAACATCCCACCTGTGACCACTTCCCTGTCAAAAAACATAACTTTTTATCCCGTATTGAGTCTCAGGGACTAAAGAACATGAATTTATATGAGTCTAAAGACACCTGCTAGATGAACAATATGTTTAAACGTTGTCTCAACAGTGCAAACAATGGTTTGTGAGCTCCCAGCATGCATTGTAATGTGAATCAAATGGATTTTGAGTAAATTATGCAGTTGCTGTTATAGGATTATTGATTTACTATTTGCTGACTTTATTTGCGCTTTTGCTGCTGTTGTTGCATTCACTGGTTATTTGTTTTATGTTATGTTTAGCTCAGCGTTTTACTTCTTTAAGGTTGTGCAACTAATTATTGTGCACATATTGCTTTGCAAGTTGTACTTCACAAACCATTGCAGTTGATGAAAGTTACATCTCGTTGTCATCCAGGCATCCTCCACCGTGGTCGTTCCCAGCAGACCGTGACATGTTTGGTGGTGTTTTCAGACTCGCCAGATGTTGGTGGGTGCACCTGTGTTTTCTTTGAACCCAGACTGGGAGAATGCAGAGAAAATTTCCAACTGAATCAGTCAAGGGGGTGTTTCAGAAATTCTGGGGACAGCAGATGGTCACAAAGACTTCTGGTGTTTTGGGCAGAGTAAAAAAATCATCTTGAATGAAATATTTATAGTAGCAGTAATTGTCAACCATCAGCAGCGAGATAAACTTCTCTCCCATGCCTCCAGTCATATAGTCATGCCATCGCTTTTTTCAGAATGAAATTCCATCCTTGCATTATAAATGCGAGGAAGTGTTTAACGCGCATCTTGATTGCAAAAATATAATGCATTAGAGAATATGCATCAGTTGATTCAAACTGAGGTGAAAGACCACTGGCTTTTCTTCAGGACTCAGATGTTACATGAGCCAATGCAATATTAATATATCTTATCATACATAAATAACAAGGCAAGAAACTACATGTGAATAGGGTAAAAATGTAATCTAGATATTATTTTCTATTACAGTTTTCTGAAATGTTATGTTTAAGTTACGCATTGTCTAATTTGCATATACATTCCCAGAACAGAAATCTGAAGAGTAGATTAAGTCAAAATTAAAATTCTTTTTTCGTTTTTTTGACATATTTTGGATATCTCCTTTTATCACTCGAGAAATGAGAAAATCAACAGCCAGAAAAAATATGAAAGAAATGTTATATAAATCAGACATGTGAATGATATATGAACAGTCCGCTTTGTAAAACCCTTCAGAAGATATTTAGGAATAAATCTGTAAAGTTTGGTGTATGTGCTGCTGAAGAGATTTCTGACTAAGTGCAGGAGAAAAAAAAATAATTGTATGTATTGTAATTGAAATTACAGATGAAAATAGATGACGTGTAATAAAATAAACAGTTAAATGTGTGTTTTTTAATATTTTCTTTCTATTTTCATAAGCAAAATAGTACAAAATCTCAAAATTTAACAATCACGATTTTTGTTTAAAATAGAGATTGTGATTCTCCCACAATTATGAATAGACAACATAACAAAATAACATGTAATGTACTAGAAGTTTTGACAAAATGTTAATTGCTGCAGTCTTTTTTAAAAATATTTGAATTCATTCTTTTTTAAAAATCGGATTGAATGAATGATTCAATGACTCACTCATAAATACTTCATTTGTTGTTTCATTATTGGATGAATCTGCATTTTTGACCAAATCTCTTGAATGAATGATTCAATAAAATACATTTTTTTTAAAGTTCCTTCATTGCCACCTACTGGTGTAACAACGTAATTGATAAAATCTTCATTTTATTTGGCAAGTTACTTTCAAAAGATAGACACCAGTGTTTATATCCGAACTATAAACTTATAACTTATCCCAGTACTTCTGAGATAATTTGAATTACTTTTAGGTTTAATAGACAGAGCCAAAATCGCTGTCATTTAAAAATAAGATTGTGTGGGTGTTTGAATCGAGACCGCTATGTTTTAATGATTAATCGTACAGCTCTACTATAGAGTTTAATTGGATCGGTCATTAAGCTTTTTTAATGTGCTGTCCTACTATGCATGCTTGTATTGTTAGTTGCGGTTTATCATTTGCATTTACTATATGGACATCTCAGAACAGACCTACCCATGAGGTTTAAAGCTGTTCTAGCTGGTATGTTGGTGTAGCTGCTGTTGATCAAGGAAATCTGTCTGGTTAAGCTAGTTAAGCCTGTGTATATAGCACAGCATATGCTGCATTTGGCACTACTGTGTTTGACTGTATAACCAGTGTTATGGGGTCAGTCTTTAAATGTTCGTGAGATGTTCAGATGTTTGGAAATGTTTTGGGCAAAGGAGAAGGCTGGAGACAGCTGTTGGACAGGCAGATAGTGTAAAGTCGAGTCGACGCCCCGCGGGCCCTTCTGAGCGGGCATCAACTTCTCCACCGGCTGCCTGATGCCTGCCAGAGGAGAGGCTTGTTTTCATTTTCCCAGGAATGTGCCTCAGCCCCCTGACCTGCTCAAGACGGAGGGTGGGATCAGGAGCGGGCAGACAGACGAGGAAGCAGCGAGACACAGGGATCAACTTTGTTTGGTGTGTCAAACTATTGGGTCAATCTCACCACAACAGGTCATGTTATACTCCAAAATCAAAAGAATAAAAAAAAAAAAAAAAAACCCCACATGTTGCCTCTAGTCAGGTTAAAAGGCCTTGTTTGCATGCTGATATTTTAGCCTCTAGTGTTGTTAGTCTAGTAGTTTGCGTTTAAGCATCCGCTCAGCTGTGAGCAGTGATCAGATAGGAAGAACACGGCAGGAGGGGAAAACAACCTTTATGTGTTTTACCCAAATCAATTTTTACACCATGCTTGGACAATCCGGTGTCCTCTGGCTGACCCTGTGCTTTTAATAACAAACACACAGCATGGCATCGCCTAGCATTGTCCCTCATGTCCATTACACCTGTGTTTACAATGGTGCATAAACAGTCAGTGGGCAGATTTAGATTATTGATCATTAGGGCCAGAACATTATTGTTAATGATGCTGCATTATTGTTCTGTTTTGCTAGAGATTATTTCAAAGAGGTCTGTAATACCTGGAGAAAGCTGGAGAAAGCACTTATGCTTTAGTCATTTCTAAAGCATTTGCTCAGCTTGTGCGTGACTCCTTACACCACACTCTTAGAAAGAAAGGTTCAATGGGGTTCTATTAGGGTTTTTGATTTGATTTTAAAGAACGTTTTATGCCAAAAAAAAGACGGTCATGTTTAAAGGAGTGGTTAATTATGATTTCACTTTTTTAACTTTAGTTAGTGTGTAATGTTGCTGTTTGAGCATAAACAACATTTGCTGCTTTAGAGAAGAGGAAGAGTTGTTGTAGTAGAGTGTTGTTGACATGCCGTCATTTTACACCGGACTGCTTCACAAACGAGGGTCAATTCAACACAAAAGATGAACATGACGACACATGCTAGTGGATGAGTTGAATCAACTCCACAGCAACTACATAAATTTATCCACTAACCATTCAGAAATGTCCAGTTTCATTCTAAAAGTTGTAACTTCTTCCTGAATCTCTCCATCAGTGTCGACTCCGGTTTGAACAATGTAAGGCTGAACACCGTTACTGACAATCCTCATTTTGGCTGCGTGAGATTCTTCAGCTTTGTTGTTGTTGAGCTGTTAAAGCTCCGCCCTCTTCTGGAAAGGGGGCGGGAGCAGCAGCTCATTTGCATTTAAAGGGACACACACAAAAACGGCATGTTTTTGCTCACACCCAAATAGAGGCAAATTTGACAAGCTATAATAAATGATCTGTGGGGGATTTTGAGCTGAAACTTCACAGACATGTATATTAGAGACTTATATTACATCTGGTAAAAGGAGCATTATAGGTCTCCTTTAACAGGTTATTTAAATTTTCTTTAGTGATAAAGTATATTTACGAGCTGTTTAATTCATAAAATTAAGATTAATTTTTTTTAATTAAAACTAAATTCATAAAATAATCCCATGATAGAACTTCTAAAAAGTTCTATATATGAAGTGCCTGCAGAACCCTTTAATGTTCTGTTTAGAACCTTTTCTTATACCATTCTAAACTTCAGGATCATTGATTTTTTTTTTTTTTTTTTTTACCTTTTTTAATAGAAATTAATACTATTATTCAACAAGGATACATTATATTTACATTAAAGTGACAAGAAAGACATTTATAATGTTATAATGTTTCAAATAAATGCTGTTCTTTTGAACTTTGTATTCATCAAAGAATCCTGAAAAAAATGTTTTAGTTTCCACAAAAATATGAACTGTTTTCAACATTGATAATAATCAAAAATGTTTCTTGAGCAACAAATCAGCAGATTAGAATGATTTCTGAAGGATCATGTGACACTGAAGACTGGAGTAATGATGCTGAAAATTCAGCTTTGATCACAGGAATAAATTATATTTTACAATCTATTCAAATAGAAAAGTTATTTTAAATAGTAATCAATATTATTGTTTTTTTTCTGTATTGCTGATCAGCCTTGGTGAACAGAAGAGACTTCTTTCATAATCACTAAAAAAATCTTACTGACCCCAAAGTTTCTTTAGCCATCTTGAAGATAATCAATCAAATCACTCAAGACACTAATGGAATTAGTCCGTGTCCAGAGATCACTGAGGACTTGAGCATGACTACATTCAGCATGTCCATTATTATGTGTGTGGTCAGTTTACAGTTGTTATTTTTGGCCTGTTGAACGAAGTTGGAGTTGTACATGTGTTCCATATGTTACGTGTTCTCGTGCTGATCAACATTGTGAGGTCTGTTGTCTCAGCTGAAGATGAAGATGACCACCGGCTCCATCTCTGCGCTGGTGCGGCCAGATTTGTCTGTTCAGAATTACCTCCACCAAGGCTGTCATTATCTGCCCATATAGACAGCGGCCAACATAAATACGCCTAACACTGTTATCTGTGTCTAGCCCTGGATGGGGTGGATGTAGATTTCGCCAGACTTTCCTGAAGCTTCAAAACAATTGGACATGTTCAAACCACACCGGGAACTAAATGTTCAAAAATAAGAATCATAGTGAAAAAAAAAATATTTAATGTTAAAGGGTTTTCTGGGTTGTGGTGTCATTGTGTTGGGTTAATAAAGGCCTTCTAATGCAATGCGATTGGTTTTTGTAAAAAAATATATCCATATTTAAAACTTTATAAACTAAAATAACTAGCTTCCGGCAGACAACTGTACGCAAGACGGACGTTTCTAAGGTGTTATGGTTTATTGTAAGACTATTTCTATCTGTTTTTGTCCACCAGGTGAAGATCGCTTCATAATGTGTCCCACACAACATGAAACGGTCGACTCACTATTGATTCCAGTTTGGTGCTAAACTAACAACATAATATTCTAGTAGACTTAAATACATGGCACACACAATATTGGCTTAAATATTGGGTATTTTATCATTACTTTCCAGTATTGAATGAAATTTGCAATCAACATCAACAGTGTTTGCCATCTTGGATTCATGTTTTCATTTAACTTAATTGCAGGGTATTATGGGATTGAAATTGTCTGAAGGATAGATACTGATATTACCTTAGATTTGGCTAAAAGAAGGTATTTTAAAGGAATCATAATGTGTTTTCCTACTTATTACATAGGCATGTAAATGATGCCTTTAAAGAGGACCTATTTATACCCTTTTTCAAAGTCTTCTTGATGTTGTTTTTGGGCTCTGCTAGGACAGGTTTTCATGCTTGAATGTTCAAAAAACACCTTATTTTTCCCATATTCTCCATTGTTGCAGCTCCTCTCTTCCCAGTCTGTCAGTAACGCTCTGTTTAGTTCCTGTTTCTATGAAGCCCCTCCTTCTGAAAAGCACAATGTGCTCTGATTGGTCAGCTGGAGCAGTGTGTTGTGATTGGTCGAGCACTTTGAGTGTGTTTGGGAAATGCCCCGCCCATTACCATAACCGCCAGTTACAACACACTACTAACTAACTCAACCAGGCCCCGCCCCTTTATTCTGCATATGAATTATTTAAATGAGGAATATTGTGATGTGTTGAATTCCCGGAAGAAACTCAAGACTACAATGGAGGTGTTTCAGGGAGTTCAGAAACAGTGACATTGAATAACTGCCTTTGTAGTGACTTTTTCTCTGTCGTTCAGCTGTTTTGCTTCTTAATGTTGTAACTTGGTACAAAATTCAGCTTCTCTCACATCTCCCTGCTTCTTTTTGCACTCGGTTTCTTTCCCACTGATGCGCTGTGTGTGTCTTCCTGTCCATTTTCGTTCGTCTCCTTCACTCATGCTGTCGTTCTACTGCTCCGGCTCTTCCTTTTGGCCTCTCTGGAAGTAATTATCCCGCTGTGCTATCCCAGAATTCCTGCAGAAGGGAGGAGGGGTGTGGCCTGTGTGTGAGATTACAGGCTGGAGTGGCTTTCTTCGCCTGCCGTTTTACTTTCTCTCTCCATCTCCATCCCCTCCCTGTTTTTCCCTGTCGCTCTTGGGAATTCTCCAGATGTGAAGCTCTTAGGTGGCTAGTCATAAAATTCCTGCATTCTCCAAAGTCAGCAGGAGCCACTGGTGTGTGTGTGTCTCCCCGAGGAATCGACCTCACAGCCAAAACACTGAGCGCGGCCTGACGCTAGCGTTGTGTGCAGACACAATATAACCAAATATATGATATTATTTTGAAATAATAAATAGCTTTAGCTCAGTAAATGAATGTCATGAGCCATTTTAACCCATTTTCCATCAATTTCTTTGCAGTTATTTGAATTAGACATTTATCAATGTGGTTTGCTGTGCTCACCTAACAGAGGTGTCTCTCTTGCACATGTAATCGTCACCAATGCGGCGACCATATCAGCTAATTAGCAATATATAATGAATAAATTTATTCTGATCTATAGTATTTGCTGTTGTGACATTCTGTTCTTAGAGCCTCTCAGAAGGGTTGTTCTTTTGAGGTTGTGTTTTTTCAAGAGATTAAGAAGAAGGGTTTCTTCTGCGATTACTTTGTTTGACCCTGCCAATATAATCCTAAAACCGTACAAATCTGCTTTGCTACATGTTATACACAACAGAACCGAGCATGAGTCAGCATCATTTTTAATAAATGGGTCATGTTTTGTATTTTTCCCATTTATATAATGTCAATCAAGATGCACCAAAAGCAGTTTATCACCCTTACTCGAACATTTTTTTGGACTTTAAGCAAAAAATTAAGACTTTATGCAAATAACTCCTGTTATGATTGGCTAAATGTTGTTCATGGGCAGGTCAAGTTGCTGAATACAGAATAGGTAAATGTGGGCATCATATGTTAATGTGTGTCATATCGTCATCATCATCATGGCAATTTATGAATCCATTTTTGGAGTTTAGTTTCAGTATTTAGTGA
Organism: Culter alburnus; assembly: GCA_028476615.1. Taxonomy (NCBI): domain Eukaryota; kingdom Metazoa; phylum Chordata; class Actinopteri; order Cypriniformes; family Xenocyprididae; genus Culter; species Culter alburnus. The sequence goes on from JAOTNS010003624.1 coordinate 260,974, forward strand.
GTATTTGATACAGTACCATTCAAAGTTTTGGTGGTGGTATTTTATTTTATTTTTTTTAAAAGTCTGTTTTGCTCACCAATGCCACTATTATTTGATAAAAAAAAACAATAAATAGAGTAAAAATTGTAAAATATTATTACAGTTTCAAATAACTGTTTTCTATGTGATTGTGTTAAACTGTAATTTATTTCTGTGATCAAATCTGAATTTTCAGCATCATTACTCCAGTCTTCAATCACATGATCCTTCAGAAATCATTCTAATATGCTGATTTGAAGAAACATTAATTATTATCAATGTTGAAAACAGTTGTGCTGCTTCATATTTTTATAGAAAACAAACATGCTACTTTTTTTCAAGATTTTTAAATATTTGAAATTGGCATTTAAAGCCTTCGTGCTGCATATAATAATTAATATTTAGAAAAAAAGAAGCTGATCCACTAATGAATCCACTAATGCGTCTCTCTCATTTGTGTTCTTCCTGGTCAGTTTGGTCTGTTTGGACCGCGAGCGCTGGGCAGGGCCGTTCACGCTGCAGCCGAAGGCCCGGGCCTCAGCAAGGCAGAGTTCATGGAGAAGGTGCGGCAAAGCAACGAGGCCTGCCAGCTGGGAGACTTCCAGACCGCCGTGAAGTTGTACGGCGAGGCTCTGCGTGCCGACCCACAGAACTGCATCCTTTACAGCAACCGCTCGGCTGCCCACCTCAAATTGGGCCAGTACCAGACCGCCCTGGATGACGCAGTCAAAGCCCGCCTCCTTAACCCTAAATGGCCGAAGGTGAGTTTGTGGGCGGGGCTGCATATCATTTGTTCCAGGCTATAGGTGAAAACATCCCTCGGCTTCCGCAGTTGTACTTCATGTGCTTTATACACTGTTATTCTATTTTCTTACTGAGAATTTTTGTCCTGTTTTCCAGTACAGATAGATGTCTAAACATTCTTTAAGTCACCATGAAATTCTAATTTTTGTTTTATGGAATACTGCAGTATTTATTATAAATGTGCATGCATGAAAAATAGTAGGTTAAATTGTGCACACGTTTTACTAATTCGTCCTCTTGATTTGCTAAATCACATGCACGATATATAAACCGAGGGAATGAAATAAGTTGTGTGCACGATTTTAAATCAAGGGAATGAAATAGTAAATCATGTGTATGATTTACTTTTTTTTCCCCCTGCATGTCATATGCAGGGTTCTGTATAAATGATATCTGTGCACATCATTATTTTTTTCTAATCATGTGCTTCGTAATCTTGAATCAAAATAACTTCCCCTCCCTATTGCATCATCTCTTCTCTTCTCTGAAAACGAGGGCGGGGCAACCTGTCACTCACATGAGATCCACCAATAGCAAACCACAACCATCCAATCAGTTCCCCATGGACAAAATCAAAGCCCCGCCCTACATTTGTTCTTGTTTGAGAAGCCGTTTCACTCAGATATCCGATATGATAGGGAAGAAAATGCTATTGCAACTTCCGTTTCATGCTGACTTTAAATCAAGAAGCAAACTTAAATAAGATATGAAGTCTTACTTTCTTATTTTGACTTTAATTTTTGCTTAAAACAAGACAAAATATCTGCCAATGGGGTCAGAAAAATAATCTTGCTTTCCCTCTGATTTAAGTCACTCCCTTAATTTTGGTACATTTTTCAGGCTTCTCATGTAAATGCATCTTGATTTAAGAATGTTTAGATATTTGTACTGGAAAACAAGACTAAAAAAATACTAAGTACAATTAATTTTTGCATTGAACCGTTTTATTCCTCAGCTCAGAGGAGCAGAGATCATCGCTATCGTCCATGCTTTGTTTGTTTGTTTGTTTCTTCAGCATTCATTGCAGGTACATCAAGCGGAAAGCTTGAGATTTTGCCAAATCGCCTCTTTGCTTAACATTTCTCAGCTGTGATGTTAACTGGCCCTCACAGCAGAATATCACGGCAAAGTCAGCGTCTGAAAAATGATCACAGTAGTGGCCTTGCGGCAGGAACTCGTCTGCTTTGGCAACGGTTAAAGGGCTCGCTGTGATGGACTTGCTAACAAACAACACTATTTCACAGGCTTTTCTACTAATGTATATGTGCTCTTACAGCTACAAGCATACAGTCTCACACAGGTATTGGATGTTTGTTGCTCAATGGTTAGGGTTTTGTGCTGCTAATACAAACGTTGCAGGTTCGATAAGCTCAGTCTGCTCATTTCTGATGAACTTTGTGTTCTTAAGTTGGTACTGCAACAATTAGTATGCTAGAAAAATGTCGGCCAGCGTATTTGTATTATATGACTTCGTTAAGCTGGGCGGCCCACACATATGTGTGCAATCTTAACAGCTCTAGTCATAAGTATTTTGTATAATCACACAAACATGTTGGCTTTAATAGAAACTGAGGATATTAAAATATCCTTTTCTCATTCATAAACCGTGGAAGCTCTGAGAGTAAAGCGTTTTGCTCAGACTTGAGTGGTACTTCGGTTTGGTCTCGCTCTGACCACACAAAATCCTCTCCTCCCCGGCCCAAAGCACATGTGGCAAAACCCAAACCCAGCGAGGAACGTTAACCTCGGCATGCACAGCTGCCTGTCTTCTGCTCTCTGACTTTTAATTTGCTGCAAGGAGCCAGAAAGGCGGGACTTTCTCATTTGGCACTGAGAAAAGGGCAGAAACATGGGTTCCATTTTACTGAACCAAAATGTGTGAAATTGTTTTCTTTATGAGCAGCGGGTTCCTCTGAGAGACAAGGGTGAGCGTTCGAACTAACCAGCGCCACAAGTGCCATGCTCCGAGATCTACCCGAGGAAGTTCTGTGGGAACGAGCAGACAGTGTCGGAGAGGCCGTGCTTCCTTTTGGAACAGAATAGGAGGAAGTAGTGGGTGTGGGGCCGAGCTGCTGTTTTGTTGTGGAAATCCTGAACAAATTCTCCAGCAAACTTGTGCTGCGAAGACAATAGCAGCAAAAGTCGACTTTACAGGCCTGAAACGCTGCAGTTTTGCCCTGTTACTCATATGCGGAGTGCTTCTGCCAAAAAGTCTCATAAAAACACACATAAACACACCAAATATGAAGTTATGACTTTTCCTAGAAGAAAAATAAATAATTCTTGTAGTTTCATAGTTCAGGGACTTATTAGAGTATAAACTTTGTCTCAGATGTTTCTTAAAGGTGCCCAAGAATGCTTTTTCACAAGATGTAATATAAGTCTAAGGTGTCTCTTGAATGTGTCTGTGAAGTTTCAGCTCAAAATACCCCATAGATTTTTTTTAATTAATTTTTTTAACTGCCTATTTTGGGGCATCATTAACTATACACTGATTTTGGCAGCGCGCCGCCCCTTTAATTCGCCTGCTCCCTGCCACACGAGCTCTCGACTATATTACAGTGCATTTACAAAGTTCACACAGCTAATATAACCCTCAAATGTATCTTTACAAGATGTTCGTCATGCATGCTGTATGCATGCTTCGAATTATGTGAGTAAAGTATTTATTTTGATGTTTACGTTTGATTCTGTATGAGTTTGAGGCTATGCTCTGTGGCTAACGGCTAATGCTACACTGTTGGAGAGATTTATAAAGAATGAAGTTGTGTTTATGAATTATACAGACTGCAAGTGTTTAAAAATGAAAATAGCGACGGCTCTTGTCTCCGTGAATACAGTAAGAAACTATGGTAACTTTAACCACATTTAACAGTACATTAGCAACATGCTAATGAAACATTTAGAAAGACAATTTACAAATATCACTAAAAATATCATGCTATCATGGATCATGTCAGTTATTATTGCTCCATCTGCCATTTTTCGCTGCTGTTCTTGCTGGCTTACCTTGTCTGTGCACAGATCCAGCCGTTAATACTGCCTTTCCTTGTCTAATGCCTTGAATATGAGCTGGCATATGCAAATATTGGGGTCATACATATTAATGATCCCGACTGTTACGTAACAGTCGGTGTTATGTTGAGATCCGCATGTTTTCCGGAAGTCTTTTAAACAAATGAGATTTACATAAGAAGGAGGAAACAATGGAGTTTGAGACTCAATGTATGTAATTTCCATGTACTGAACTCTTGTTATTTAACCCTCTGGAGTCTGAGGCTGATTTGGGGCCTGGAGAAGTTTTGACATGCCCTGACATTTGTGCTTTTTTCATTTGTTCATAAACACATTAATGACACAAGTGTCATTACACTGTATTCAGCACAAACTAGGCTACCATAATATGTGAGGAACATGTATGTACATGTTTGTGTTTTTGAAGGAATAATGTTTATGCGTGGTTATTGAAAAAACCAAAAACTTAAGTCACTGAAATAAGGCCAAAAAAAGTATATTAAATCTGTGTTCATAAGACTTCTGGGTATTGGAGATTGTAGACTAGAGTTTTTGCTTCAGAATTATGTAAAAATTATGCTGCCTACTCCTTCATATAAAACAATATATTGATTTAGTTTTTGTAAGTCACTTTTTGTCAAGAAACACAGTATGCATGGAGGCGTGAATGATCATGAATAATGGGCCATTTACACCTGAGGAGACAAAAGAATCAAATAATAATGACCTGAAATGACTTGCATATTAATGAGGCCTTTCAGTCAGGTAGGGTGTGAAAAACCCTCTGTAATCATGTCTCAGCTCAATTTAAAATAATGGTATTCTATTATATTCTTTAAAATATAATGTATTTCTGTGATGCAAAGTGTCTGAACAATTATGTTACCTCTATGGCATTTCATATAGGCTTTTAGCTTAAAGCATGCACATTTGGAGAAATATTGATGGATTCTTATATGTTTATGTCAAATTTCTATACAGAGGAGTAATATTTATTCTATTTATTCTATATATCATCACTATGAGTGCTGGATACAATTCATACTTGCAGCCGGAGGGCGCTCTGTGCACCTTTAGGCCACAAATCCATATAAAGAAGAAGAAGAACCAGGAACTAACTGCATGTCTTCTAGAGTTCGCTAACCATGCTTTACAACGACGCTTTAACATCCAGATAAACACTTTTCAAGACAATAAATACACGATTGAGATGATGTATGCATGTATTGCTTCTGAATTTGCGTCTGAATAGCGCTGGCTCCGTGGGCGTGGCCGCATTAGCGGATAATGAGCTGAATCACTGACTTCTGACATGGCTCTCTTTTCATACAGATTACATAAACACAGAATGTTTGTTTTCGATTTGACTTACACGATTTAAAACCTGACATTTCAACGTTTCTTTAGACATAAGTTTAATTTTTTTGTCATTAGTATTCACTAAGTTACAGTTCATTTTCTGAGAACTATCAGATTGGACTTTGTTCAGAGGGAGACGAGAGATCACGCATCATGTTAGTTTTCTTTATTTTACAAAAAGCACAGCATTTTGTTTTTACTCTGAGTGTACACAAATAAAAGAAGATATTCAACAGATTAAAATGGTGTATAACTCTTAATTGTATGTGCAACATTGACGGAGTATTTTGAGTCTCTTTCACACTGGTAAGAAAAAAACGCGGTGGTATCGCCGGCGATACCCTCAGACCTCAGAGTGTTAACTATGCCGAGGTAAATTCAAATTTTGATTCTAGGGCACCTTTAAAAAAATCTAAATAAAAATTGACTGAAATATAAAAATATAGCTATAAAAATATTTTTATTTCAAATAAATGCTGTTCTTTTGAACTTTCTATTCATCAAAAATCCTAAAAAAATGTATCAGGGTTTCCACAAAAATATGAACTGTTTTCAATGTTAATAATAATAATAATCAGAAATGTTTCTTGAGCAGCAAATCATCATATTAGAATGATTTCTGAAGGATCATGTGACACTGAAGACTGGAGTAATGATGCTGAAAATTCAGCTTTGATCACAGGAATAAATTACATATTAACATATATTCAAATAGAACACTATGGAAGCTTGTTTCCGCCACTAAATAAAAAAGTAAAAAAGGCAATTGTGACTTTTTTCTCACAATTCATCAGAAGAAGAAGAAACGTCAGAATTGTGAGGGGAAAAAGTCAGAATTGCTAGTTTATATCTCACAATTCTGATTTTATATCTTGCAATTCTGAGAAAAAACTTTAAAAAACATTTTTTATTTCATGGTGGAAACAAGCTTCCATAGAAAAGAGTTATTTTATATTGTTATAATATTTCACAATATTACTGCTTTTACTGTAATTTTGGACAAAAAATTGAAGCCTTGATGAGCAGAAGAGAATTCTTTTAAAAACATTTAAAGCTCTTACCGACTCCAAACATTAGTGTGTGCAATTTTATAGTCAGTTTTTGTATATTCCATGCAAAAACCAAAGTCTGATAACATGATGAAAACATAACGGCACATCTCTCCTCAACCAGACACAAGATTTAAGCAATGACTGATGTAGCATAAATGGTGCAGTGTGAATTATAAGACTTTGTCTCTGTAATATAGTCTTGGATGAATTTGTTTGAGAAATGTTTTATTGGTAAAATTGAGATCTCTGACTTTTGATAGCAGAATTTGGCATATTTGTAAATCTGAGAACAGTTTGAGACCCTGTTGAAACCTTAGAGAAGAGAAATCATCATTTGCACTCTATTTAATCTCATTGCTGTCTAGGTTAAACAATATAGATATTAAAGAGAATTTAAACTTTTTTTTCAGTGTTCGAGTACACATATTTAGACATTTAAAATCATCTGAAAGCCACTGCGTTAGATGTAAAATGTCGAGGCATGTGTCATATATTTTAAAGTGAGATGCACAAACACTTTACAAAAAAGAAATTGACATTTGTTTGGTTTTAAACAACAGATCTACAGTTGGAATTGAAGGTAAAATGTATTGCGGCACCAATTGATTAAGTCATTTAGAAAAAATGAGGACGGTAATAAAAGATCTTGCCGTGTTTGTGCACAGATACAGACACTTGATCTAATGAAGGACATTCAGATATTTCAAGTGTTTGTTTCTGTAATCTGTAATCTGGACTTGTGTTTACAGCTCTCAATCTCTCATATCTGTAAGGAAAAGAGACATGGTAGGCATTAAAATGGCCTTTTTGTGGGGGCAACTTGTTCAATGAGCCAGTACTTCACACCTGACAGCCATGCAAGAATGATAAACTAGTTGTAAGTCCTTGTGTTGATTGAAAGCTGTTGATGTTTTTCCTCTTCGTCACACACTCAGACACCTCTCAACCCTTTCAGAGAGGCCACGGCGAGTGATGAATGTGAAGAGAAGGCAAATGAACGCAGACAAGTGTCGCTTCATCAGCATTCTCCTGCCAGAACTCGAGGACGCTGAAAGACTTGAGACATCAGTGTTTTTATCTGTATTTATGCGTCGTTTGAAGTGTTTGTGCTTGCCGAGATGCAGATTCAGTATGTTTTTGAGTTTAACTCTTATGATAAGATGACATGGTGCCAGAGTTTATCGGTATGACTATAAGAACTCTATATTCATATTTTTCAGCCTTGTAAATGAATACATATATGATACACAAACATAACGGTTCGGTACGTACCTCGGTATTAAAGTCACGGTTCAGTACAGGAAGGGGGATAAAAATAAACATCAAATTGTTTCTTTTTTCTTCTTTTTTTTGTTAAACAGTGGTTTAGTAAACAAATTGTGTCTCTCTTTTAAATAAATTCAATTACAATTAACATTTTCTTAAGGATAAATGCTCCACTAGAGTTGATTTCTCTAGTGAACTAACATGCTGTGGACACTGAGTGACTTGCCTGAGGTGAATGTAATGCTAGTATTATTCTCAAGCTGTTTTACTGATGATGTCTTTCCACAATTGAAACACTGAGATTACATATAAACATATCTATACTGATCATCTGGGGCATATTCTTCGTGCGTCGCTAACTCAGTTAGCTGGATTTGATTGATGACGATTTGGCATGATCTTGGATTGTTCGGTTCTTTGACGCTCATCCTGGACTTGCTGTCATAGCAACAGGTCCGTAAGCTCAAACCTGCTCGGGAGCAGGATTATTTCATGTAAACAGGATTAGATTGCATCTTTTTAAGTGGAGATGATGCTTAAAGTCTGTCCCAGCCACTGCTACTTTCCCACAAGAGTACCCTAATGTAAACCAGGGACAATAATAATGATTTAAAAATAAATTTGCAAATAATACTATAATGCCGTGTAGTGTCATAATATAGACACCGCCAGTTTTACTCTTTGAGAGATTCATTCGTGAGGGAATAATTACGTAATAATTTTTATTGGAGTCTTACACACATGATGTACAGATGTCTATGCCGTACATGCATTTGTGCATTTGAACCGCGACAGATATTATGGGAGTGGGTTGATGAAGCGCAGGAGATGCAGATAACTTGATCTTGACCCTTAAGAAACTTAAATTAATGCTGTCAAATATGCTTCAAAGGTAAATTAAGTTGCTAATTACAACATTGAAATAAAAAAATTGCCTGTACAAATACTAGAAATTGTGAATATAGCCTAAATAATTGGGTAATCATGTAAAAAAAATAGTGCACATTATTATATTTTATCTATTATAACATTCTTCTGTCATTTATTCGCTTGGCTGTTTCCTTATAAATGTCTAGAAATTCATCAAGTTTTTCGTCAGGTGTCTTTTCTCATTCTATGATGTCATTATGTTGCCGTCTTGACTCCAGCCAATCGCTGCATTGCTGATTGTGGTTTCGTGTATCGATACATCTGCCCTTTTCATGGAACACAAGAACACGCAGTAATCTTAGACGACTTAATCCAGATATTTTAATCCAATCTGCAAATTCGTTTGAGGAACCAAATTAGCCAGAGTTCAGTTATCACGATTAGAAGATCTGGCATCTGTCAAATCATCTCAGATGTATTAAGCGAGGTATTTGCACTTTTTCCTGTTGTGGCAGTTAGCAAACAGCATTGCATTACCGCACGCACATCCTTCTGGATTGGAGTGTGAATTGCCTGTGACTGACTGTATGGTTCAGGATGAATACATGTAATGTTACACTCCTAAAAAAAAATATATTTATTTATTTTATTATTAAACTACTATATAAAATACTATATATATATATATATATAATTTTACTTGCTTGTATATATAACATTGTATTATTAAAATTAGATTTAAAATTAATTTAATGTAATCTTCAGTGAATATAGCATCTAGTGTCCTTTTTTGACATTTTAAAGAGTACAGTGTGATTTAAAATAAATCAAGACATTTTTTTCCACACTATTTTTAATTAAACGTCTACAAGTATAATTAATACTTTTTAAATAAGTTATATAGCCTACTATGCAGCAATTTAACAGTAGTTAGTAATAAATAGTTTCCTGCATATATTTTTTTACATGAACCTTTCAAGGCATGCAAATTACCAAATGAACATGTGAGTGATGAAGCAAATGACTCGTTCATTGAAACAAATGGTTCGAAAGAACTGATTCGTGGCAATGAATCAAAATGGCTTATTGGTGAAATCTTTAGGAAACATTGGCCAAATAAATAATTTTGTATCAGCAACAAATTAATGTTGAAAGTATGTTAAAATACAGACAAATTATGTCCAGCCTATGAAAATTGACAACTTCACCCTTTATTCAAATATTATTAAAAATTAGTTAAAGATTTTGCAAGCATATTGCACAGTTGTGCTTGGAGTGGATTTTATTTGTGGTGATAACGCAATGAAACATTGAGACAAAATTGAAATTTTGCAAAAACAAGAGAGAACCAACAAAATATTAATAACTTATTATATTGCAGTCAGTGTGAGCTTTTTGTTTTTCTATGCTTTTGTTGTGCATAGTAAAATTAAACCTGTAGCTGTAGTTTGCCTTTTTAGTTTTGTCAGAGAAATATCTTAACCAAGTTTACTGTGTTGTTCTTCCCTCATATATTTTGATGGTTTAATTGAACTCATAGGGTCGTAAAAAAAACAAATATCCCCTCTGGACATCACTTTTGGCCTCTACTGTATATTGCCCAGCCTTATTACCTGAGTGCTTTGTATCTTAATGGCATGTCGTACCGCAGTGCAGTGGAGTGAAGATGCATGGAGGTGACGTTCAGGGCAGGGTCATAGCAATAGTCCTGCTGTTTCGTCTCGGCGGGGTCACGAGCTGAGGTCGGCTTTAATTAAGGCTCAATAACAGCGGCCGCTCTGAGAAGGCTATTTACTTCTGTCAGCGCTCGCTGACCGCCCCTCCTCCTCTTCCCAGCCTCGCATAGATGTCCATGTTGGCACAACAGCCGTGTTTTGCCCCTTTAGAGGGCCCATGGGAAGGAGAAAACTGTGGGAGCGGCGCTGTGCATCCAAACATGTGCGCCAGCGACACAAAAACACACTGAAAGGCCTTGCAGTCGCTCAGCTCTGTTTTTAGTCTTTATCCTTTTAAATGCCAGTTTGTGCGCTTTTTTATCTCTTTGTCATTTAGATCGAGCGTTTGGGGCTGAAAAGCGGTTTTCTGAGAGGACGTCTAGACTCATTTTTTCCCCGCATTCCCTGCGTGTTATCCCTTTTATTAAAAAACTCCCAGCCGCTGTTTCATTCTGTTTGGTTGCTAGGCTGTAGTTTTTAAGCTCTCAAACCTGCAGGTACGCGAAAACTGCGGAAAGTCTCACACCTGGCTGTTTCACCGGGGGGCCGTTGCGACTTCAAAGGAGTGATAATTCATGCAGATTCACCCTGTCTGTCTTTATTTCTTAAATCTGATTCTGTCCTTTCTGTTCGCAGGCCTCGCTCTGATCAAAGACAGACGCCGTGGACCGTGTTGTTTAAACACAGACTGAGGGATTATGCATGAACTGGCGTATGAATGCAAATTCGAAGCATGCGGTGACTTGCAATTTTAAGATCAATGCACAGCGGGATGACTCCGCTCACCTGTATTTAAGCTCTGATGGATCTTGTAAGGATGTTTTGATAAAGAGGTCATGCAGTGCTAGATCAGGGGCTGGCTGGGCGATACATCTAATATCAGTGATATATTATCACAATATCATATAATATTAGAGAATATTTTTTATAATTTGATAATGTTAAAAAGTAAGCCAATTTCACTCCCCTTTCTTTTAAAGGCTCCCGTGCATTAGGGATGCACGATCGTGATCTTTCATTGCTGTTCCTGGTTGCCGATTTTTTTTTTTTTTTTTTTAACAAGCAAACGGGAAAATCGAGCTGCATTTGCTCAAAAAATATATGTAGTCATTTGAAATTAGAGGCAACCACTGCGTTTTAATCACAATCCAAATGATGGATTGTGATGAAGCATGAGCATTTGTTTTTGGAACAGCAGACTGTAAAAGGACTAAAAATGATGGAAGATGTGTCTCCACTTCCACAAAAATGACTTAAAGGTGCTAAAGAGGATCTTTTCGTCGACTGAGAAACCAAAGACTGTTACTGAGTTTTTGAAATGAGCGCATGCGTAAGAACAACCCCCCTCCTTCACAGCTCATTTCGAAGGAACGCCTCCCAAAACTCGTGCACGAGTATTGGAACACGAGTGTTTACCACCGGCATTCACTGTGTCGTGTTAGTGGATTCATTATGTCGGACTCACCGCAGGTAACTCATAATCTGCAGTTGTTATTCCTGTCTCCTGACAAAAACATTGCATGCGGCGCCTGTGGAGTGTGGAAAGTTACTGGAGAGCGCAGCCGCGTTTGTCTCTCACAAGGAACGTCACGGCAGTGATTGACAAGCCAGAGGGCCAATCGTTTACGCGATGATCGCGTAAACGATTGGCTGATGTTTTTAAGGCCCTACCTCGTGCACAGATGATGCATATTAATATTATTCCTTTCAGTGCACCTAATAAATAGTCTTTTACCAGTTAGTAAAGACAGTTTCAAGTAATATTGCAAAAATGTATAAAACAAAACATCCTCTTTAGCACCTTTAAGATATACATCTTAAGTCGTTGTAGTAGAAGAAATGGCTGTTGACTAGGGGTGTGACGAGACCGTTAGCTCACAAGACAAGACATGAGATTGGGTTCGCGAGAACGAGGCAAGATGAGTTTTTTATTCAGTATTTTTAAGAAATCCTCAATGATGAAATACATGACTAGAAAAATAGTCTGCAGATGCATTTGAAATGTTTTAACTAATCATCTTGTAATGAATGTCATTTCAGTTCTACTTTCTGAGTATGAATTATCATATGCAGTAAAAGACAACAATACTCAAACACTGTAAAAGGTTTTGCCACAAATTGACTGGCTTCACTCCTGTATGATTTCATACGAGTCTCTTCAGACCTTACTGTACATGATTTATGAACTTCTACAGCTTTTGACCTCCTAACTGAACTCCTTTCCACAAATTGATCATAGAAATAAAAAGAGTATAAATATAAATGAATATCAGTTTTCTCTTAGTCTCATTTAGTGCAAACAATAACCATAATCAAAGTACTCAATATTCAAAGTGCAAATAGAGACAATTTTTTTTTCTTTAAGCGTGATACAGAGCTGAGAGATGGTTACAGCTTCACAGCCCACTCTAAGATACATTTCATAATGGGAGATATTTGCATTTGCATGCATCAGGGAGCTGCTTTCAAATTGCGGGTGTATAGAAAAAGCGATCGCATTTTACTTTCGCTTTCTAATTTATCGCATGTACTCTGTGAATAGGGAGCTGTGGTGCTGAGTGCGAATTCTGCGAGATAAGACATTTGTCAGATGCTTTTAGGCTCTGTTGTGCAACGAATTCTCCGCCATGGTCTCGTCAGTCATCTCGTCACTTACTCTCATCATGTGATCAGTGAACTCTGATTCCTGCTGCACTATGTATGACTCTGCAGCTCGTGTTGTTGGATGAGCTGGATGGAATTGAAGTGACTGTTATTCAACTGAATTATATGGTTCTTAATTCTAGTCGTAATGTAAACGTAGCGGTGGGATATTCTATCCTAATTTCACCCTCGCACTCCATCATGGCAATATCACAAGACGGCTTTTGACCTTGGCGAGAAATCGCGCCACATTTTAATCTCGCGGCACAAGATCTCGTCACACCCCTACTGTTAATATCATGCTCCGATTACATAATTCGGAGCCTGAGTCTGCGCAGTAGTGATCCTGAGCTGGAGCCGCGGTATCAAGGTCCCGCCCACACTCAATCGCAAACACAGCTGTCAATCATGACGTTACACCCCGTTTTTATAGCATCAAATAACTAAAACCAAATTTACTGGAAAACAGACACTTGAACATACGTCTGCATGATAAGAACTGCCTAAAATGACACAAACCATCTTTGGAAAAAATTTCTTTGAAGTGTAATTGGATTTTTTTAGTTTGGCTCACGTCCCATTCGATTACATAGAGAGGCGGGGGTTTATGACCTATACTTCAGCCTGCCACCAGGGGGCGATCAAAATGTTTTGGCTTCACTTTTCAGGATGCGTGCGGCACACTTGAGTGTGTAATGTGCGAGCGCTCTGTGAAGGTTTCTATTTATATAATGTTTAACAGCATTGTAGCCAATCACAGACATGTATTTTGAGCACCGAATGCAATGACCAATCAGATGTGTTTAAGTTAGTCAGTGGTGCATCCACTCAGTGGCGCACAAAATGGAGTTTTCGTTCAGCCCACTCACTTAAAAGTCAAGTAGATCTGTGCATTAAGTCTTGGAGTGTAAATGCAAACTAATAGACCTGCACTTGACTTAACTAAGATGAATAAATGCTTTAGACGTATTTGTCATTGTTAGTTCGTGTTAACTAATGTTGTTAAAGTTGATATATACAGTATTTGGAAAAATATAGATATACTTCTTTAGCTGTATTTCAGAGTAGTGTTATAGAAGTTATCTTATAGCTGTTAACATGTTTAAAAACCTCCTGAATCATGGTAAAATCACTGTAGTGTGTGGTTTTTTATAAATGCTAGCCAGTCTAGTCATTTCTGCTACAGTGCTTCAATCTACAATCATCATGTCGTGAAATTTAAGAAGTTGTCTGGTCTTTTATATGAAGCAAATTCCATTCAGATCACAGTATTGCCGTAGACAGAACGAACATGTCTTGTGTTTTGAATGCAAAGTCTTGAATCATTGTTGTGGGTCTGGGAAGATCTTCAGACCTTTTCTTCTCCGCTCTGGATGCCAAAGGACCGTCTTCCCATGTTGCACTGCAGCTCGAGCTTCTCTTGACATCTCTGGCACCCTGTTTTTATAAAGCAATATTCAGACCACACCGTAATCTTCTCCTCAGGGAAGAGCGTTGAAAAGTGGGCTCCGCGTTAATGACACGCAAGCATGACATACGCTGCATTAAAAACACACGGCCTCAAACCTCCAGAGATCTACATTTAAATTCAGGTCATATTGAATGGGGACGTGCAAAATATATTTTAGAAACTGTCTAGTCGCTAAGTTGACTACTTTATCTTAAGAGAGCAATGTAGAGTTAGGCTGGTTTAGGGCACAGATCTGATGATATATACAGTACATGTTGAACACAGATCTTCAGATGCTTAACTAGGATTAATAGAAATATAACTAAAATCACAATGTGGCTTAGAGCAATTATTAAATCCCAGAGACAAACATAAATATTAGTTTTGCAGTTTACTTTCTTAGTTGTATTGTATAAAAACATTATTATTATTATTGTATTATTTTTCTTAAATACTAATTTTTACAGTGCAATATTACAATAGTAATATTTTTCTTTTGTTTAATATTTATTGATAAATATTTAATATTTATAATATTGTAATAATATTATTATTACAGAAAGGTCATGTCATGACCATGAAAATAAATAAATAAAAATAAATAAATAAATAAATAAATAAATAAATAAATAATAATAAATAATAATAATAAATAATAATAAATAATAATCTATTTTTACTACTACTACTTCTACTACTAAATAAAAATATTATACAAAATAAAAAATACTATTATAATATTTCACTGAAAAATTGGATATTGAATAAAATACAACATAATAATGATGACATTTTTGCAGTTATGTAAAAAAAAAAACCTAAAAAAATTATCATTATTATTAGTTTTTACAGTGCAATATTGCAATAGTAATATTTCTCATTTTGTTTAATATTTATGATAAATATTACTATTATTATTATAATAATATTTTATTACAGAAAAGGTCATTTCATGACCATGAAATAAATAAATAAATAAATAAATAAATAAATAAATAAATAAAATCAAATAAAATAATAAACTATTTTTACTACTACCTCTACTTCTATATAAAAATATTAAACAAAATAAAAAATGCTATTGTAATATTTATCTGAAAAATTGGCTATTAAATAAAATACAACATTAATATTAACAATAATGATGACATTTTTGCAGTTATGTAAAAAAAAAAACTAAAAAAAAAAAGAAATACTAATATTTATTATTATAATTTTTACAGTGCAATGTTACAATAGTAATATTTCTCATTTTGAAGTTATGTAAAGCAAGCAAGCACAGGAAACCTGGAATTTTTTTTTTTTATCGTATTTTAAACCTCAATTGTAATTTTTATTAGAAAAATTGCAAAGAATATTTACTTATTTATTTATTTATTTATTTATTATTTGCCTAAAATTGTACTGCCATATGGTTAATTAAAAGACATTCATCATATAAATAGCATTTATTCCACTAAACTATCAGTTGAGACCTGCAGATTATACATTATAACAGGAACTGTGCTCACAGCAGGTGATTGCCATAAAGTCTTTGTAGATTTTGTTGAAGGTTATGAATTTGTTAGCAAAGCAGTGCTTTGATGGCAGCATTGGCGACGGGGGATGAATTTAAAGATGCAACTAGTTGGAGTGGGTTCAGAGTGACTAAAACATGCTAAAAGCATTTCTGAGAAGTCCTTTATTAGCATTTTAAAGTGTAAAATGTGTGTGCTTTCTGCAGATTTAAAAGGCTCATGACGTGGATTTTCTTTTGATTATTTTAATATTTTCCTTGAGGTTAACTTATAATGTTAATACGTTTTTTTTGCACAAATATATATAAATTGAAGTAGTTATCAATGTTTTTGAGTTATGATGTTCTCAATTTTAAGTAAGCAGAACTATCAGGTTTTGAGTTTGTAGTACTCATGCATGTTAATCGCTCCTAACTTGAAGCACTGAGTTAGCTAACTCATACATTTTGATAGCAATTAACATAAAAGATTTAGTTAATGGGTCATTGACTAATAGATATAATTAGATATAATTAATTTTGAAGTTGTATTAAGTGTTAGCAATGAGATTATGTGGTTTTTATAATCAATTAACACTGATTTTGTTATTTTTTACAAGAAATTTGTCACCAAAAAAGTCATTAGGTTTAACCACAATTTTGGTTATATATATTTGATTATATATTTTTTAAACAATGCTAACAGACTTATATCTAGCTAGCTAGTAAAAGGACAATCAAACATTTTATATTTAGTACATTTTTTTTTTTAAATATTACAACATTTTCCATGTTTTATAGCGGTTGTACAGAATGACCTGATGTTTCGGGACATGCGTATGAGCAAGAGAAAACATGAATTTTTCAAATAGTTGAGAGAGTTAGTTACTTTGCTTCACGACCTTGTGGTCCTTTGCAGTTGTCTGAATGATGTCACATCCTGTCACATGGTATTGACTGCATGACTTGATCCAAAATGGTCCCTTTATATCGGTTACTCCGAATGACATCAATGAAATTCATTTTTCCGGACATTCTTTCTCATAACAAAGCAACGACTTATACACATAATTTTAATAGCATTTTGCTGTTATCATTTTGTTGATATATGATGTTATAAAATCATGCAAGAATAAAAAATGTATACATTTATTAAATTTTAAAATGTTTTAATCACAAATGAAATGGCTGTATTGGCCTTTGGACGGTTAAACCGAATGACCTTTTAAAACTTCAAAGTCTTTAAAATGAAAACCTTTTGGATTCAATTATTATTTCTATT
The DNA here is from genome assembly GCA_028476615.1 of Culter alburnus. NCBI lineage: Eukaryota > Metazoa > Chordata > Actinopteri > Cypriniformes > Xenocyprididae > Culter > Culter alburnus. Next base: position 277,943 of record JAOTNS010003624.1, read on the forward strand.
ATTATTAAGGTGGACAAAAAATGACGTCATTGACCAAATCGAATGAGTTATTTACTTCACTGTAAACCCTAATAAGTTGTCAGAACTCAAAAAAGTTGAATGAGAATTTTTAAATGAATGCTTCGTTTATAATGAGGAGGATGTTTTAAGCTATGAAACTTGCAGGATGTTTTAATGGTACAAAGATCAAGGCAAATTTGATTTCCCCTTTAATCTAGTTTTAGCCAACTAGTTAACCACCCTAACCCATCTGTAATATTTAATCACCCCTCTATCATAAACACACTTTATTTTTGAGATGTTTGTTGTTCAATGAACCTCTTTTAAACAACATTTGAGGCTTTATTGTTTTCCGAGTTCACAGACTTCACTTGCGTAAATATCATCGTAAGCTTTGGATTTCTGTTCTTCTATGCATTTCATTTTGCTCCTTTTTCGCTTATTGCTTCTCTTGTTTTCAATTTACATATTCACAAAGGGGCCCTGAAGTGCTTTGCTGGATGAATAAACTAAAACAGTTCAGTCTGTTGTACGGCGGGGCTTTGCATCGACTCGACACAGCCATGTTTGTGCGAGTTCTCTGCCCCTTTCATGTTAATGGGGCCCTCGAGGCCGAAAGTGTCCTAGACGGCACCGCTATGCAGACTTTGTGTCCTCTCGCTCAGTTTAACATGCATTGCCACATGGAAGAAGCCAAACCCTGGCAGTTCAGCAGGCACTCAGTGTGGCGCTTGACATTGTGAATGAATGAAGCGACGCTTAGATTCTTTCTAAGAGAGAAATTATGCTTTGAGTTGCTTGAACGTTTCTTTGAAATGAAGCCAAGTGTTCAAAAGGTGTTTCATTGTTTTTACAAGGATGTAATCACGTCTGGTTTGCTCATATGAGCGGTGTGCTAATGCAACTAGCAGCCGTAGCAACTAGCTGTATCATGTACTGAATGCGTTCATGCTGCGGTCTTGTTACGTGTATTATTGATGGGTAATTGGAGACTGTGATGTTCAGTTCATGTCGTCCTGTGTCATCAAAGTGCTTACAGATTCAAACCTGCTGTCTATAAGGGAGAATCTCTTGAAATCTGTCAGAAATATGTCTCATCATATTTCACATATTTTTATAATATTAAAAATGTTTTGTTTCTGCACTGGGCAGTTTGGCACTTTTATGATTTTATTATTTTTTATAATAATATATATATATATATATATATATATATATATATATATATATATATATATATATATATATATATATATATATATATATATATATACATATATATAATATATATGATATATATATATATATATAATATATATATATATGCATTTATAATTAGAATTATATTAATTAAAAAAAAATATATATATATATATATTTATATATTATATAATTATAAATGCATAATACACAAAATTATTTGATAAATAATTTTATATTATTTTTATCTAATATTATATATTTAAATGCATTATATATATATATATATATATATTTTTTTTTTTTTTCTATATTTTTTGTCTAATATATATATAATATATATATATATTATATAATATATATATTAGACAAAAAAATATAGAAAAAATATATATATAAATTAGACAAAAAAAATCATAAAATTATTTATTAAATTATATAAAAATATATTTATATAAAATTATTATTTATTATTATTATTATTTTATTTCAAAATATGATATATTAGTAAAAATCATGTATTACAGTACTGGTAATCTAAGAATAACTATGTATTATAATTAGAATTAATTAGAATGTATATATATTATTTGTTTATATAATTATATATATTTTTAAATGCATAATACACAAATTATTTAATAAATAATTTTATATTATATTTATCTATATATATATATATATATATATATATTTTAAAAAATATTATATAAATATAACAATATTTTTTCATTTAAATAAAATACATTATTATGGTAATTTTTGTGCTGTATTGCAGTAAAAAAAAAAAAAAATCTAGAATAACTGTTGAGAGTAATAAAACACACACACACTAATGTTTGTTTCACTATATTAGTGAGGACATTGCATAGACTTTCATTGATTTACTATCAGGCTAGTGATATTTTCAATAATGATACTATATAAGTGAGGACATTTGACCCTCACTAGTATAGCCAAACCTACACACACACACAAAAATCTTGCACTTCCCAAAGCGAACACCAGAGGGAAGCATGGATGCATCGGCAGGAGAAACACACTGTTCTTATTACAGCCTAGCCTAGAAAAAAAGTTGAGTGAAGTCTCAGTAGATGACACTGCAGTAGATGAGATCATATCAAAACATACTGACATTCTGGCATTGAAGTATCAGAGCTGTTGTTATGGCGATAAGCAATGACATCATGCCTGGCTCCTCAAACCCCACCCGTATCCACACGTGTTTCTGACACCATAACTTTCCACAAACCGGCTGCGTGCGTGTTATATAGGTCCTATAAAGGTCAATGTAATAACTCCTCTTATGGTAAATAGAATTAGCTAGTCTTTAGCGTTGATCCCACACTCAACCACTAATACCTTTTACTGACATTGTGAAAGTGAAACATTAAACCTTTTTTCTAATTAAAAACATAAAGCCGCTCTGGCCTGCTCCAGTAGTTTGACTGTAATCTCTGTTATATTCGCCACAGTGTTTTGAAATATTCTGCTCGGCTGCCCTGAAATATTTAACGCTATTCAATTATCAAAGAACAAAGAAACACTGAGCTCAAAGTTCTCAGCTAAAGCCGGATTCAGGATTGTCTTGTTACCGTATAGCATCGTTAAACACATCTGAGCCGGAGAAAAACAGATCTGAGAGCGGGTCACATGCAGATGAGGGCCGAGTGTCGTGTCACTGCTTAGCGCCGGCCGCATCACATGACGATTTGTCTCACTGGTTTCTCCAAATTAGGTAGACATCTCCTCCTGATCCTTCAAAAGATCCTGCTCCTTTAAAGAGAGACACACACGAAAGACACACACACACATGGTGGGTTTCCATGTTTTATGGGGACTCTTCATAGACATAATGATTTTTATACTGTAAACAACTGTATATTTTGTCCCCATCACAGAAAACTTTCTGCATTTTTACATTGTCAAAAAAAAAAAAAAAACATCACTTACACACTATGATTTATAAGCTGATTTCCTCATGGAGACCACAAAATGTCACCACAAGGACAAGGATGTCAAAAATTGGCATCTTTGTGGGGACACTTTGTCCTCATAATGTAGGGTTTAGGACCACACACACACACACACACACACACACACACACACACACACACACACACACACACACATACATACATACATACATACATACATACACACACACACCACACATATACACACACATACAGATACACGCATACATACACACATCACACACACACGCATATATATACACACACCACACACATGCATACACACATACATACAGTGGCATGAAAAGTATGTGAACGCCTTGCAGAATCTGTGAAAATTAGAATTATTTTAATAAAATAAGAGGGATAATAAAAAATGCATGTTATTTTTTGTTTAGTACTGTCCTGAGTAAGATATTTTACATAAAAGATGTTTGCATTTAGTTCACGAGACAAAACAATAGCTGAATTTATTAAAATAACCCCATTCATAAGTATGTAAACTATTGATTCTCAATACTGTGTGTGGTTACCTGATGATCCACGACTGTTTTTATGTTTTTGATGGTTGTTCATGAGTCTCTTGTTTGTCCTGAACAGTTAAACTGAGCTCTGTTCTTCAGAAAAATCCTCCAGCTCCTGCAGATTCATCAGTTTTCAAGCATTTTTGCATATTTGAACCCTTTCCAGCAGTGCCTGAATGATTTTGAGATTCATCTTTTCACACTGAGGGACTCAAACTCAACTATTAAAAAAGGTTCAAACATTCACTGATGCTCCAGAAGGAAACACGATGCATGAAAACTTTCGAACAGGATGAAGATGTCACAATTTTTCTTATTTTGTTTAAATATCATTGTTTTTCATTCAGTACTGCCCCGAACCAACAGAAGATACTTGCATGTTTCCGGAAAATTAAGTACAATTTACCTTGATATTTGAATTCAAAAGTTTTCACCCCTCGGCTCTTAATGTATCGTGTTTCCTTCTGGAGCATCAGTGAATGTTTGAACCTTTTTTAATAGTTGAGTTGAGTCCCTCAATTTTATTAAAATAATTCTCATTTTCACAGTTTCTGCAAGGGGTTCACATACTTTTAATGCCATTGTATACATATATATACACACAACACACATGCACACACGCGCATATATATATATATATATATATATATATATATATATATATATACACACACATATGTACATAATTTTATATATTTTATATATTTTTGTATATTTTAATTAATTATATATAAAAATTACAATCATAAATACGTTTATAATAGTTTCTATATATATATATATATATATATATATATAAATTCATATAATAATAATTTATATATATAATATATATATTTATATTACTTTTTTATCTAATTATATATATATAATATACATACAAACACACGCACATATACAAACACATACATACACACACACACACACACACACGCACATATACACACACATACGCACATACACACATATACACACATACACATCACTCACACACGCACACACACATATACACACACACATACACATATACATACACGCTCACACACAGACACACACACAGTCATATATTTTTTATATATTTATGTATTTTAACTGATGATCAATTTATCCCCCCTGTTTCCTCAATATCATTTTCTGTCCTGTTTGTCTTTTTTAAAATTCCATTAACTAACAGAAGCCAGTTCCTTGATGACATCATCACTCTGGTGGTGAAACAGCAGCACAAACATCAGCATTTGATGAATTTAGTCATTCCTTTTCATTGTGTAAATAATCAACTAATAATTGATGCATTTTAAGTGTCTAAGTTTAACCAGAGCTGATTTCTGAAGTGTTTTTTGTAGTAATCTTTAAATTACAACACAGGCATATTCATTTTTCTGCAGTTCAAACGGTTCTGCATAACAGGAACGACCCAGCACGTAATCTCTGCAAATTCACCGTTCAAGCGAGTAATTCCACAATCCCGTCTTTCTCTGGGGGCTTTACAATGGCCTGCTTTAGGAGGAAATGGAGCCACTGCATTATACTGGTGTAAATAGTGTGCAATCTTAAAGGTCACAACTTGGTTTTGAGAGCAGCGTGTGTGACACTTAAACACATTATTCTGCATGGATCGGGACGCAGATCCATTTGCTGAGTGTAAATGAGGGAGGCGACCATGTGGACCCGAATTTAAATATGTTTCGGCTCGTTTCATGAAACATATGTTCCCCCTTGTGTTGCTTTAATGGATTGTCAATGTTCAAGGCTGCTGGAGTGACATGCTTTATGTTGAGCTGTGAGTGAATATATCAGTGTTTCCTACAGGATTTGTTTTTGCAGCTGTTTTACATGTTTTGTTAAGGTGATGTGCATACTGAGTGAGTCATTCAAACAGAGTCGATTATCTCTGTGAGTGATTCAGTCCCTGATTCCTGGCATTTATTCAGACTGGATTCACCAGTGAATCATTGGCGAATCAGCTGATTCATTGAAAAGAACCATAAATTCATGAATTGGACTGTATGTTGTGTGAATGCTTGAATTCAGTCAGAAAGGACAGTAATAATAATATATATTTTTTATTTTATATATACAACAACAGCAACACAATATATATGTATAAGAATATATATAATATATATATATATATTATATATTATATATATATATATATATAAATGTGTATGTATATATAAAAAAAATATATATACATATACATATATACATAATTTTATATATTTTATATATTTTGCATATTTAATTAATTATATATAAAAACAATCATAAATACATTTAATAAGTTTATATATATATATATATAATATATATATATATATAATAATATATTTATATATATATATATATATAATATTATATATATTTTTTATCTAATTATATATAAAATTATAATTATAAATACATATAAAAATAGTTATAATAAATTATATATATATATATATATATATAACACACACACACTGTGTATATGTGTATATATGTATATATACTGTATATATAATTTTATATAAATAATTATATAATTTATTTATTAAATTATATTTTTATAACTTATATATATATTTATAAAAAAAATAATTATATATATATAATATTATATATATAATTTACATAAACTAATAATTATATATATATAATATATAATTATTTGTTTATATAACATGTTATATTATAATTTTATATATTAGTTTTATGTAATTAAAATATATACATATAATAAAAATTATTATTAATATTATTAATATTAATATTATTATTATTAGTATTAGTAGTATGTGTTTCTCTATATTCAGAAGCACTGGAGAACACTGTTTAACACACTCAGAGATCTAAGAGACTTTGTGGACAAAGGACTTAAACGATCCAATCTATCTCTTTGTCAGACGGACGTGAAATTGATGGTTTATCTTTCTCCTAAATGGTCGCTATCAATCTGGCCCTTTTTAGTTTGACGTGGCGATGCTGTTACGCTGCAGCTTGTCTCCTATTGGGTGAGGGGTCAATATGCAAATGACGTTTTGACAGACAAGGGCAGCGGATATCAGCGATGCTTTTAGGCAGATGGACAAACATGTCCATCTCTCGAGTGAGTTTGATGTTGGCAACAAGGTCACTGCTGTATCTTATCTGGATACGATGTGATAAGACTTGATAAGACTCAGCTCATGAGTATTTGGGTTCAAATCAACATGAATCAATCTAACTTTAACACTATATTTACATGCATAATTTATGTTTCTGGCCTAAATAAACATTATTTATCAGTGGATGTTTTCATCCAATTAAATCTAACTAGATAAATCAAGTCCCATCAATATGTTTAACTAGATTTCTTTAGTAATGCATTACAAATGCCATTACATGATGTTTCTAAGGCCACATACTTTCTTTCAAGCACACAAACCTATTTGGAAACAGTCATTATTTTTGTAATTCCATTTGGTGGTGCATAAAAAGCACTACAGATTTAAGTATATTGTTTTTGTATTTTTTTATGCCTTACCAGGTTTATATTTGTCTGTTTCAAGCTTTGCAAAATTCTAATGGTGTCTCTCACTAGTAGTGCAGAAGAGACGAACATAAAGACATTTACCTACTCAGGCATGGAGCAGAGTAACAAGTTTAGAGAAAGGGCACATCAGCATACGTGAGCGTGCTTTGCCCCCTGCTGTAATTGGTCGCGGTCTGGCTGGTAGATGAGCAGCAGTAATTGGTTTAAATACGAGAGAGGTGTGTGTTAACAGTGCAGATGACGACTCTGTGTGTGAAGATGGAAGAAGACGCTTCCTGACACACATGCATGAGTGTGTGCGCGTGGGCGCAGGGCGGATGCTTACGCTACACACACCGACATCTGCTGCTGCCTCTCCAGAGGCGGACGACTCGCTGTATCAGCGATCTCTCTCTCTCTCTCTCTCTCTCTCTCTCTCTCTCTCTCTCTCTCTCTCTCTCTCTCTCTCTCTCACTCTCTCTCACACACACACACACACACACACACACACTACCTCTCACCCACATGCTGTAGTACATATTAAGACTAAAGCTGCATCAATAAACAACACATTTATAGGTCACATGTTGTTGATGATTATACGCTGTAGGGCCTTTTATTCTTTTATTATCTGTCCCATGAAGCATTGACATAATCATAAAATGATTATGATAATAATGATAAAATGACATAATCATAAAAAATAATGGTGCAATATAAAAATATTGATTTGTATTCACTGATTATGAGTATAAAATGCTATGTTTTATTTGTATAAGTTTAATGCAGAATATTCACAATACATTAAAAAAGTTTAAGACTGCATGGATGTTCAGGTTCATAATGAGCTGATTCTCTTGTGTTTGGGGTTCAGATTCATAATGAGCTGATTCTCTTGTGTTTGGTGTTCAGATTCATAATGAGCTGATTCTCTTGTGTTTGGTGTTCAGATTCATTATGATTTGATTCTCTTGCATTTGTGTGTTCAGATTCATAATGAGTCAGTTCACTTGTGTTTGGTGTTCAGATTCATAATGAGCTGATTCTCTTGTGTTTGGTGTTCATACATAATGAGCTGATTCTCTTGTGTTTGGGGTTCAGATTCATAATGAGATTCTTGTGTTTGGGGATTATTCATAATGAGCTGATTCTCTTGTGTTTGGGGTTCAGATTCATAATGAGCTGATTCTCTTGTGTTTGGTGTTCAGATTCATAATGAGCTGATTCTCTTGTGTTTGGGGTTCAGATTCATAATGAGCTGATTCTCTTGTGTTTTGTGTTCAGATTCATAATGAGCTGATTCTCTTGTTTGGTGTTCAGATTCATATGATGTTCATTTGTGTTCAGATTCATAATGAGTTGTGTTTGGTGTTCATTCCTGATTCTCTGTTTTGGTGTTCAGATAATGAGCTGATTCTCTTGTGTTTGGGGTTCAGATTCATAATGAGCTGATTCTCTTGTGTTTGGGTTCAGATTCATAATGTTCTCTGCGTTTGGGGTTCAGATTCATATGAGCTGATTCTTTGTGTTTGGTGTTCATTCATAATGAGTGTTCAGATTCATATGACTGATTCTCTTGTTTGTGTGTTCAGATTCATAATGAGTTCACTTGTGTCAGATTCATATGAGCTGATTCTCATTTGTGTGTTGATTCTCTTGTGTTTGGTGTTCAGATTCATTATGAGCTGATTCTCTTGTGTTTGGTGTTCAGATTCATAATGAGCTGATTCTTTTGTGTTGGTGTTCAGATTCATAATGAGCTGATTCTCTTGTTTGGGGTTCAGATTCATATGAGCTGATTCTCTGTGTTTGTTTTCAGATTCATAATGAGATTCTCTTGTGTTTGGTGTTCAGATTCATTGATTCTCTTGTTTGTGTGTTCAGGTTCCTTGTGTTTGGTGTTCAGATTCTAATGAGCTGATTCTCTTGTGTTTGGTGTTCAGACATAATGAGCTGATTCTCTTGTGTTGGTCAGATTCATATGAGCTGATTCTCTTGTGTTTGGGTTCAGATTCATAATGCTGATTCTCTTGCGTTTGGGTTCAGATTCATAATGAGCTGATTCTTTTGTGTTTGTGTTCAGATTCTGAGCTGATTCTCTTGTGTTTGGTGTTCAGATTCATAATGAGCTGATTCTCTCTTCATGTGTTCGTTTGTGTTCAGATTCATTATGAGCTGATTCTCTTTGTTTGGTGTTCAGATTCATTATGAGCTGATTCTCTTTTGTTTGTGTTCAGATTCAATGATCTGATTCTCTTTGTTTGGTGTTCAGTTCATAATGAGCTGATTCTCTTTTGTTTGGTGTTCAATTCATATGAGCTGATTCTCTTTTGTTTGGTGTTCAGATTCATTAGCTGATTCTCTTGTGTTTGGTGTTCAGATTCATACTGATGGTGTTGGTGTTCAGATGAGCTGATTCTCCAGAGCTGATTTCTTTTTTTGGTTCAGATTCATGAGCTGATTCTCTTTTGTTTGGTGTTCAGATTCATAATGAGCTGATTCTCGCAGATGAGCTGATTCTCTTGGTGTTCAGATTCATAATGAGCTGATTCAGATTCATAATGAGCTGATTCGTGTTTGGGTTCAGATTCATAATGAGCTGATTCTCTTGCATTTGTGTGTTCAGATTCATATGATTGATTCTCTTGTGTTTGGTGTTCAGATTCATATGAGCTGAGATTCATATGAGCTGATTCTCGTGTTTTGGGGTTCAGATTCATAATGAGCTGATTCTCTTGTGTTTGGTGTTCAGATCATAATGAGCTTCTCTTGTGTTTGGTGTTCAGATTCTTATGAGCTGATTCTCGTGTTTGGGGTTCAGTTCATGATCTGATTCTCTTGTGTTTGGTGTTCAGATTCATAATGAGCTGATTCTCTTGTGTTTGGTTCAGATTCATAATGAGCTTCTCTGTTTCAGGAGCTGATAGAGCAGAGTTCAGATTCATAATGAGCTGATTAACTGTGTTTGGGGTTCAGAGCTGATTCTCTTGCATTTGTGTGTTCAGATTCATAATGAGCTGATTCTCTTGCGTTTGGTGTTCAGATTCATTATGAGCTGATTCTCTTGTGTTTGGTGTTCAGATTCATTATGAGCTGATTCTCTTGTGCTTGGTGTTCAGATTCATAATGAGTCAGTTCACTTGTGTTTGGTGTTCAGATTCATAATGAGTCAGTTCACTTGCGTTTGGTGTTCAGATTCATTAGGAGCTGATTCTCTTTTGTTTGGTGTTCAGATTCATTATGAGCTGATTCTCTTGTGTTTTGGGTGTGTCTGAGGTGTGTGTGTGTGTGTGTGTATGTTTGAACACCCAGTTAAAAGAGACTCCAGCTGTATTCATGGTTTCTGCATATGGTTTGAGCGTCTCCCCATAGGCAGCACTTTGAAGCTGCTGGTTTGGCCTTGCATGTGGGTAAGACTCATGAAATAAACCCAGACCTTGTTCTTCTTCTCTTTCTGCTGCTCCCACACACACAGCTCTGGGCTCAGTTTCCCACCCGGGGAACGATCTCCATATTGGCCTGAAAGCCTCTTCTCTCCTTTGCTTTGTTCCTCTGTTGAGTCTAATGCCTGTTGACAGACCCTGAATGACAAAAGCGTGCTGGGAGTTTCCCAGTACATGGAAAAACTCGGGTCTGTTTGTAGAAATTCCTGCCGCACGTGTCGGGAATGGCCCTCGGTGTACCTGCTGGTTTCTGAAAAAGCCGCAAACACTGAGATCGTTTGAATGTGTGAGAAAGGCGAGAGCTCATGCGAGTCTCAAGATCAAAAGAGCCGGAGCAAAGATGGAGCCGTGTAGTTTCAGTCTGTTTATCAGCTGCCAGAGGAGAACTTTGTTGCTCAAAGGTTGCACTTTCATAGCTCTGAAACCTCAGTTGTTTCATTTAAAGGAGTCATATTATTTTTGTTTTACATGTTCATCTTTCTTCAGTGTGTAATGTTGCTGTTTGAGCTTGAATAAGTTCTGCAAAGTTACGAAGCTAAAGTTGTTCTCTATATCAGTGTCACTGTTTCTGAACTCCCTGAAACACCTCCATTGCAGTCTTGAGTTTTCTTCCGGGAATGAGTTAGAGTAGGGGTGTTGAAACTGGCGGTTATGGTAAGGGGCGGGACATTTCCCAAACACGCTCGAAGTGCTTGACCAATCACAACACACTGCTCCAGCGGACCAATCAGAGCACATTGTGCTTTTCAGAAGGAGGGGCTTCATAGAGACAGGAAGTAAACAGAGCGTTACTGACAGACTGGGAAGAAAGGAGCTGCAACAATGGAGAATATGGGAAAAATAAGGTATTTTGAACATTTAAGCATGAAAACCTGTTCTAGTAGAGCCCAAAAACAAAATCAAAACTTAGAAAAATGGCATAATAGGTCACATTTAAGAATCAGCTTATCAGATATTTCTCATTAATCACATGAGGTAGTTGTTAACACAGTAAGAGTGTAAAGTTATAAAATGAATGTGGATAACTCATTCTTAAGAGAATTCAATGAGAAATATTTAAGATCATATTGAGATTTCTGACATTTGAGACATTTTGTCTCCCATTTTATCAATTAAATTCAGTTTAATTCAAGCAAGTACAGGTGAAAAGTGTGACTTAGTAAAACAATAATGTTGCACTGAAATATATGAGCAGTAGTAACAGCGATGCTTTCCCAAGCAAACACCACTAATTTTCGGAGTAGTAATAATAAAAGCATCAGTTCTGCCCTGTGTGACATCATTTCCCTGCTCTTCACTGATACCTCATTTTATTTTCTACTTTACTTTCCCTTGCGCCGCTGCCAAGAAGACCATTAAAACAAGGTCCCGTCTGCCGCTCTGGCCTCTCATCTCACAGGCCGGCGAGGTATATATACGCTGGAAGGAAAAATCCAGAAGCAGAAACGTCTGGAACCACTAATAACGGGGTCCGTGCTGCAATTTCCAGAGGAGGGTTGAACTTAATGAACAATCAAATAAAGGATTTGAAATTACAGACCTTTGGAGGGAAGGAATCTGAGGTTGCCCTTGGTTGTGAGAAATCTCATCGTTCAAAGAGGTTGGCGAGAGGAGCGAGGGGCCTTATGAAGGGAGGGAGGACGGACGGACGGGGTGCCGTGTTATTTTACGTGCTTGTGCATTTGGTGTAACAGCTGATTATATTCCATAGTGACCATATTTCTCATCTCCTTCCTGGATTTTGACCATCAATATAATGCTTCAAATAAAGATTGTATCATTGTTACACCCCTAGGTGGCGACAAATGACTGTTAAAATGTATTCGTCATCTTAAAAGTTATCTTATTTTAACTTGAGCGCCACGTTTTTAAAACTCTGTCATGTGCGAGATGCTGCAAAAGACGCGAGCGCAACGGTTAAAGCGTTTATTTACATTGAAAAACAATGGAAAGGTAGCACAGGGAATGAAAAACCTGTTCTTTTGGTTCTTCCCTTTACATATATTTATTTAGCAGATGTTTTTATCTAAAGCGACTGACAGGAGAGTGATTTTTCATAAGGAGATGCAGTAAATATGTTACATTGGCTCTCAGTTTCTGATTTATATTCATGGATTTCCCATGTGTCCATGTAACTTTTGAGTGTTTGACAGCCTGTCTGTCAGTGTATCTTGCTAGTGTTGGGACCGTTGACCTCCTGACCTTTGACCTCCCTAGAGTGTGAAAGCTAGAGTCACTTCCGCCCATCTGAATTCTCTTTATCTCTTCATCGTGTGTTTTTTTTCTTGCCTTTCTCTGCTGCTGGGCGCAGGATATCCTTCCCTCCCGTCTGCTTTTCTACTCGTCTGCCGGCTGATGACATTCACATGAGTTTTCAGTGGCGCGAGGAACCGGAGGCGCTGCTTGCTGTATCTTCTGTCGACATATCAGAAGCCTCAGTGTAATTTCTGTTCCACTGGCGTCATTCAATGCATTCGTTTTCTGGTTTGAGGTATAGAAAAGTACACAAACTGTCTTTGAGGTGGGAGTATACAGTTTTACATCAGATGACAAACACATCAACATTCATTGTAGGTCGAGCTGGTCATCTGAGCTCAAAACAGTGTCACACTGATGAAAAGATGTGTTCTGTCCAGTATTCGACTTGGTATATTTCATTAAATTCGTTTGTGCTTTTCTTGCACCTTTATTGCTTCTCAATTGTTTTCAATCACTCGCCTGTAATAATGGAATCAGTCCACACATTGCCTTTCCATTCAGCTTTGAAATGTTCTTCTTTGAAATCGTTGTTCAATACGAGTAAGTGGTGCTATTTTGTGTGCCGTATTCTCAAACAGTCCTGCATCTCCCCCGCCGATCGCACGTTTGGACGTCTTTCACCACAGAGAATTGTGCTGCTCTTCATTACAGCCATTTGGACAGTGTGTGATCATTACAGCCTGCTGTGTGTATGAAATTCATGAAAACATGTCCAGCTCATATTTCACCCCAAAATCAAAAAATAAAATAAAATAAAAGATCATTTTTTTGCATTTTCATGACATTTTACTACAAAATTGCGATACTGTAATGCATCCAGATTATACTTGTGAATTTTATGTTTATATATATATATTTTTTTTTTAATTAAAGGATTAGTTCACTTCAAAATTCAAATTTTCTGATAATTTACTCATCCCCATGTCATCCAAGATGTTCATGTCTTTCTTTCTTCAGTTGAAAAGAAATTAATGTTTTTGAGGAAAACATTCCAGGATTTATTTTTTTATATCCAGGATATAGTGGACTTCACTGGGGTTCAACGGGTTGAAGGTCCAAATGTCAGTTTCAGTGCAGCTTCAAAGAGCTCTACATGATCCCAGACGAGGAATAAGAGTCTTATCTAGAGAAACCATTGGCCATTTTCTAAAAAAATTAAAAATTATATACTTTTTAACCACAAATGCACTAGCTCTTCGATGCACATCATGTAATCACGTTGGAAAGGTCAAGCATGACGTAGGCAGAAGTACTGATCCAGAACGTGGAAAGACTAAGTCAAACGCCCTTTACAAAAAAGGTAAACTAATGATTTCAGATGATTTTGAAGTTGGAGGAGAAAATGAGTTGGAGTTTTTCGCCCTTCCGCGGAACATCCAACCTACGCCATGCATGACCTTTCCAACGTGATTACGTAATGCATGGCGCATCGCAGAGCAGTGCGAGACGAGCATTTGTGCTTAAAAGGTATATAATTTTTTAATTTTTTTTAGAAAATGACCGATGGTTTCTCTAGATAAGACTCTTATTCCTCGTCTGGGATCATGTAGAGCTCTTTGAAGCTGCACATTTGGACCTTCAACCCGTTGAACCCCAGTGAAGTCCACTATATGGAGAAAATCCTGGAATGTTTTCCTCAAAAACCTTCATTCTTTTCGACTGAAGAAAGAAAGACATGAACATCTTGGATGACATGGGGGTGAATAAATTATCAGGAAATTTTAAAACTGAAGTGAACTAATCCTTTAACTCCATATTTTGTCATTTTTATTCATAAATCATTACTATTGGTCACCCTCTTTATGTCTGTCTGTGGTTTTTGCAAACCAATGAAAAGTATTAAAAGAGCTGAACCTCATAACTCCATTGGATCCTCAAACTGTCTGTCAAACTCAGTAATGAATAAAGTGTTTGTAACATCTCTGCTTATTTGCAATGCAATGGTAAATGAACTGTTTGTTTGTACGCCGTTTTCTTTACTTACTATATAAAACTTAATTTTTTATGTTTTTTATGTAGAAGCCTTTAATGAGCCCATGTGAAGCACTTCATCTTTGAATAACATGATATTTATATAATGATATAATGATCTTGATGAAATAACATGTTTCACATCATGGTAATGTGTTCATGGTGGTTCAAAAGTGTTTCAATTGTCTGAACACATTGTTCATTGTCTTTCAAGCTAAACTTTAGATATTTTTGATTTGGAGTGAAATGTTTGATTGGAACACCGCAGTTTCCTCACCCCACTCTTGAATCGATGAATAACAATAACTTTGTCAAACTGAGAAGGGCCTCCAAACAACAGGCTTTAATATAGAGCGCGTGGATGTGTGTTTTATTTTACAGTTGTTTCTCAGCAGGCCGTCGCTCTTATTGGAGTGCTATTGATTCAAGATTCATTAGAGCCGCAGACTAATTTTGTGCTGAGTAGTGGAGCTCTCGCACTTTGAATATGCATTCATCTGCTCTCTGAAGCCGTGCACGCACAGGCCTTTAGCGACAGATGGCGAGGACGCTGTTCAACTTCCTCTCCCAGAGGAAAACTGTCCTCCAGATTCGCGTATTGTGTGTCTTAGTCATAAAGCTGGTCAGTGTTTAATAAAGCACTGGAAGCACTCTGTTACATCGGCCTGAGCCGATACAATCGTACATCAATATATCATGATGCTTTTCCCAAGATATTGCATTGATGCTCTAGATCCGTATATCAATATTTCTTATTTATGTGTGCATTCAGAGGATTTCCAACAGTTCAATAAATGAAGATGCAAGTAGACCAAATAAGCATGAATACTAAAAAAGCTGCTGGTTTAATTAATCCAGTTATTTGATGAATAAATTTCTACATTGTTTGGACATGTTGATTAAGTTATTTTGTGTCAATTTGTGATAAGTTATTCAGGCCACATCTTGGATTTTAGATCTGAAATATATATATTATATATATATATATATATATATATATTTAATATGCACATTTGCATTATCTGTTAACAAGGCCAATAGATTTCTGAACTGTCGTAAGGGTGAACGACCACTTGTATTAATCGACTGATGCTGATATCCTCGAAGTAGTGCCCATTTAATCAGTCTGGCTGATATCACTAGTCTCAGTTCTCTGACCCTTTTTGGGGTTTTAGAGAGAAAAAAAGAAATGCTGATGTTTCTCCTCTGGGGTCGCAGCTCTACACTGATCTCTCGCGTCTCAGCCAGTGAATTAGAGCAGCTTTTTAATTCCTTCCTGGAAGATTTCCTTCCATTTTTATCCTCCCATCAGTTCCCACAATGGGTCCTGGGAGAGCAGTATGGGAATCAATGCACAGGCCTCTTGTCCGGCGGTGGTCAATAGATGTGGAAGGATGGTCTCATCCCCTTCATTCCCCACCCCCATTTTCCAGAAAAACCTCATCAATGCGAGGGTCAGCGGGGTCACGAGGGCCACCTGGTAAATGGGTCATCCCAGCAATAATCAAAAGACTCTTGTTTATTGTTATCTTCTGCCCATGAATGTTGACCAGCGTCTTCAAGTAACAGATAACGTTTGACATTGGCTGCTGTACTCTATAGTGGTTCTCTACTACAGGTCTACAGATCAATACCGAAAGCACGATCAGCACTTCAAACCAGAGGAAAGCTGTGCAGGGAAGTTAAAAGCCAGTGGCCTCGTTAACCACATCTAAGCAGGGTTTGGATTAGCATGTGGAATTTATCCAACGTCTCTGCTTGGCACACAGGCTTTGGTCCAACTAATTACTTAACCTACATTCAGATATTAGTGTGCTCTGAAGTTTGCCCTGGTTACCTTGAAGATATCTGACTCAAAGTCACCGGGAGAGGAGAAATGGCCCCACAGACCGGGATCTACTGTTCTTTTGGCCCAGTTACAATTAAAAGAATATTCCAGCTGGTTTTAACCTATAATGTCTATGTTAGGGCTCCATGATATTGGAGGAAAAAAGTGACATTGCGGTATTTCTGCGATATACACTACCATATGTATATAGACATCTTAATATCTTAATTTTCAAACATTAAACCATTGAGCTATTTTGATGGTTTTCCAGCAAATAAATACTGGAGAGACTGCACATGGACATTAAAGACAACCTCTAATTAAAATTGACCTTATTTACTTTCTCAATACAAGTTCTTGCCTCATTGTGAATGATTCATCAGTGCACATTATAGTAAGGTGAAAAATAGCGGTTTTCATAATCTTTTATCAAAACATAATTAGTGGTTGACCGATATGCCGCCAAGGCCAATATATTGACCAATATTTGGCATTTTTAAAATATCGGCCGATATATTGGCCATGGCGACATATCGGTTGACCACTAGTTGTTTTGATAAAAGATTATGAATACATAATAATTAGTGGTCGACCGATATGTTGCCAAGGCTGATATATC
The DNA here is from genome assembly GCA_028476615.1 of Culter alburnus. Classification (NCBI taxonomy): domain Eukaryota; kingdom Metazoa; phylum Chordata; class Actinopteri; order Cypriniformes; family Xenocyprididae; genus Culter; species Culter alburnus. Next base: position 295,256 of record JAOTNS010003624.1, read on the forward strand.
GGCCGATATTTGGCATTTTTTTTTTTAATATATATTGGCCGATCTTTGCCATTTTTTTTAAATATCAGCCGATATATCGGCCTTGGCGACATATTGTTCGACCACTAATTATTTTGATAAAAGATTATGAATACATAATTAGTGGTCGATCGATATGTCACCAAGGCCGATATATAGGCCGATATTTGGCATTTTTAAAATATCGGCTAATATATATGCCTTGGCGACATATCGGTCGACCACTAATTAAGTTTTAATAAAAGATTATAAAAACATAATTAGTGGTCGACCGATATGTTGCCATTTTTTAAATATCTGCATCAGCCGATAAGTTTTTCTGTTTGGCTGATGTGTTGGAAGCGGGACTTTTATTTTGACGGCAATGAGAACGCAGGCTTGCAGAACAGCAGTGCCTGAGCACCCAGCGCTCCCATTCTCTGTCTTCATTAGTTATGGTCTCATTAGTTATTAGTTTTGTCTTAATACGTTACTAGATAGAACTGTTAAACAAAGAAAGTAAGCTGTATATGAAAAAGTATTATAGCGTTACTTTCTCATTTACCGTCAGCATTCAGCAAATATGCATTTATAGGTTATCATTTAAACTAATCTTTGAAGATCTAATAAACATTTAATTTCACAAACCTTGCAGAAGGTTACTCTGCACGTGACAGTCGGTCCGTGTGAATGTGGACAGGAGGAGAGTTCAGCTTCACAATCCACAAACTTTGAACCCTTGATTTCAAACTATGCTGCGCTACATTCAGTTGACATATTCATGTCATTTTCACTGTGTGCTGTATGTAAAATGAGTGTTACCTTGCTTTTATTTGAAAAAATATGATTCCCAGTGCGTACAAACTTACCAGATTACTGAGTGTCCTATTGGTTACAGTGTTTACTTACTTTTAATTCATATTTTTTCAAACAATATCTTTATTTGTAAAGAATATATATATCGGCTTTATGCCAGCCATTGGCCACCCTCTCTCGTTGACCATAAAAACAACAACAAAAAAAACAATATCGGTCGACCACTAAACAGAATAACTTGCAATAATAACTTGCAGAATAACTTCTCTAAATCTACTTTTCTTGTCAGCAGACATCATCAGTCTCTCTTATATTTCAAATATCTGTCATATAGACACTCTTTTCACTATCCAATCAATTCCTGAGTCATGCCTGATTTAAAAAAGTCCCAGGCAACATTATTTTGCATCGCATTACGGAGGCAAAATAGGTGAAAATTATAAGAGAGACTATATCTCTTGTTTCATAAAATCCTGCTATCAATTTGTGAGTTATGACTGCATTCATTTTCATAAATGCATTTTCTAACCCGTACAATATCTAGTGCTTTGTTTTTCATAAGTGTGTTTTGAGCGGTAAACACTTTATGCAGTCAAATATGCACATACTTGATTCGCACAATGAAATGAAAGCGTCTGGATCTAAATGTAAATATGATTTAATCCGTATCCTCTAATGAAAATAGCAGCGCTGCTCTGAGTTCTTCATATGCAGTGCTGCGGCTCCGTGCGACCGGCTTCAGGTTAGTCAGGTGATTCTTGACACGCAGGGAATGGAAATGTTCCCTTCGCTTCTTCTCACATTTCAGTGCTGTCACCGGTAGGCCGTGTTCCTCCTGAAATTGAAAGCCATCAGGTACAAACTCTGATTATCTGCTGTGACGTGTAGTTTTTTCCCCCTGTAACAACTTGCATTGCTTCGCTGGCCTTAAAAGCCTTTCAGAGGGTGCTCGCTTCGATTTATTCGTTGCAAATGAATCACTGGTGTTTTTGTAATTAGGTGATGTCAATGTCACGCTGTGCCTCACACTTTCTGTTTTGAGTTTTGTCAAAATTATGCTGCAATTGTGGAAAACATGAAATGAATGTCAAGAGATATGCATAAATTCATTATTTGTTTTTCCCTTGTACTTTCCTTTGGACTGATGCTAAAATGTTAGTAGATGTGCACAGAATCTACACTCAAAATGTTTTGAATGCACATAATTCGCAAAGTCTTACACCCACCTGTGCATGTGCAGTTATTAAATATTTTTGTTAATTGTAATTTTGCTTTTAGCCACGAATTATAGTGCATTCAAATTGTTAGTGTTTAAATTGATTTCTCCTCCAGAATTTGTTAATTAAATGTAATTTATTTTTCAACACATTTATAAATACCATGTTTATATATAATTTTTTTTTCCTATTTCACTCTATATTATGACATTATGACATAATGATCATCCTCACAATGCAAATTCACCAAAGTCTTCCTCCTCAAGACTCAGGAGTCTTTAAAAGTCGAAATACTAAATCTGTTGTCTTTCTGCAATGTTTCCCAAAAGTTAGATCACTAGTTAGCCAGCGTGTGTGTTTCCACCTGGCCCCAAATAGATGCTTGTGATGTGATTGTAGATGTAGAAGACTTTTGGCTAACTGTGTTAAAGACACCATTGTGCATAACTAACCTCAGATCGCACGCTGAAAATTACCTGCAGAAATGTTTAAATTCACTCATTGTATGATTCACCCATTCTCATCGCCCTCTTCTCTCCCACGCTTTGTTTTCTCATCATCCAAAAGCGCTGAAGTTGAGATGTAACTCTCTCCGGCTGAATCAGAATCAATCCTCTGGTCTGTTTTCTCCCAGCGGCCGCTGGCTTCCCTTCAGAGAGAGTTCAGAGAGCGATAGATGAATAATCCAGTCGCTATGATCCATCGCACAGGCAGATAGCAGAAGAAAGAATGGCTCATGTCTGTCGAGAGGGCCGCACAAGCAGATTTGTCTCCTTCAGAATTAATATACTGTTCAAACGCAAACACGCTGTGACAGGATGAAGACCGAGCGTCTCGGTGGATCTTGGTGGATCTGTGGGTTTGCTATAGGATGGGCATTATTCACAAACCCACCGGTGCAAAAGGTCTGACAGTCTTCTGGTCTCAAAGAGCTGCAAGAAGATATAGATGAATATAGATGAAAGAATAACTCTATGTACAGCATATGATGAATATATAAAGAAGAGCTTCCCAGGTCATGCAGAAATGCAGTAATTATGTTTGTCACTGACAGTTTTTCACAGGAACTTTTTATTGCTTTCATTGTTGAGGAAAGCTCCATTATGGTTCATTTAAGCATTATCTTTGTCTCAGGAGTTTCTACTAAAATTCTTAAAGAGGATATATATATATATATATATGTATATATATATATGATATATTATATATTATATATATCTATATGTGTATATATATATATATATTATATATATGTGTATATATATATATATATATATATATATATATATTATATATATATTATATATATATATATATATATATATATATATATATATATGTATGTTGTGTGTGTAATATGTATTATATATTATAATGTATTTTTCATTTCCATAAATATTTTAAATAAATATATTTTAAAAAAATATAGCACCAAGCAGCAATTAAGTGGCCAAGCACAAAGATTTGGTGTCAATATGCCAAAGGATTGCAGAGATCGTTTTGGCATCATACCATCTATTTTGTTGATGCGCTATACAAAAATGGTTTTGTCTATTGACATGAAATCCATAACTTTTTGCTGGCATGGTCTGACGATGATACAATTCAATTTCGATGAAAATTCGACCAAAGGACAAAAAAGTAGATTTTTAAAGAAAATAAAAATGGCGGACAGGAAGTTTGGCTGATTATGACAAAATTGGTATCTATGTCCTCGGCATGATCAAAGGAATCTATTAAGACCAGTTTCATGACAATAGACTAATTTAATCAAAAATTATTAGCTTTTTAGGAAACATTACTGACATTTACCGAGTTTCGTAATGATTCGCCAATGCATTCGTAAAATATAGCATTTATGACAATATTCAAAATTGTTGACACCAAAAATAGTTGATATGGGCAAAATATTGGGTATCCTTCAACTCGACATGCTGCACCGTTTTGTGGTTTTTGGCCAAACCATTCAGAAGTTATTAGCAAAAATGTAAATTTGAAACTGTGCAAGTACCCTCTGGTCATGGTTGTCATATCACATACAAGTTTGGTCAGAATACGCTAAAGAGTTGCAGAGAAATGTAGCCAAATGTCCATTTTGGCGTGCTCTTTGTCGAATTCTTTCGTGTGTTATTTGATGACGGTTTGACGAATCAACTTGAATTCCATAACTTTTTGTTGGCATGGTCTGAAGACAATCTGGTTCAATTTTTGTGAAAAGCAAAAAATAAAATTTCATGGCAGAAAATGACATCATATGGTGCAATCGAATTGTCTTGAGCCAGGGAATTAGTTTTAGCCTTTTATTAGCATAAACATGAGTGCAACTTTGGACAGTTGGTGGCGCTGGAGGGATTGAGTTAGAGACTCCAAATTTGCTGTGGTGACAGTTCAGACTGTCCTCGATCCGTGTGCCAAATTTCATAACTTTTCCACAAGCGGTTCTATGGGCTGCCATAGACTTAAGAGCAGAGGAAGAAGAAGAAGCGGAAGAATAATAATAATAAGAACACTAACAATTACTTGGCCCCTAATTATAAAATATATATTTGATGTTACTATTTATTTATCCTAAGGAATTTTAGATAAGAATTTTAGGAAAAAAAAAACCTAGCAACCGCTGTGCAACAACCTAGAAATGTGCTAAAACCACTTAGCAACTACATAGCAATGCTTTGGCAAGCACCCCAGCATCATCATCATCATCAGACTAGTAAAATATCTATTTACTCATGTGATCTGGGAAGATAAAGACATTTGTAATGCTGCTCATTGTTTCTCTGTGTACGCTGCAGTGTTGCCCTGTATTTGACCAGCTTACACATGGCAGATGGAGAGATTTCACTATGCCAGGAGAGGCTTTTGTAGGTGGTAGACCCTTCAGGTCAGATTGCGCTGACCGCTGCGTTCTGCCAGCAGACAGGTTTCATGTGGAGCCAGACATTCTGCTGTCTGACCGCTCGAGCAATAAACCCGAGACAAATGTCCATACTCCACAGAAAGATAGCCTTTCATTCCCTTAATGAGGTTTGTGACCAAAGTGACCGTTTTTGTAACTGTAGTGTTAAAGTTTAAATGAGAATGTCTTAAAGGAGACTGTCAAGAAGTGCATATTTTAACCCAAAAATCAACAGGAAAAAAACTTCTTTTTTTTGCATGAAGGAAATAAAGCTTTCCATTTTCATGAAAGTTATGCACATTTCCCCCATAATTTGCATTGCTAAAATGCTACATAAATCCCATTGTCATTGCTGTAATGTAAATACAATAATGTTAATAGTAATATTATTTTATCTAAGTGCAATTGTAAATATGCTTAAAGGTAAATTTTGTTCATTTAATTTGTCTAAGTTTAATTTTAATGCATAAAAATGTGTGTATGAACAGGATCATTTTCATTACTGTATAACAGTATTTTTATTTACATTTATTGTTTGCATTACACTAATGCAAAATGTGCTTATTGTCATGATATCAGTAATGTCACATTGAAAAAAAAATCTTAAAAATTAAATGGGCATAATTTGATAGGCAATTCAATATTGCTTTTGGAGTAAAATATGAGTCAGACATGACTTTGTGAGATTATCCGGAGTCTGTGTGTGTGTGTGTGTTCACCAGAGAGAAATTTAACTTATCAGTGTTGTGGCCAGGCAGTCTGGGACAATCAGAGAAGTCAATGACACCGTGTTATCAACGTCTCGCTGTTATTGATTCCCGCTTCCCTCCGGGTACCTGCTGCAGTCGACACTATCAAAGAGCCATTGTCAATCTGTGCCACATCTATGAATCGGGCTGCTGCTGCCCGCTGATAATCCTTCTGGAAATCAGGAGGCGTGGGGAAGATATCAAGTCCTTATACTGCATTAACATACGGCTGAGCTCTCTCTGTACTAGCAGCAGGTTTAAATGTTTTTCAGTTCAGTGTTTGACATAATACTTGTTGTCAGTGCAATTGTTTTATTTTTAGTGATGATGGGTTAAGCCTGATGATCACAAGTGCTAATTCCACTCGCACATACTATTTTGAGCTGATTATGTGAATTGTAAAGTAGAGTTGAACCTCTGCTGTGAGAATGAGGTGGGTGGAGATATGCCTATAATGACATATTGGAAAGACAGAGATGTACATCAAGTCTGATCGAAATCAACTGTTTGTGATTGGATTGTCAATATGATTTGGCTCTTTGTTCCCTCCTCTTATGTGTGTGTGTGTGTGTGTGTTTTAAAGACTCTTTCAAATGGCCAGTGTCAAGTCAAATCACCTTTATTTCTATTTATTTCTCAGCCGAACTGAGTTTCAAAACATCTTGCAACAAGGCAGTTTGACTCAACGGTGATCTTGGCATCTTACTGAAGAACCAGTTGTCTAAGGATATTGACGTGGCTAGGAATTGGGTTTCTGACATTTTATATGTACCTGATTTCAATGGCAGGGAAATGCATAAAGCAAAGCCTGTGAACGCTTTATCTGCTAGACAACACTATGAGGTAGATCTAAATCCGGATGATCACTTATATAATTGTTATATGTTGTCAAATTGCCCAGCCCTAAAACTTGTATGCGTTACATTACATTACACATTACAAAATAAAGGTTTTTCATTGGCATTGTTGGTTCCATGAAGAACCTTTAGCATCCATAGAATCTTTCCATTGCACAAAAGGTTCTTTAGATTCTTTAAAATGTTCTTCACTCTATGGTTCTTTTTAGAATGTTCACTGAAAGATTTGTTGGGGAACCAAAAATGGTTCTTCTATGACATCACTGTGAGAACACTTTTTTTGGAACATTTATTTTTAAAGGGCACCTATAGTGCCTCTTTTACAAGATGTAATATAAGTCTCTGGTGTCCCCAGAATGTGTGTGTGAAGTTTCAGCTCAAAATCCCCCACAGATAATTTATTATAGCTTGTCAAATTTGCCTCTATTTGGGTGTGAGCAAAAACACGCCCTTTTTTTGTGTGTCCCTTTAAATGCAAATGAGCTGCTGCTCCCGGCCCCCTTTCCAGAAGAGGGCGGAGCTTTAACAGCTCAACAACAACAAAGCTGGAGAATCTCACGCAGCCAAAATGAGGATTGGTGTTCAGCCTTACATTGTTCAAACCGGAGTCGACACTGATGGAGAGACTCAGGAAGAAGTTACAACTTTTAGAATGAAACTGGACATTTCTGAATGGTTAGTGGATAAATTTATGTAGTTGATTCAACTCATCCACTAGCATGTGCCGTTATGTTAATCTTTTGTGCAAATCCAGCGTTGAATTGACCCTCGTTTGTGAAGCAGTCCGGCGTAAAATGACGGCATGACAACAACACTCTACTACAACAACTCTTCCTCTTCTCTAAAGCAGCTCAACATGGCCTCACCCCCTTTGTTGCGTGTTCTCAGGGGCGGGGTTTATGTAAATTTTGGGGTTTGTGATGTCACCAACCCAGGAAGAAGCTCATTGTAGTCCCTACCAGCCTGAAACAGAGATTTCTGTAAAAGAAAATATCTCCCTTTGCATTGAACCTGAGCGTCATATCTTTGCAGATGTTTATATGTTTATGCCTGGATTCCAGTTGTTTCTGCGAATTGCAGAGGTTCATTTGCTTCTCTTTTCTGTTGCTTTCAGCAGTCTGTTAAAAGATATCTTTGATTTCTGATTTTTGTATGTTTTCCATGGCATTCAAGCTGAACACCAGCACTGCCACTCAGGTAGACTCCGCCTACCTCTTTTCTCATATGTGTTATTGTTGGTATGAATGTTTATCGTAGACAAACTTAGTGATGCTTGCATTGTTTATCTTGTGGAGGTCAAAGCAGCTCATGATGCTCAGCGTGTTCAGCGGTGTGTTGGATCTCCAGCATGAGTCATGAAAGGGCCTTAAGTTGTGTGTTTGAATGTACCAGCACCAACTCTCTCGCTGTAAGTTAATACATTAATACATTAACATTTTATTTTGACTACCGCTGGCAATCCGGGCATCATTAGCAATACCCATGCCTGAAGGCAAGGTTACACTAAATAGCTTTCCTCCCACTTTATCAGTAGTGTTCATGACAGCCATATTAGTAAATATGCAAAGCCTCCTTCACACTGGAGCCACGAGAACATCTGAAGGTCATCTCTGGTCTACTGACACACTGCTCTGCTTCAGTGCTGCGCCCGGACACACACATACACCTGCATGGACGCAGGGCTAATTACATACCATGATAACGGTGTATATTTTATATAAAAACACGCTATATAGTTATTTGTAATGGAAATTCAGTCTGAAACTTTCATTTGTAAAGTATTTATCTAATCTGAAATTCTTTATTTACGTGAACCTGATGGAGGCAAAACAATTGATTTGATTTGAATCAAATCATTCAGAGCTGTGTATTCAGAGCAAATGTATTCAGAGCTGTGACCACATATCAGAATTGTTGGTAACACTTTATAATAAGGTCCAATTTGTTAACATTAAATAATGTATGAGGTATGAGATTTTGAAGCATTTGTAATCTAGGTTTGTGTTAATTTATAAATATACTATTGTTTACTTCATGTTTGTTCATGATTTGAAATATTACAAAGATATATATATATATATATAATATATGATATATGATATATCACACACACAACACACACACACACAGTAACATTTATTTAGTTTTATTATATATATAATTTATATAATTTAATATTTTTATTATATACATTTATTATAATTGTTATTTTAGTTTTTATTATTTTTTAGCTTTTATATTTTTTATTTTTTAGTTTTCATGTTAATTTTAATTGAATTTTTTCTAATTTTGTTATGTGCTTTTGTCATTTTAATAGATTTTATATATATATATATATATATATATATATATATATATATATATATATATTGCTATTTAAGTTTATTTTATTTTTTCATTTTTTTGTTTTAGTTTAGTTTTTTCTAGTTAATAATTTTAGTTTCAACTTAAAAACGTATTTCACTTTATTGCCAAGGCAGTATTTCTTATTTTTGTTTTTAAGTTTTTCAACTAAAATTAATTAATTAATACAGTTTTATTTTAGCTTTATTTCAGTTAACATATTTGTTTTTAATAGTTTTAGGTAACCCCTGATACATGATTATATATAAAAATAAATAAATAAATAAAATTAAATAAACAAACACACAAACACATAAACACACACACAAACAACACAACAAACAACAAACAAACAACAAACAAACAACCACAACACACACAAACACAAACACACAAAAACACACAAACAAACAACAATAATAAATAAATAAATATATTACACACATTTAAACATTTATATTTATATTGTCTGGTAATCATCGAATGTGCAACTTGGCACACTAATGAAATAATTTGCTTTAGTTGGTATCATAAACTATCAATGAACAAAATTTTTACAGCAGTTATTAATCTTAATGTTTACCATTTTTAATAATGTGCCAATTTGCAGTGTCACCTCAATCTACATATAGTCGATGTCACTGCACACAAATAGAACGACGCTTAAAAACTAAACCATTCTTGTTACAGTCAATAAAGCTGACAGACATCTGTGGCAGGGATGGCAGAGTACACTTTCTGCTTGCTGTCAGATTTTTTTGTGATAAACCACAAAGCAGAATCTCTCCTGGTTGACACATTTCTACCTCTGCACGCTTCATCATACGTGATTTGTCGGTGTGCGAAGGCTCGTTGCAGAGAGAAGGTTGGCGAAGAGTCTCACCTTTTCTTGTAGCTAAGAGACAGTGAGTTTCAGTAACTGCTCATTACAGACTGCTCATTACTAGCAACTGAGGCTGCCAAACATCTAGAAAGCCTAATGAGATCCTTTTTTTCTTTCAATTTGCATTTAGACTTCACTTTCATTCTGTTAATTTGTCTTGACTTTACTCTTCTGTGATCTTTTTATTCAGTATGGCAATTGCCTATGTGCATGTTCTTCACAAAACACTTCACAATAAGATGAAAATGAGTTAATGCATTAACTAGCAATGAACAATGTATTTGTGCAGCAATGTTAGTTGATAGAAATGTTCATATTAGTGATATTAGTGTTTAATAATGTATCAATAAATGTTGAACTTACAGTAACTAAGATTAATAAATGCTGTCAAAATATTGTTCATTGTTATTTCATGTTAACTAATGAAACCGTGTTACCAAACAATCACAGCGATGCCATTTATAGGCCTGTTTCGTGAGAATTTCCAACACATGTCATTAATGCACAAGCACACAGATGCATTAGTCTGTAGCCTTTACGACGAACATTAATATTTCACAGAACAGGTGTCAATATTATGCCCCGTCTTCGGTTTCCAACACGCCGGCGTTCTTGGCCGTGGTTCGAGCCCCATGGAAGCACCGGGAACAGATGCCCGTCAGCAGTCTCGCTCTTCCCCAGCAGCTGGCTCTGGGATCCTGCGTCCGCTCACCAACTGTGCAGGACCCTGCTGCTCTCGCGCACACATAATCTCGACTGACAGTGATAAACACGCACGCTTGACTGATAAACACGGGGAAAGAGCAGTGTGGGATACCTCTCCGAAGGTCAGTCAGTCAGGCGTGAGTCCTGGTTCTTCTTAATTGCCTGTAGTAGTTCTTTGCTGAAGGATAGACCTCTCCAGATCTTTTATTTCATCTCTTTGTGTCTCGGATGGGAGATGTTTTGACATCTTTTCAAAGCGAGCGGTGTGCTCCAGGGCTCGGTGTTGGGCCCGTTGCATCTTTGTTGCGTTTTCAGCTCCAGTCATGCTCTCCCTCTAATTACTCTACCGTGGTCTGTAAGATTTTTTAATGTTGTTGAAAGAAGTCTCTTATGATCATCAGGGATACATTTATTTGATCAAGAATACAGTAAATGGAATACTATTGTGAAATATTATTCCTATTTAAAAGAACTGTTTTTAATGTAATATATTTTAAAATGCTATTTATTCCTTTGATGCAAAGCTGAATTTTCAGCATCATTACTCCAGTCTTCAGTGTGGACTTCAGAAATGTTTCTGAAGCATCAAATCATCATATTAGAATGATTTCTGAAGTATCGTGTGACACTGAAGCCTGGAGTAATGATGCTGAAAATTCAGCTTTGATCACAGAAATAAATTACATTTTACAAAATATTCACATAGAAAAATATTCTTTTAAAGGTGCCCTCGAATGAAAAAGTGAATTTATCTTGGCATAGTCAAATAACAAGAGTTCAGTACGTGGAAATGACATACAGTGAGTCTCAAACTCCATTGTTTCCTCCTTCTTATATAAATCTCATTTGTTTAAAAGACCTCCGAAGAACAGGCGAATCTCAACATAACACGGTGTACGCCCCCAATATTTGCATATGCCAGCCCATGTTCCCAACATTATGAAAGGCATTAGACAAGGGCAGCCAGTATTAACGTCTGGATGTGCACAGGTGAATCAACAGACTAGGTAAGCAAGCAAGAACAAGAGCGAAAAATGGCAGATGGAGCAATAATAACTGACATGATCCATGATATCATGATATTTTTAGTGATATTTGTAAATTGTCTTTCTAAATGTTTCATTAGCATGTTGCTAATGTACTGTTTAATGTGGTTAAAGTTACCATCGTTCTTACTGTATTCACGGAGACAAGAGCCGTCGCTATTTTCATTTTTAAACACTTGCAGTCTGTATAATTCATAAACACAAATTCATTCTTTATAAATCTCTCCAACAGTGTAGCATTAGCCATTAGCCACGGAGCACAGCCTCAAATTCATTCAGAATCAAATGTAAACAATATAACAGTATACAATACTCACATAATCCGCCGCATGCATGCCGCATGCATGACGAACACTTTGTAAAGATCCATTTGAGGGTTATATTAGCTGTGTAAACTTTGTTTATGCTGTTCAAGGCAAGCGCGAGCTCCGTGGGCGGGGAGCACGAGAATTAAAGGGCCAGTAGCCCTGAATCGGCTCATTTATAATGATGCCCCAAAATAGGCAGTTAAAAAAATGAATTAAAAAAATCTATGGGGTATTTTGAGCTGAAACTTCAGACACATTCAGGGGACACCTTAGACTTATATTACATCTTTTTAAAAAAAGTTCTAAAGGGCACCTTTAAATTGTAATAATATTTCATAATACTACTGTTTTGAGTACATTTTTAATCAAATAAATGCAGCCTTGGTGAGCATAAGAGACTTCTTTTAAGAACAGAACAATTTCAGATCTTTGACTGGTAATGATGTGTGTGTTTGATAAGCATCAATATTGTGTTTGATGACACCACATTTGGCGATTTGAGTGCCTATTAAAGCGATGCATATGGACGGTCTACCAGGAGCGCGCACCTCTTTGATGAATTCAAGAGCGGCGCATTATTTGTTTATCTTTGTCTCATTAATCACCGTATGCAAATGAAGAGTGCGGCAGATACATAAAAATATATTTAATGGTTGTGTTGAGTCTCTCTATGACAGTGCAGTTAATCTTAATGACCTAATGACTGCATTACCATTTTGTTTCTGCCAGGCTGAGCTTGATTTGTGGTTGCTCTCAATTGCTGGATGGATATGAGCTCGTCTCTGTGAAACATCAGAACCTCTGAAGAACCCAGGTGGGTTTGTGGGGTACTAAACATCACGCCTCTCAGCCCATAAATCTTCATGTATTGGATAGAAGTGGGAAAGTGAATAAAGACGCTGATCTGGATCGCTTTCTTGGGTCCACACTGCTGAAAATCTGTTTCAGTGTACGATTTAGGATGTAGATAACAGAAATAGGCAATAGTAAGGTATTTAACTGGTTCTAGTTCAACTTGATTGCTTTTAAAGAAGGTAACATATTTCTTTGTTTTAAATTAAAGTATGACTTATTACAGTTCTGAATCTTTAATTGCACAGTCATAACCTGTCAGTAATTGCACTAATTTAAGTTTCCTGATGCACTGTAATTGTTTTTTATATTAAAATACTATCTCCCATTCCTTTTTAACATGCAGAAAGAACTGTGATTGAACTGTTCATAGAGTCTTTTTGACCGATTAGTTAAAAAGAATCACTCTTTTAAGAGTCATTTGTTCTTGAGTTGGACAGCACTGGTCATGCTTTGTGTAAGGTTGTTGTTGTGTGCAATCACTGAGGCCAAAGCAATGAAAAGATTTGTCTTTTTAGTGACGCATACGACGCAACCAGTGTAGTCCGTTTCCTGAATAATTGACTCTTATGAGCCAGTTCTTTTCAGTGACTCTAGCACAAGTTGCACAACCATTGTAGTCTGACTCCCGAACAAATGATTCCTATGAACTGATGCATTGTAACCAGTGTAGACTCATTCCTGAATGAACGACTCTTATGAGCCAGTTGTTTTCAGTGACTCAAACACATACTGTACAGAGCAACAAGTGTAGTTCAACTCCCAAACGAATGACTATTAATGACTCTTTATGAGCGACTCTTTTTACTTAATCAAATCATGTAATGCAAGATGTGCAACCCATGTAGTCTGACTCATGAACAAATGATACATTGCAAGCAATGCAGATTCATTCCTGAATGAATGACTCTTTATGAGCCGACTTTTCCTAGTGAATCAAAAACGTTTAGTGCAACATACGAACATACGTTTTTAGTGACACATACGACGCAACCAATGCAGTCCATTTCCTGAATAATTGACTCTTATGAGCCAGTTCTTTTTCAGTGACTCAAACACATGTAGCACAAGTAGCGCAACCATTGTAGTCTGACTCCCGAACAAATGATTCCTATGAACTGATGCATTGCAACCAGTGTAGACTCATTCCTGAATGAACGACTCTTATGAGCCAGTTGTTTTCAGTGACTCAAACACATACTGTACAGAGCAACAAGTGTAGTTCAACTCCCAAACGAATGACTATTAATGACTCTTTATGAGCGACTCTTTTTACTTAATCAAATCATGTAATGCAAGATGTGCAACCCATGTAGTCTGACTCATGAACAAATGATACATTGCAAGCAATGCAGATTCATTCCTGAATGAATGACTCTTTATGAGCCGACTTTTCCTAGTGAATCAAAAACGTTTAGTGCAACATACGAACATACGTTTTTAGTGACACATACGACGCAACCAATGCAGTCCATTTCCTGAATGAATAACTCTTATGAACCAGTTCTTTTCAGTGACGCAAACACATACAGAGCAACCAGTGTAGTCCAACTCCTAAACGAATGACTCCTGTGAACCTGTTGTTTTTAGTGCATTAAAGCATACTTTGCAATCAGTGTTTCTCGAATGAATGACTCTTTATGAGCGACTCTGTTTACTGAATCAAAACCATGTGGCTCAAGTTGCACAACCAATACTGATTCAAATGATTCCTATGAACTGATTCATTGCAACCAGTGTAGACCGATTCCTGATTGAATGACTCTTTATGTGCCGACTTTTCTTAGTGAATAAATAAAGTGTAGCGCAACCTTTGTAGTCCAACTACCAAATGAATAACTCTCATGAACTGGTTCTTTTTAGTGAATCAAAGACACATACACTTAAATCATTATAGTTACTCACTGGTTGTTTAAATGACAAAGATGCATGAGTTTTGTCATTAGTATTTTAAAAAGATAGATTAATTAAATATGCTTACACAGTTTTTTGTTTGTTTATTATATATGTTATATATAATTAGTTATTGGATTGCATTTATGTCACCTCTAAAAAGACTGTGAAAAGTCAAACCTTTTGCAAGAGTGTTTTTATTTTTGGAATTTTATTCCAACTTTATGCATTTAGCTCTGAAATTGTATTTCTTATTTCCAAATATTTATTTATACATAAAGGAATCATTAATGGAACCCGAATCATTAAGAAGAATCAGAGAGCTGTTAGATTCCTTATGATTCACATCCCAACTATTAACCAAACATCACAAAAATGATTTAGTCCAAGTATTTCTTAAAAACTGGAAACGATTCTGTGTGAGAAAGAGTTATTAATTCCAAACCCTAATCAGAAATCAGAAGAATTAAATGTCTTTCAATATACTTTTGTGTAAATTCACATTTTATGCTCTCCAGAAGATTTGATGAATCTTAAGACGGAGCCTCCGTTCCAGGGTTTGTTTGCCCACGTCTCCAGCTCCTCGCGGCAAATGAGATCATTTGTCTTGTTGAGATGGCTCTGCGTACACCCTTGTGGAAAATTAATTAACGCACTTTGTCTCCTTTTCTTTTCTGTGTTTGGTGTCGCTCCCCTCCCTCCCACTTAGGCGTGGAGTCCATTGATTCATTTCTCTGGCTCTTGTCTCGGCTGACAGTTCGTGTCAGTGGCTCACAAAATCAGTGAATTCCAGAGTGTTTTCGGCGGTGTCGAGGGCACGTTAAAACAGCCTCGGTGTCACGCTTTCATGGGCACTGCGGCAGCCGCGTTCCCCCTCCTTTCAGCGCACTTCGGTCTGCGATGGGAAATAAATGGGGCTCCTCGATGTGAACATGCATTAGACGTGCCATGATGGACTGCACTGACGGTGTCAGTAAAGTCTCTTTATGGCCGTACTGTGTGCCGGAGGGTGATGTCGGCTCGGCTGTATACGGTTATGTTTCTCGCAGTAATTTCTATGACTTTGGGGCTATAGTTTATTTTCCGGGGAACGTCGAGGTCTAGGTTTAATTGTGTGTGGATGCTTATTATAACCACAGGCTCAGATCAGTCATGATTAAAGTCAACATAACATCAAAACTGACCCCATTAACTTTCTTAATTCACTTCCTGGTCTGCGATTCAATCAAAGTTGGATGTTGGATTTTCCTGTATTTCTTTATATATTGTATGTAATTTCCCTCATAACCGTGAACCTGTTCTTTTTAGTGAATTAAAGCATATATTGCAACCTGTGTGGATTGTTTCCCAAAGTAATGTCGCTTTATGAGCCGACTCTGTTTAGTGAATCAAAAAGATGTAGCGCAACCAGTGTAGTCTGACTCCCGAACAAATGATTCCTATGAACTGATTGTTTTTAGTGAATCAAACACAAAGCTTAAAACTAACAGTGAGACTTAAATCATTAATTTTAGACACAATTCTGACTTTATATCATGCAATTGTGACTTTTTTCCTCAGAATTGTGATATAAAGTCAGAATTGCATGTTATAAAGTTAGAATTGCGTGTTATAAAATCAGAATTGTGTTATAAAATCAGAATTGTGTTATAAATTGTGTTATAGAATTGCGTGTTATAAAGTCAGAATTGCGTGTTATAAAATCAGAATTGTGTTATAAAATCAGAATTGCGTGTTATAAAATCAGAATTGCGTTATAAAATCAAATGCGTTATAAAATCAGAATTGCGTGTTATAAAATCAGAATTGCGTTATAAAATCAGAATTGTGTGTTATAAAATCAGAATTGCGTTATAAAGTCAGAATTGCGTGATATAAAGTCAGAATTGCGTGATATAAAGTCAGAATTGCGTGTTATAAAATCAGAATTGCGTGTTATAAAATTAGAATTGCATGTTATAAAATCAAAATTGTGTTATGAAGTCAGAATTGCGAGATAAAAAAATCGCAATTTCCTTTATTTTTTATTTATAACAAGCTTCCTTACTACCTACTATGGGTGTTTACGTTTACATTAATGCATTTGGCAGATGTTTTTATCTGACTAATTTTACACTGCATTTTTATAAGTTCATGCATATTAATCGAACCCATGATCTTGACGTTGCGAGCGCCATGATTCTACTGTTTGAGCTTTTGTTAAAATGTTAAAATGTTTTTAAAAATGTAAAAAAAAAAAAAACATTTACAATACTGTTCATAAAATTAACAGGTTTTAATGTTTTAAAAAATACCAGGGTTCCCACTCATCCTGGAAACCTGGAAAATTGATGACAAATTTTCCAGTCCTGGAAAACACATGGAAAATTAGAGAAAATGTAAAATGTCCTGGAAAGTCTTGTAGTTGTCCTGGAAGATTATTTTTTAAAAAGTTCTTGGGTTTTTCTTTAGTCAAGACCAAAGAGTTTATCACTGACCTAAAACAATCACCATTAGTTGCAGAAAGTGCGATGTTCAGGAATGCTGAGTTTTGACACGTGAGTAGTATTTTTTTCAATGATGATGTTTAGTCTTGTGTCTCCACTTGCAGCAGTTATATATTGTTATAGTATGTTATTAACTGCTTAAATGCATAATTTTTTGCTTAATTATAATGCAAGTGATTTTCTGATCATATTTTTCCCAAGCACATTTTACCAATTCCAAACCAATCAGTCTTAATAACTACTATTGATTTTGTATTTAGTCATGAAGTTAGTTCATGAAGGCTTGTTTTCTTTTACAGATAAAATGAGCCAAAAAGAGATTTATCTCCCACAAGAAGGATGCAATACTAATGCAATACTAGAAATTGCTGTTAAGGCATGACCATTGGACAGTGAAATGCTCATTGGGTCAGCAGGGTCAGACAAAAACAGGTGGATAAGAAAAGACACATTAACTGCAAAAGAATTAAAAATTAAGGTGAAGAATTAAGTGTGAAACCATCAGAAACCCTTTAGTCTTCAGTGCCACCATTTTCCACAACTTCAACCTACCTGGATTCTCCAGGAGTGCGAGGTGTCAGGATCTCAGAGACTTAGATTAGGTAAAGAATCCTAAAAAATGCCCCCATTTAAGAATCACATACTGAATTGTAGTAAAATACAAGAAGACAGATTTTTTTATAGGCTTTATAGACTGATTGAGACTGACTGTTGAAGGACCAGCACCATATCCTCTTGTACCACTGTTTGAAGAATTTATCTTCCGGAATCTAGAATAATACTGAATAATAAATAAAAAAAGTTAGCCTAATTGCAACTTTTTATCTCACAAGTCTAAATATTTTTCTTACAATTGCGAGTTTACATAATTGTGATATAAGCTCGCGATTGCCAGGAAAAAAAGTCAGAATTGCGAGTTTATATCACGCTATTCTGACCTTTTTTTTTTTTTTTTTTTTTTTTTTTTTTTCTGGCATTTGACAGTTTATATCTTGCGATTCTTACTTTGTTTCTTAGAATTGTGAGATATAAACTTGCAATTGCGAGAAAAAAAATCAGAATAGCGAGATAAAAAGTAAAAGTAAGTCGCAATTACCTTTTTTTTAACGGAAACAATCTTCCATAGTCATAATGTTTGATTAAGAGCTCATATTAAAAACTGATTTTATAGTTAAGTCATGGCAATAAAACTTTTAAAGACTTAGAGAGCAATATATTACTTTAGGGCAGTGGTCTCATTTACGGCCCGCAACTGATCTCAAAAATAAAACATAATCCGGCCCGCTAAATTATTATTATTATTATTCTCTAGTTGCTACCTGTCTGATATGCAAAGAAAAAGTCGCCGTTCTATGGGGGCATTCACATATCGCGTCACATAAGCGGCCCGCGCCGCATTCTTCTTTCCAATGTGCTTTCGCTCCAGTGGCGTCTGTCGTTGCTATGCAACCATGAGCCACGCTCTCAATCGCTTCTATTATGAGCGCACTTGCCTAAATTACAGTAAAAGCACTCGACTTTAAGTCACGAGCGCCGATTTAAACCACCGAAACGCGTCCGATGCAACCATTAAACGTTACCGATGCTCAAACGGCATCTTGGACAAATGTGTCTCAGCTGTGTGAGCACAAGCGCTGCCAGGTGTCTGTCAAGAAACAGAAGAGAGTACAAATGTATTCAGGGATTGTATTTGTTCAGTAGGCCTACAGTGTTGTTCAGTGCAAGATTTTAATGTTATTTAAGCTAACATAAAGTAAGGGAAAATACTTCCACTAAATGTTAAAAACTAATAATGTATGTAACAATGAAAGATTTTTATTTTTTGGCAAAATAAAGTTGATATATTTAGCTCCAGTTTTTTGTTATTTCTGACCCCTCCACGCCACAAGTGTTGCTGGTTTTGTTTCTAAATTACTGATTTTTTATTCCATGCATCTTGTTGGATGTGAGAAGTCGCACCAGACTATTGCAATTAATAGTACTATATTAGTAATATTATATTAGTTTATTAGTAGTATTATATTAGTAATAGTATTATATAATTATATTACACTCTGTAACAATGAGAGAGACACTGCTGTTTACATTTAGTGTGGTAAATAAGATATTTATAGTATAGGTATAAAAATATTTTAGTAGGCCTAATGAAATTTGAAGTAAATGAGAAATAATGCAAAGGAAAGTACATTTTCTGAAATGTTGCACTTTCTTGCGCTTGAAGGTTAATATGGCCCTCCTATGAGGTGTCAATCACAGAAACGGCCCCCCGCCAATTTGAGTTTGAGACCCCTGCTTTAGGGCGTAATCCCAGTCTTTTATTCCCATTGTTGTAAAATTGAAAATTTCCTGGAAAAGTCCTGGAAAATGATCGCTGAAAAAGAGTGGGAACCCTGAATACTTAAATATAGTTTTAAAAATCATATGCACTCTTTTTTGTAATGTAAAAGAACTTTTAATGTTAAAGATTTACTGTTTCCATAGTGTGATTTTTGATGACATTGAATGACATTCAGTTAGGGTCAAACTGACCCACATCATAAAAACTACACAGATTTTCAACATAATTCAGGTTATTTTTTTATTTTTTTATGACAATACTTTTGACAAAACGTCATTATTTTAGCAAAATGGGTTTGCAAACATTGATTCATGTTGACATTGAAGCACACTAGTGTATACTTATCTAGAAACTACTACTAGAATCACTTGTGGAATATCAGGAGATGATGGAAACAGCTGGCTAAAGCTGTGAAGGTGACTCAAAAAAGTCATTTGTGTAATAAAATCTACCACTACATTAGCAACCGATGTGTTGTAGATAAATATAGAAGCCCGGTGACCGGTGCATTCAGACGTAACAGACGACCCTGTTTAATCACTCCACCTGTGCAGGTCTGCCTGTCTGGAGAATCAAAGCCATAAATAGAGCCCAGGACTTTCTCTAGGCGTGACAGGAAGTGCTGGCTTGCAGCGAGCGACCGCTGATGGCTAAGTGGCTGTCAGAATGGTGACCATCATGCCTCTGATTTTGGGGGTCCATCTGGTTATGGGGCGCCCCCTCAGGTGAGCACAAATGGGACCCCAGATGGTGATTCCCTCTCCCTGTGTGCAGCCATATCCTGGACAAATGACCTCTTCCTCTTTCTGTCTGATACGGATTTTTGGATTAAATCCTTGGAAAGGGTTTTGGCTTAGATACTGAGTATGTTTGGACATACATATATATATATATATATTTATATATCACGAAAGCGAAAGTAAAACGCAAGCATGCATTCAAATGCAATTTCAATTTTAAAAGCGGCTCCCTGATACATGCAAATATCTCCCAATATGAAAGCTATCATAGGCTAAGTTGTATAATTGTAACCATCTCTCAGCTCTGTATCATGCTTGAAGAAAAATTTGGTCTCTATTTGCACATGAATATTGAGAGAGTACTTTGATTATGGTTGCACTTGTTGTTTGCACTTAAGACTAAGAGAAAACTGTGTCATTAATTTTTATTTATGCTGTTTTTATTTCTATGATCAGGAGCTCATTTAGGAGGTCGAACGTTCTCATATGAAATCATTTGTACAAAATATTGGATCAAAAATGAAAAATAACTGTTTATTGAGTTGATAACTGGATGGCTCCTGCTGAATTAAACATGATTTGACCCTGAAGCTGCAATCTCCTTCAACTGTTTGACTCATTGCCTAATGTTACAACATTTTTACATGAAATTAGATTAAAAATAGGATTTAACCGAGGTGATAATTAGACGCCGTTCTCTTAACTAAATGTGCAATCTAATGAGGTCATGTGATGATAACTGTGTAGCAATACTTCTGTTTGCAACAGTTATCACTGCATAGCATTTAACATACTATTTTTTGAAAGTAGTCAGCAGTATATACTGCTCAGTATGCAGTGGTATTCCATTCAGAACATATGCGTTGACTCGGTCCATGCAAGCAAGCATATTTTGTTTGCATGCACATCATGTTTTATATGTTTATATTTATATCCATCCTGTATTCTGTCCATATTGTGTACTTAAACGTATTTCATATTTGCGTGTTGAGTGTCTGGTTGTTTGAGATTGCATGCTAACACGCTGTCACGCGAGTGTTGTGATTTGTTGCTGCAGTCGGCTGGAGTTAGCCATAACGTGGCACTTCATCACGCGGCTCTACAGGGCGGCTGTCGCATAGGTGGCGATAAGTCAGCAAATATAGCCACGCTGGGGCTGGAAATAGCTCTGTGTGCATGTCTCGAAGCCTGCTCGAAGAGCCGCTCGCATATAAACGCTCAAGAAATGAACTGAGGATGCTTCGTAGTTGCAACAAATCGCTTATCAATGCTTTTCATTTTCTTCTCATGGCATCACGAGTAAATGTTATGCTGGCAGCCTCACACGCTTCTGATGTTAAAGAAGACTCTATCGCCGTATCTGTCGTTCTTACAGTGTCCTCAACAACACACATGATTTGAGGAATCATTCATGTTTGGAGCTTTAATACTTACTTTGAGTTATATTACTAGTGATGCTTGACTTAGGAAATAATTTCTAATAATAGTGGTTCAAAAGGTTCTCCGTTTAAATTTATTGCATGTTTTGATATTTCTCATCAGTAGGAAATCCTCGCGGCGTTGTAACTACGATTCTGTTTCATCCATTTCCAATCTCAGTTTGCAATAAAGAGCTCAGCCATGCTGATAGTGTGAACTCCACCAGCGTAATCTACTGCATTCATCACATTAATATAGATGCGCACATGATCACACATTCACACACGCTACTGCGTGATTTAAACAGTCATATGCTATGGCGCGGCTCTTATTCAATAACACACACACACATAGTAGAGAGAGAGAGGAAGTCGTCCTGGGATGGGGTTCCTCGACACTCATAAAAGACTGGTTAATAATTTAAACCAATATTGTAAAAAGGGGAAGGGAGAGGAGCAGCGGGCTGAAAAACACTGCTGCTCTCAATAAAGAGGAGCCCAATGAAGGCCTGTCGTCATTTTCCTTGTGTAGATCACTATATGTAGGCTCTGTGACCTCCTCGCTTCTTAATGCCTACATAAGCAGCTGTCTTCTAAGAACGCTTCTTCTAACTGGAATGTGCTTGATTTGAAGCGCACTTCATACATATGATAATGTTGCTGAACTAACATTATACTCTAATAAGCATAAGTATATTGGGTTTCTTGATATATGCAGTTTTTAAATAATAAGGACACACAGATATTGGGTGCCAAAGTCATTTTATACTGTATATAAAAAACATAAACATTAAAAAGACAACCAATAATTGTAAGCACATACAGTGGCATGAAAAAGTATGTGAACCCCTTGCAGAATCTGTGAAAATGAGAATTATTTTAATAAAATAAGAGGGATAATAAAAAATGCATGTTATTTTTTGTTTAGTACTGTCCTGAGTAAGATATTTTACATAAAAGATGTTTGCATTTAGTTCACAAAACAAAAAATAGCTGAATTTATTAAAATAACCCCATTCATAAGTATGTGAAGCATTGATTCTCAATACTGTGTGTGGTTACCTGATGATCCACGACTGTTTTTATGTTTTGTGATGGTTGTTCATGACTCTTGTTTGTCCTGAGCAGTTAAACTGAGCTCTGTTCTTCAGAAAAATCCTCTGGATCCTGCAGATTCATCAGTTTTCAAGCATTTTTTGCATATTTGAACCCTTTCCAGCAGTGCCTGAATGATTTTGAGATTCATCTTTTCACACTGAGGGACTCAAACACAACTATTAAAAAAGGTTCAAACATTCACTGATGCTCCAGAAGGAAACACGATGCATTAAGAGTCGGGGGTGAAAACTTTTGAATTCAAATATCAAGGTAAATTGTACTTTTTTAATAGTTGAGTTTGAGTCCCTCAGTTGTCCTCAGTGTGAAAAGATGAATCTCAAAATCATACAGCCACTGCTGGAAAGGGTTCAAATGCAAAAATGCTTGAAAACTGGAATCTGCAGGAGCTGGAGGATTTTTCTGAAGAACAGAGCTCAGTTTAACTGCTCAGGACAAACAGAGACTGAACAACCATCACAAACATAAAAACAGTCGTGGATCATCAGGTGACCACACACAGTATTGAGAAAATGCTTCACATACTTATGAATGGGTTATTTTAATAATTCAGCTATTGTTTTGTTTTGTGAACTAAATGCAAACATCTTTTGTAAAATATCTTACTCAGGACAGTACTAAACAAAAAACATGCATTTTTTATTATCCTCTTATTTTATTAAAATAATTCTCATTTTCACAGATTCTGCAAGGGGTTCACATACTTTTTATGCTTATGCTTATTACAGATCATATATTATGATATATTTCAGTCTTCAGTGTCACATGATCCTTCAGAATCATTCTAATATGTCAATTGCTGATCAAGAAATAAATCTTATATTCAAATAGAAAACATTTTAAATTGTAATTTTTTACAATATTACTGTTTTTACTGTATTTTTAATTAAATAAATTAAGTCTTGGTGAGCAGACAAAACTTCTTTTAAAAACATTAAATCTTACCGATCCCAAACTTTTGAGCGGTAGTGTGTGTGTGTGTGTGTGTTGTGTATATATATATATATATATATATATTATAATATATATATATATATAATATATATATATATATATTACTTTCATCATTAATTCACTTTATTCACTATAGTTTGAAAAATGGTAAAATATGACAGATCTCAGAGTTAAACTGTGTCAGGAAAAAAATCTTAATTATGTCAGATAACACTTAAGCAAAACATGGTCAGGTCAAAGTGTCTGAAGAATTTTTGGGCTAATATGTCAGTTTACAGTTTACATTATTTGCCTATATATATATATATATTATATATATATATATAATATATATATAGATATATATATATATATATATGATAATGTATATATCACACATTTTCTGCATTAATTGTGATTAATCACACCCAACATTAAGGTTTTTAATATATTTTATATTGTAATAATTTCACATTCAATCTCCAAATTAATGTAGAAACAACATAAAGACGAGTAGGAACAGGTAGGAAATATACCAAATTTAATAGTTACCAAACACTTTACAGTTTTTCGCTGCATAAATTAGCCTTTATGTTAAAGTTATTCAGTCAAGAGCAGAAGTGATTTTCTCTTTGTCTTTTGTTTGATTAACATTAATGACAGACAGCAGCAGGTTTATTAGGCTGCTGTCACTTTAAGACCTGACACACATGACGCGGATATACCACGCATCCCATTTTCATAAGACTTTACATCATTTTTAACTCATTTAAGACCGTGCTTATGAGGATACTCGACAAAATGAGCATTTTGGTATAATTTTTGTATGTTTTGTCCATTCAAGCGCGAAAGACAATGTAATAGCATATTTTTATTTATTATTTTATTTTTTTGTTTATCAAATGCATTCTGGAATTGCCAAATACATGCTGTGCTGCTTTAGAGAACAGCATTTAGGTTTGAAAAGACATGTGGTTGAGTTAATAAAGCCCTGAATTTTCATATTTTGATAACCTGTGCCTTTAAAACACTGCCTGCGGCGGCAGCTCACTAGGTTTTGGACTTAACGCAAACTGTTAATGAGATCATTGATTCAAACGTTGATCATTCCTCTTATAACGTCTACAGAATGTGCAACCTACACGGACGCGCTTTAATTTACGGATACATAGAGACCCATTGGCTTTATAGACTCGGGCTTGTGTATATGAGGAGAGGAGAGAGCGAGGAACAGCATCTCGAGGGCCTGCCTATTAAATTTCCAATCAGACGCTGGCAGTGAGATGACAACCATAAAACACAGATTCCCCTGGTGAAACAAGCCAACTGAAAGAAAGGCCATTCTGAGTATTTCTTGGTGCCAGGCTAAAGCGAGAAGAGTGTGTAAGGGGGCGGCGGGCGAGAAGCGTGGGGTATGTGAAGTGTTAAAATTTGAGTAGTAGCTTCAAGAACAGGAAGTGCTTTGCCATTCGGTTTTTGTTGGTTTGAGAGGCGGCAGGCGGTAATCACTGGCGACCAGCGTGCCACGTCCTGTCCTCATCATCCACACGTCTCCCTCTGCGCAGATTAGGACTTAATCGCACTAATTGAGTCGCCAGATGGATTTTTAAAAGGCTGGAAAATCAAAATGGCTCTGTAGTCATTAGTATCTTCAGCTTGTATAAAGACACGTATGATAGTGCAGAATATTTACAGTGGCAACAAAGCGTGTGTGCAAATTTTAATTGTGTAGTTTGATGATTGCTTCTGAGGTTCTGAAGTATATTTGAAATCATTAAAGATAACGTGAACGCAATTTGCAATGCAATTAACTTGCATATTGTTCTGTATTTTTACATGTAACAGAAAATTCAGATGGAAATAATGTGGAGCAGGAGTTCAGTTCGTCAGTTGGGAATTGATTGGATTGTGAAATGTATTAGTGCTGTTTACTAAGTCAAGCATCACTATTGCTATTGTTCATACTGTACCAAGGGTTAGTAATTTAAAACGTTCTATCTTTTTACAGATGAATAATGTGCATTTATGAAGAAAGTAAATAGAGTGAGTTTTGATTGCATGAAAATCTGTCTATTTGTCCCTCTCTCAATGGTGGCTTTGACCTCTGACCCCTGGTTCATCCTCAGTGATTGGCCCTTTTGCAGTTCTACCTCTGTACATTTCTACCCACAATTCAACATCAATTTTCAGCGTATTGATTTCAAGCTGAGGTACGAGCTTAGCCTGGTGGGTGGTGTTTCGGTTAAAAGTGTTTCTTGGCTGTCAATAGGCCGCGTCCGACACACACTGAGGGAAAAATATTTTCCTCGTGCCACACTTCAGTGTCGTGATGCTGGGTCTGTATTGATTCAGGTTAATTACTTTTAATAGAACTCACTGTTAGGGCTGTTTACAAAGAGACTGTCTTCACCGTATGTGTAGCGCTGCTTGGATTTTGTTTATGTGCAATTGATTATCTTGTGGAAAGCTGTGTAATGATTTTATTGGCCTTGACAAGTTAAAGCAATCACTTAAATGAGATTTTTTTAAACTAGATTTAAAAAATTAAATAAATTGTGTGGTGTATATATATATATATATATATATAATCACACAATTTATTTTATTTTTTAAATCTAGTTTAATATTATATATAGTTTTAAAAATTATATCTAAATAAGCTACAAAATGAGTCAAGAGCAGTGAGTGATTTTCTCTTTGTCTTTTGTTCTTTGATTACCCTTAATGACAGACAGCAGCAGTTTTATTAAGCTGCTGTCACTTTAAGACCTGACGCACAACACGTATCTGACACACATCTGATGTCCTCACAACTCCTTACAGTTATTTAAGACTTTATTTAACTAATTTAAGATTGTGCTTACAAGGATACTCAACAAAGTGGGCATTTTGGCATAATTTTGTGTGTTTGTCCATTCAAGAGCAAAGAGAACTGTCTGAAGTGGCTTTCTGTGCACATGAGTCTTGTGTCTGTCACACATACAGGAGAGCACACCAGTGCTCTTTTTTGCATGTTATTGCACTTGAATGGTTTAATAGAACTTGAATGAATGATACCGTGATCATATAATGTAACTCTAGATAAAGGATTACAGGGAAAAATGGATGCTGCTTTAATTGCGTTAATTTTAACGAGTTAAATGTTACATTAATTTTAACAGCACTAATATATATATATACAAACCTGATTCCAAAAAAGTTGGGACACTGTACAAATTGTGAATAAAACAGAATGCAATGATGTGGAAGTTCAATTTTCAATATTTTATTCAGAATACAACAGATGACATATCAAATGTTTAAACTGAGAAAATGTTCATTTTAAGGGAAAAATAAGTTGATTCTAAATTTCATGGCATCAACATCTCAAAAAAGTTGGGACAAGGCCATGTTTACCACTGTGTGCATCCTCCTCTTCTTTTTTATAACAGTCTGCAAATGTTGGGGACTGAGGACAAGCTGCTCAAGTTTAGGAATAGGAATGTTGTCCATTCTGTCTATACAGGCTTCTAGTTGCTCAACTGTCTTAGGTCTTCTTTGTCGCATCTTCCTCTTTATGATGCGCCAAATGTTTTCTATGGGTGAAAGATCTGGACTGCAGGCTGGCCAATTCAGTACCCGGATCCTTCTTCTACGCAGCCATGATGTTGTAATTGATGCAGTATGTGGTCTGGCATTGTCATGTTGGAAATGCAAGGTGAGTGGATGGGAGCTATGTGTTCTAGAACTTGGATATACCTTTCAGTATTGATGGTGCCTTTCCAGATGGTTAAGCTGCCCACCGCACGCACTCATGCAACCCCATACCATCAGAGATGCAGGCTTCTGAACTGAGCGCTGATAACAACTTGGGTTGTCCTTGTCCTCTTTAGTCCGGATGACATGGCGTCCCAGTTTTTCCAGAACTTCAAATTTGATTTGTCTGACCACAGAACTTTTCCACTTTGCCACAGTCCATTTTAAATGAGCCTTGGCCCAGAAAACACCTGCGCTTCTGGATCATGTTTAGATATGGCTTCTTTTTTGACCTATAGTTTTAGCCGGCAACGCGAATGGCACGGTGGATTTGTGTCACCGACCATGTTTTCTGGAAGTATTCCTGAGCCCATGTTGTGATTTCCATTACAGTAGCATTCCTGTATGTGATGCAGCGCTGTCTAGGGGCCCGAGAATCACGGCATCCAGTATGGTTTTCCGGCTTTCCCTTACGCACAGAGATTTTCCAGATTCTCTGATCTTGGATGATATTCACTGTAGATGATGATAACTTCAAACTCTTTGCAATTTTTATCTTAGAAACTCCTGTCTGATATTGCTCCACTATTTTTCGCCGCAGCATTGGGGGAATGTGATCCTCTGCCCATCTTAACTCTGAGAGACACTGCCACTCTGAGAGGCTCTTTTTTATACCCAATATGTGGCTAACTGACCTAATAGTTGCAAATGGTCCTCCACTGTTCCTTATATGTACCTTTAACTTTTCCGGCCTCTATTGCTACCTGTCCCACTTTTTGGAATGTGTAGCTCTCATGAATCCAAAATGGGCCAATTTTGGCATGACATTTCAAAATGTCTCACTTTCAACATTTTAGGTTATCTATATTCTATTGTGATAAAAAATAGGCCCCTTTTTAACGATCTAACGCAAAGTGTAAGCGCACGGTGCAGGTGCACTCAGGCGTGTCCAAATCCACTTTTGCTATTTTAACGACGGAAAACGGTCCGTGCCCGGGGCGCATTTTTGAAATGGGTTTTCCCTATTCTCTTAATGAGTATGTCGTAACCTTCGAGTGTCCCATCTCCCATTCCCTTTAAGAGCGAGATGCTCTCGCGCCGTGGCGGATTGGCTATTTTATTGCGGAATTGTGTTGCGAAAAGCTTTTCAAGCGAGAAACGATTTCTCCGCGGCAGTTAAAGGACAGCAGGATCCACCAAGCTCCCGAGGGGACGAAGGCGTGGGATGAATTACAGTGATTGGGTCCTAGTCTCTCCTAATTCTAATACCGCATGTTCTATTCATCATTACATTTTTATATTTTATTAGCCTACACAATATATTCTTTTACACTGCAATCCTTTTGTTTTTATATTTGGCCATGTTGTGTGATGCGCATCCCTGGGTGTAATCGCAAAGTCAACGCGCGCTGTGACGCGCCCAGAGGCGCAGTTTCTACTACCGCAACCTCAAAAAAAATATTGCGCCATTGACTTTAGACTTTAGACCAGGTTTGAGTTGGTCTATGGCGCAGTCTATATTCACTCCTTAAATAGCAATGCGCGGCATGCCTGAACAACCTCTTTTTTAGACCAGCACGCCCTGGGAGCAACTACTGGCGGCAAATGCATTTACTAATTAAGGACGTGCGCTAAACGGGAAAACGAACGGCACCGGACGCAAACTAGCAACCACTTGCGCTGCACTTGGTCGCATTGCCCGGTGTATTATAGGCCATAAAGTTTATGAGTATTTGTAAATTATTGCTTCTTTTTATTCCATTTTTACAGTGCCCAACTTTTTGGAATGGGTTTGTATATATATATATATATAGATATAATAGATATATATATTAATATATTATAATGCATATTTGAGGCATTAATGGGTGTGTGTGTATATATTATATAAATTTATATACGACACACAGATTTGCACATAATCATGTGATACTCAATCACAAAAATATACTTGCGCACCACATGTTCACACTAGGGCCAACCCACAGCTACACCACATGCACGGGGTGGTATATCACTACCTCGCTGTTAAACAACCTTGTTGCCAATATGCAGTCAATCCCGATGCATGAATCTGTGCTACTGTAATCGAGAGTATGACGCAGTCAAGCGGCAGCCCGTGTGCCGTAAATGGAGCTCACCAGGGTGACCTTAACACAGAGATAAATAGCCTGGAGCAGCAGCATAAGCAGCTAAGGCTCCAGCCATGTGATCAATAGTGATAGAGATCTTAGCATGTATACTGCATTAAAGTGTCATACTCATTTTAGTAGCATTTCCCATGCCCCCCCCCCTTGAGCTCCACTTAAACCTAGTGAGCAGATTTTAAGCCTTATGGGTGCTCACACTGTAATGAGTCTGTTCCAAAATTATATATATATATATATATATATAGATATATATATATAATATATATACAGTACAGACCAAAAGTTTGGAACCACTAAGATTTTATGTTTGTTAAAAGAAGTTTCTTCTGCTCCCAAGGCTACATTTATTAATTAAAAATACAGTAAAACAGTAATATTGTGAAATATTTACAATTTAAAATAACTGTGTACTATTAAATATATTGACAAAGTAATTTATTCATGTGATGCAAAGCTGAATTTTCAGCATCGTTACTCCAGTCTTCAGTGTCACATGATCCTTCAGAAATCATTCTAATATGCTGATCTGCTGCTCAAGAACATTTATGATTATTTTCAATGTTGAAAACAGTTGTGTACTTTTGTTTTTCAGATTCCTTGATGAATAGAAGTTCAAGACAGATTCTCTGAAATACAAAGCTCTGTAGCATTATACACTACCGTTCAAAAGTTTGGGGTCAGTAAGAGATTTTATTTTTATTTTTTTGAAAAGAAATTAAAGAAATGACTACTTTTATTCAGCAAGGATGCATTAAATCAATCAAAAGTGGCAGTAAAGACATTTATAATGTTACAAAAGATTAGATTTCAGATAACCTGTTCTTTTGAACTTTCTATTCATCAAAAATCCTGAAAAAAAATATTGTACACAAATATTTGTACAATTGTACACATTAAATGTTTCTTGAGCAGCAGATCAGCATATTAGAATGATTTCTGGATCATGGACACTGAAGACTGAGTAATGATGCTGAAAATTCGCTTTGCCATCACAGGATAAATTACTTTGTGAAATATATTCAAAAGAAAACGTTATTTTAAATTGTAATAAGATTTCACAATATTACTGTTTTTACTGTATTTTTATTTTAAATTGTAGCCATGGTGAGCAGGACGAAACTCTTTAAAAACATTAAAATCTTAGTGGTTCCAAACTTTTGGTCTGTATGTATATATATTATGGTGGCTGAGAAGAGCTCACACGCTGCAACTGAAGAAAACACATACAAATAGAAAAACACAGAAATTAAGAAACATTGTGCTCCATACTCACCACTCCCATCAAAATGTTGCAAATACTCACACACACATACAATCGGATGTTAAAATAACCAAGAAACTCACCTTTCAGGTCATCGACAGAGCACTGTCACATAGACATTAAAATAAGCATTTCCCAGCCAGGTTTGTCATTGTTGGGATCCCACAAAACATTTCCATTGCGCCTGTGCATGTGCAGCACGTTCTTATTTAGTTTTTTGATTTGCAGCACGTTTCTTATTATGTTGCGTTTTGATTATTGCAGCATGTTCTGTATTTGGTTGCGTGTAAATATTGCATGGTTCTCTGATTTGGTTGCGTTGTGATTTGGTTGCGTGTGTATTTGCAGTGTAGTTCTGTATATGGTTGCATTTTAGTATTTCCAGTGTATTTCTGTATTGGTTGAGTTGTGAGTATTTGTAGTGTGTTTTCTGTTTTGGGTTGATTGTGAGTATTTGTAGCGTGTTTCTGTATTTGGTATGAGTTGTGAGATAGTTTTTTTCTGTATTTGGTTGCGTTTGTGAAGGTTCGTGTTGCTGTATTTGTCGCGTTATTTGTAGGTTCTGTATTTGTTCGTTGTGAGTATTTGCAAGTGTTTTCTGTATTTGGTTTGTTGTGAGTATTTGCAGTGTGTTTCTGTTTTGGTGATTGTGAGTAGTTGCAGGTGTTTCTGTAGTTTGGTTCGGGTGAGTATTGTGGCGTGTTTGGTGTGGTTGAGTTGTGAGTACAAGTGTGTTTCTGTATTTGGGTTGCAGTTTGGAATTTTGTAGTTTCTTTCTGTATTTGGGTCGCGTTGGTGAAGTATTTTGCAGTGTTTTCTGTATTTGGTTGAGTTGTGAGTATTTGAGTGTGTTTCTGTATTTGGTTGCGTTGTGAGTATTTGTGTTTCTGTATTTGGTTGCGTTGTGAGTATTTGCAGCGTGTTTCCTGTATTTGGTTGAGTTGTGAGTATTTGTAGCAGCGTTTCTTTTCTGTATTTGGTTGCAGTTTTAGTATTTTGTAAGCGTGTTTTCTGTATTTGTTTGAGTTGTTATTATTTACATTGTGTTTCGCATTGTTCAGTTGGTGAGTATTGCAGGTGTTTCGTATTTGGTCGAGGTTGGTATTTACGTGGTGTTTTCTGTATTTTGTTGTTGTGCAGTATTTGTAGCGTTTCTGTATTTGGTCGCGTGTGAGTAAGTGTAGCTGTTCTGTATTTGTTTGAGTTTGTGAGTATTTGTAGCGTGTTTCTGTATTTGGTCGCGTTGTGAGTATTTGTAGCATGTTCTGTATTTGGGTCGCGTTTGGGAGTATTTATGCGGTTCTTATGGTCGCGTTGTGAGTATTTGCAGCATGTGTTCTGTATTTTGGCTTGGTTGTGAGAGTTGTAAGCGTTTCTTATTTGGTTCGTTGTTAGGATTTGTAGCCGTGTTTCTGTCTGGTGAGTTGTAGTAGTTACATGTGTTTCTGCATTTGTTGAGTTTGAGTATTGGCAGTGTTTGTTTCTAGTAGTTGTCAGAGTTTTGGTGTTTATTTACAGTTGTGTTTTCTGTATTTGTTGAGTTTGTTATATTTGCAGTGTGGTTTCGGTATTTGGTCCGAGTTGTGATTTTACAGCGTTTTTCTGTATTTGGTTGCGTTGTGATATCTTACAGGTGTTTCCTGCATTTTGTGTGAGCTGTAAGTAGTGTATCGGTGTTCTGTATTGGTTGAGTGGTGGAAGTATTTACATTGTGTTTCGGTAGTTGTCCAGTTGTGAGTATTACATGTTTTTCTTGGAGTTGTTGCGTTGTGAGTATTTGTAGCGTGTTTTCTGTATTTGGTTGAGTTGTGAGTATTTGTAGCGTGTTTCTGTATTTTGGTTGAGTTGTGAGTATTTGTAGAGCATGTTTTCGTTGTATTTGTTGCATTTGGTGAGTATTTGCAGTTTTTTTCTGTATTGTTGATTTGTGAGATTTGTTTTTTTCTGTATGGTTGCTTGTGAGTATTTGGCGCCGATGTTTCTGTATTTTGGTTGCGTTGTGAGTATTTGCAGCATGTTTTCTGTCTTTGTTGAGTTGTGAGTTCTTGTAGACGTTTTCTGTAATTTGGTTTGCGTTTGTATATTTTGATGTTTTCTGTAGTTTGATTGATTGTGAGTATTTAACAGTGTGTTTTCTGCATTTGGTTTGGTTGTTAGTATTGCAGTGTGTTCTGTAGTTAGATCGAGTTTGTTGGCAATTTAAGTTGTGTTTCTGTATTTTGTTGAGTTTGAGTATGTGTAGACCGTGTTTCTGTATTTGTTTAGTATGTGAGATCTTACAGGTTGTTTCTGTATTTGGTCAGTGAGTAATTTACAGTGTGTTTCTGTATCTTGGTTCGTTGTGATATTGTAGCGTGTTTCTGTATTTGGTTAGTTGGTGAGTATCTTTGTAGCGGTTCGTATTTGGTTAGAGTTGTGAGTATTTTGTACATTTTTCTGTATGTGTCGCGTTGTGATGTTTGTACGCGTTTCGTATTGTTTGAGTTTGCGTATTTGTACGTTTTTCTGTATTTGGTTGAGTTTGTTTATATATTTACGTGTGTTTCTGTTTGGTTGGTTGTTTGATATTTTAGCGTGTCTTCTGTATTTGGCTTGAGTTAGTGCGTGTATTTGTAGAGCCTTTCTGATTTGGTTGCGTTGTCGAGTATATGTACGTGTTTCTGTTTGATTGAGTTGTGGGTATTTATATGTGTTTCCTGCATTTGGTTCTTAGCTTGTGGAGTATTTCAGTGTGTTTCTGTATTTGGTCGCGTTGTGATATTTCATGTTCTTTCTGTATTTGTTTGAGTTGTGCTTATTTACGTGTGTTTCGGATATTTGTTCGAGTTGTGAGTCATTTACAAGTGTGTTTTCTGTTTGTTGAGTTTTTAGTATTTGTATCGTGTTTCTTTTTTGTGGAGTTGTGAGTGTTTGTTAGCTGTTCTGGTATTTGGTCCGTTGGTGATTATTGTGCGTGTTTCTGTATTTGGTTGGTTGTGAGTATTTGTAAGCCGTGTTTCTGTTTTGGTCGCGTTGTGAGTACTTTACCGGTTTCTGTATTTGGTTGCGTGTGGTTATTTGTAGCGTGTTTCTTCTGTATTTGGTCAGTTGTGTAATTTGCAGTGTGTTTCTGTATTTGGTTGCGTTGTGAGTAGTTTTTAGCGTTTTCTGTATTTGGTTAGTTGTGAAATTTGCAGTGTGTTTACTTGGTTGCGTTGTTATTTGTAGCGTTTCTGTATTTGTTTGCGTTGTGATATTTGCAGTGTCGTATTCTGTAGTTGGTTGCGTTGTGGTATTTGTAGCGTGTTTCGTCATTTGGTTGCGTTGTGAGTATTTGCAGTGTTTCTGTATTTGGTTGCGTTGTGTAGTATTTTGAGCGTGTTTCTGTATTTGTAGCAGTTGTGAGTTATGTTGCATATTACCGTTCTGTATTTGTTTCTGTTTTGGTTCGTTTGTGGTATTTGTATTGGTTGAGTTGTGAGTATTTCAGTGTTTCTTCTGCATTTGGTTGAATTTATGTGAGTATTTTCGTGTTTTGTTGTTGGTTTGTGAGTAGTACGGTTTTCTGTATTTGGTGAGTTGTGCTAGTATTTGTATTGGTCGAGTTTGAGTATTACAGCGTGTTTCGTATTGGTTAGTTGTGAGTATTACAGGGTGTTTCTGTATTTGGTTGAGTGTGAGTATTGTAGCTTGTTCTGCTTTGTTGAGTTGTGTATTTACCGGTGTGTTCTGTATTTGGTTGAGGCATGTTGTAGTTGGTTGGTTGTGAGCGTGTTTTCTGTATTGGTTGAGTTGTGATATTTGTAGCGTTTTTCTGTATTTGGTGCGTTGTGGAGTATTGCAGTGTGTTTTTCTGTATTTGGTTGCGTTGTATTTTCAGCATTTTTCAAACAGATGATGTTTCTTAATTGCTGTTTTTTTTTCTATTTGCATGGTGTTTTTTTTGGCACTAGAAAAAGTCTTTTTTTTTTTTTTTTTGTGATGATTTCCACCCTCTGACCGTCTAATTGTGGTACGGTACCTTAGACTACTTATGCTGGTTATGATGGGTGGACTTGTGAATGGCGGGCCTAGCTGCTGAATACTGAACAGGTTGATTATGTAAATGTTGGTGGTTGTATGGTAATGCTCATTGTTGTGTTGTCATAATAATAATGATTTCTAATTGAGCCGTATGGTTTTGTTTCTGTAGAATGTTCTGGAAGAACTGACGAGGGAGTTTTGAGTTCTGAACGTTACTTTGTCGCCAAGTGCATCAAACTATTTTACTTTGAAAGAGCAAGAAAATGACCCGATAAGTGTTTTTCTGTCCGTGTTGCTCTCAGAACACTTTATCTCTGTTATTTACGGCTCTCAGGTTCCTTCTACATCAGGCTGGATTAAAGGCCTTATTAGGATTCTTGGTGTTTATCCCGTTCTGATCTCCTGAGCCACTGTACCATCCCAGCCTGTTCTTCATCACGCTGGGCACCTCAGGAACGAGTAAAGAATCTGGTTTTAATAAAAATATATTTAGCTGAATATTGTTAAATTACTGATAATTATTCAATATGATTGTTCATATACTGGAAAACAAAGCAAATTCTGGCAAATGAAATGTATAAATGGAAAACAAAAGATACCAGAATGGGTAACAGGTTTGCAAATGTTGGTTTATAGTTATTGATAGAGCTGTATATTAAATTTAAGGATGACAAATTGCTTTATTTATTTATACAATAACTATAAAAACAGAATTGTCGAGCTTGGTGGATGCATTCAACACTATTGTATAAGAAGTGTGTAAAAAATTGTGAAAAAGTGTGTAAAAATGTATTAAATTGGATGAGAATAAATCACATTAATACCCAGATATTAAATAAATGAAATACAAATGTACTGTATTTTATTTATAAAATCAATAAAAAATGACAGATTCAATTGATCGTGTATGAAAAATGTTCACAGAAGTCCCTGAGTGACATTTTCATTTGTTAATGTTTTAGTAATATATTTATATTTAGCTAAATATTGTTAAATAGCTGAAATATGATTCTTCCATGTGTTCATTTCCTGGAAAACAATATGAAAAGCATGTTGATTTGACTAGATTTCTCTAATTTGCTTCTAAATAAAATTTGCAGCCAGCGATTACATCAAATTAACAAGTAATTTCAGAGCAAATGCATATATATCAAATCAAATCTAAATATTTTTTCAGCTACATCACCCAGCTCTAATAGGAAGACTTTTCCCACCACAGTTTTCCGCATCTTCTGCATTTGCATGCCTGGATGTTTGCGCTCAGTTACTCGCCATAAATATGCGGTTAACAGTGTTCATGAAAAACTGAAGTGGCACAGCCACGAGCGTAAACAAATAACCAAGACGCTGCATAATTGATAGGGCGCATGCCGCATGCAATTTAAGCTCCAGGTCTCTCTCCCAGGGTTGTGTTTCAGGAGCAGGCAGCGGTTACACGGCACCAAACGAAGGTTGCCTGCCGGAGGAAACAGCTTGCAGGGATTTGAGCGTCTCTTTACGTGGGCGGATGGGGTTGGCAGTAGAGACGGGGCAAACTTGTGCCAGGTTTCTCTGCCTGACAGATGTAATCTCGGCAGCGTGGCACTAGGTGTACCTGCTACACAAACACCGCTGCGCTTGTCTGCGTCGAGAGCTGCCATCACCTGTTGTCCGTCTGACATTTATGTCCACTATCGTAGTACGTTTGAGGCATATTGCATGAAGAATTCTAAACAGGGCTTTTTCATGTTCACATGAGGAGGTCAAAATGCTTTATTATACACACACACACACTTACAAATATATTATCGAGAAAACATTTTTTATCAGTTTCCACAAAAATATTTAGCAGATTTTCAGCATTGATAATGATAATCATAAATGTTTCTTGAGCAGAAATCATCATATTAGAATGATTTCTGAAGGATCATGTGACACTGAAGACTGGAGTAATGATGCTGAAAATTCAGCTTTTATCACAGGAATAAATTACATTTTACAATATGTTCACAGAGAAAAGAGTTATTTTAAACTGATATAATATTTCACAATTTTACTGCTTTACTCTATTTTTAATCAAATTGGTGAGAATAAGAAACAAAAAAATCTGTAATGTATTTAATATTAATATTTTTATTCAGTCTATATTTTACAAATATTATACATAGATATTCATCACAATGTTCAGCGTATAGTTTAAAAAAATTGTGATTTCATTATATTCTTACAAATTAAATTTATAAATGGATTACAAAATATACCAGAATGGGTAACAGGGTCACAGATTCTGATTGATAAACCTGTATTTTAAATGTAAGAAGAACATTTTGTTTGATAATTTGTTTTATAATAACTTGTGTTGGTTGAGGTCAGCTCAACAAATTGTGTAAAACTAGGGATACACCGATATGAAAATACCGATAACCGATAATTCTTTATATTTGAAAGCCGATAACCAATATATATTGGCTGATAAATCTAAATCCAAATTTTTATATAATTTGAGAGCCTGATTACAAAATCAAAAATCTCACTATTAAAAGCCATGTCCCAAGCACGCACCGATATGAAATTTTGGCCGATACCGATAATTCTTTACATTTGAAAGCCGATAACCGATATATTGGCCGATAAATCGAAATCTAATTTTGAAACCCTGATTACAAAACAAACATCTCACCATTAAAAGTCATGTCACAAACACACAATTACAGTTTTATGTAGCCTATACATTTGCACTCCACGTGTTGCACTTTTTTTTTTTCTTTTTGAAGTGATTTTCAATCATATTTCAAGCAATTCAAAACCATCATGGCAGACAGTACGCATCTGAAGTGTCTCAGCTGAAGGAAATAATCCATTATTTACCAGGTTTAATGTATTGGCCAAATTTTCTTATCTGGCCGATAACGATAACATTAAAAATCAACATATATCGGCCGATACCGATATGGTGGCCGATATATCACGCATCCCTAGTAAAAACTAAGAAGACTGGATGCTGTAGGAAGTGTTACAATGATTCGTTTTAAGAGATGTTTCATTTTTTTAGGACAGGACATTTGTTACATATGTTTTTTTGTAATTAATTTAAATGAAACACAGTAATAGACACACATTATGTCAAATTATAATACTCTTATGATTTGAATTGTTAGTCTTTAATTGTTAAAACATGACATG
This sequence comes from Culter alburnus, assembly GCA_028476615.1. NCBI lineage: Eukaryota > Metazoa > Chordata > Actinopteri > Cypriniformes > Xenocyprididae > Culter > Culter alburnus. Next base: position 333,159 of record JAOTNS010003624.1, read on the forward strand.
TTAATTTTATGGTAAATACATTTATCATGCATATCAAATGCCTCTCACTCGTTGTATATTTATTGCTTTAAAATAGTAATTATTCATGGAAAGTGCTTTGAATATAGGCATATCATTCGTACCAACAGATGATGATTGAGCGCATGCTACTCTAGCTGTCCACGTCCCAGCGATCACATCAGACTTGCTACGATTCATTTGCTGTACGTTAGCTTACACAGCTGCTGCACACATTTTAAAACTCGAGCTACAGTTCCCTTGACGCTACAACTGATGGCTGTGGGTTTTTTTGCAGTGCATGATTTTTGCCATCAAATATTTTCACCCTCGAAAGCTATACCGTAAACCCAACTAATTGCATCTCCATTGGTTTAACAGAACCCGCTGCTGATGTTACGGACAGATTTGCATAGCGCACATTAAAACCGGCGGTTGATTTGCATACCATCACTCTGGAACCTGCCGGCTTTAGGAGGACTGTGAGAGATGATGGTGTGTTTATCTGGAGGGGTCGTAGCGCCAGTTCCTCTGCTGTCTTACCTCCAGGCATCCATCTGCAGATGTGAACCGCTGAGAGACCATGTGGCTGTTTGTTCACGCGCGCACACTAACACACACACACACAAACGCACGAGCGCATGCTGAGAGAAAGAAGCCATTACGTCTATTACTGCAGTGCACTGTGGCAGCGGTGGACGACACACTCCAAGAGATCAGTATGTTGGCCACTCATGAAATGACCACATGTTGTGTGTTCTTACTAGCACAAAAGCCTCCAGGATGTGCACAGAATTGAGATTTGAGACACGTAGACTGTGCTTGGAATGGAATACTAGCTTATTGATTACTATAGGGGTGTAACGGTACACATATTTGGGCTGAAAATTGGATCAATCAACATCGATTTGACATCGATGTTTTCCCCTATGATGGGACAATATTGTTTATCGATATTAGGACTGTCAGTGTTTACGCATGCGTTATTAATTCAAAATTCTTAACGCGTTAAAATAATTTAACGCAAATACATTACAGAAGCACACGAAATTGCATCATTAACGTAATTTACGCCGTTAGATGATCTTAGAAGTTGTGAGTTTATCACTGAGCATCTACAATGGCACAAGCACCTGTAACCCTGGTAGGCGGACATTTCTATTCTAACCTGATTTTGCTTCTCTGTTTGCGATCAGATTCAAACACCCATGCGATCTCGTTCCTAAATGACAACGATTCGTCTTTGTCTATTAAACCTTTGACAAAATCACACCGGAACATTCAAATTTGTGTTGCACTGCTGCTGATCCAGAGAGAGCATGAAACAGCTTCACAACAGTCTTTTCAACATCACAGTATGGTTGTGTCTGTTACAAATATTCAAATGATCACAGAAGCCCTGGGATAAAAGTTTATAGTTCAGATATAAACACTGATGTCTATGGTAGTGCTCAAAATCGAGCAAATCGCCTTTTGAAAGTAATTTGGTGCTTCAAATAACGTTTGTATTAATTATATCGTTATGCTTTTGGCGACAAGCGACTGTTAGTAAATGAATCATTGTCATTGAATCATTCATTCAAAAGATTTGTTCAAAAATGCTGATTCATCCAGTAATATAAGAACTCAAAGAAGTGGAATATTTATGACTGAGTCATTGAATCATTCATTCAAACTGATTTTTTTTTTTTTTTTAATAATTCATAACTGCAGCAATTAACATTTTGTCAGAACCTCTAATAAATTACATGTTATTTTGTTCAGTTTTTCTGTTCAGAATCGTGGGAGAAAATTGTGGTCTCTATTTGAAACAAAAAAGGTTTGATTCTCAATTTATCTTATAGTTCTACAATGATCCAGTAAGTCAATTAATTCAAACAATAAGTCCAAAACAGTGCTAATGTAAAGAAAACAAAGCTGATTAAATAATCAGAGATGGCAGAGAGACTCACATTGTGTTTTCAGTGAATTATTCATTCCAGTGTGTTTCACTTTAAAACACAAGCTCTGTCATATTCTGTGATTATTCCTGAAGAGTGCAAGGCCTCGCGCATCGCGCTGTGTGAAATACAGACTGAACATCCCACCGCTGTATAGCCAGATGATACGTAAACTACGTTTCTCGGCTTGATAAAGCAAACCAGTGTCTCTCTAGTAAAGTTTTGATGGATGAGGATTGCAATAAAGTAAAGATGATTGCAGAGATGTACAGGAGTCGTACAGTGAGCACGAGTGAGTCCATTATATTGATGTGCAAACTAACCATGTGTATGTGTGATCTCGATGCACTGATTTCAGTACATTGTTTCCACACACATTCAGGGTAATGTTTTGTTTTAGTAATTCTGAATGGATTCGTGTACTGTAGTATATGCAGTCAAAGTCAAGGTGGTTATTATTGGATGGTTTCGTTTTTTTTGCCATCTCCATTTGGTCCTGTTTGGTATCGCAGCTTGACTTCTCTAAAATGTAAACAAACTTTTTTCTGTAATGTTTTTTATGGGTGGTTTGGTGCGCATAAATTTATGAATCATATGGACTCCTTATATCATGTGGTGTCCTTTTGGAGTCTCCATGTGTCCTTTTGGAAAGGACACCTAAATTTACCTTGAGAAAAGCTTGAGAAAAAAAAAGCTTTTTGTGAGAATCACCATTCAATATGATGGTTTACTTTGCTGGATATAGCAAATGATGACAAAGTGAATGTGTTAAACAAGATAAATGGTAAATGATAAATGTATGCTTAATTTCACGAGAAGTACGCAATTAATCGTGATTAATCGCACCCTTTTTGTATGATTAATTGCGATTAGTCTCACCTATTTTTTTATGATTAATCGCGATAAGTTGCACCCATTTGTATGATTAATCGTGATTTAGTTGCAAGCTTTGTATAATTAGTCGCCTCCTTTTATAGATTAATCGTGATTAGTCACACCTTTTTTGTATGATTAATCGCTATTAGTTGCATTCATTTTGTATTATTAATTGCGATTAGTTGCACCCTTTTTGTATGATTAATCGTGATTAGTCCACACCCTTTTGTATGATTAATCGTGATTAGTCGCACCCTTTTGTTTGATTAATCATGATTAGTTGCACCTTGTATGTTAATCGCGATTAGTTGCATGCTTTTGTATGATTAATTGCGATTAGTCGCACCCTTTTGTGTGATTATCACACCATTTTGTATGATTAATTGCGATTAGTCGCACCCTTTTGTATGATTAATCACACCCTTTTGTCTGATGAATTACCCTTTTGTATTATTAATCGTGATCAGTATGATCGGATTAGTCGCACCTTTTGTATGATTAATCGTGATCAGTTGTATGATTACACCCCCTTTTGTAGGCTTAATCGCACCTTTTGTATGATTAATCGCGATAGTCATTTTGTAGGAGTAATCGTGATTATCACACCTTTTTGTATCTTATCATGATCAGTTGGAATGCTTAATCAGTATGATTAATCATCCACACCCTTTTGTATGATTAATTGCCCTTTTTGTAGGATTAATCGCGCAGTCGCACCCTTTTTGTATGATTATCGTGATCAGTTGCACCCTTTTGTATGATTAATCGTGATTAGTCGCACCCTTTGTATGATTATGATCAGTTGCACCCCTTTTGTAGGATTAATCGCACCCTTTTGATTAGTTTTGTATGATTAATCGCTTGTCCCACCCTTTGTAGGATTTAATCGTGATTAACCCTTGGTATGATTTAATCAGTGATCATTTGCACCCTTTTGTATGATTAATCGCGATTAGTCTCACCTTTTGTATGGATTAATCGTGGATTACAGGCACCCTTTTGTATGATTAATCGTGATTATTGCACCCTTTTGTATGATTAATCGTGATAGTCGCACACCTTTGTATGATTAATCGTGATCATTTGCACCCCTTTTGTATGATTAATCATGATCAGTTGCACCCTTTTGTATATTAAATCGGATCATTTCAACCTTTTTGTATGATTAATCTGATCAGTTGCACCCTTTTGTCATGTTAATCGCGATTAGTCCACCCTTTTGTAGATTAATCGGATGCCACCCGTTTGTATGATTAATCGCGATTAGGTCACCCTTTGCGATTAGTGCTCACGCCTTTGTATGATTATCCAAGTTGCACCCTTTTTATGATTAATCGGGATCGTTGCACCCTTTTTGTATGATTAATCGTGATTGCACTCAACCTTTTGTATAATTAATCGTGATCAGGCCCCTTTTGATGAAAAATTAATCGTGCATGATTATTATTGCATGCTTTTGGATGATTAATTGCGATTAGTCGCACACTTTTTCTATATTAATCCCCATGTCGCATCTTTTGTATGATAATCTATTAGACACATCCTTTTATGATTAATCGCGATTAGTCGCTCCTTTTGGCGATTATTGCACCTTTGAGCGAATAACGCGCACTTATCGTGAAATAAGCATACACAAATTCTCTTGTTTAACAAGTTTCATTTTGTCATCATTTGCTAAAACTTGTAATCTATTGACAGCCCTAATTAATATACTTTGATAATATAAATATAAAAATATAATAAAATATAATTTAAAATATAATATAAAAATAAGGAAGAGCACAGAGTGAGCTGATACCGGATAAGTGCATGATCCAAGTCTTAAACATGAGACGGGCTTTATATTAAGCATAGTTTGTTCTGTAAACCACTATTTTAAAACATGGTTTGTTTTTTCCCCTGCTGTACCGAAAACTTACCGAACACAACTTCAAAACCGAGGTATCAGTATCATATAATGTTGCACGCCTACAAAATAAGGGTTAGATTTGGTGAATATTTGCAGCATTCATAGAATACATACAACAAAAATAGTATATGTTTGTATTATTCGCCACACAGCATTTGCTTTTTTGTTTCCGACTGCAGCAGATTTAGTTTTCGCTGTTAATACTCTGCCCAGCTGAACCAATAAGACTATTAATATGAGCACAACAGCGGGAACATCGGCTCTGTTTGGCAGCCTCGACTACGAATGCGCTTTACTCGCCAACTCAACTTTTAGTGCCAAATGCTATTGTGTAAACATAACTACATTGATTTTGATACTGATGTAAACAATCACGCTGCTCTAAAGGCCAGCAGACAATCTCCAGAGGATAGAAAGATCTCTCACATTCTCTCTACTTCTGTCTTTGTCTCTGTGGATGGATTCTCTGCCAGCTCCACAATGCCAGAGTTGTTTATTGATTACTGGCACACCTGAGCATCTTGTAAACACTGTTGCTAGAGTTTGCAGTAGAAATTAGAGACACCAAACTCTGGTGTTCATGAGCAGATGGTTTACAGCAGCCTGAGGCTAACGTCACTAACTGTTAAAGTTCAGTGTGTACTTTGTCCTGCAGTGCTTGTTGAAGAGAAGTGTGCTGTTACTTTATTAAAGAATCAATTTTCACCTGCTGGATGGAAATAAAAAAATCTCACAGACTTGCATTGAAGAAGGGACTCGAGCCAACCACCTAGTAACTACCTAGCAACCAGCATAGAAACGTACTTTAACCTGCTCAGAATATGCTTTATAACAACATTCTGGCAACTTAGCCTAGTGACGGCAACTTTTGCAAATGTCAATATTAATTAATTAATTGATTTAATAGTTTTAATTAATAATTATTATATATGTTTTTATCTAAACTATTTATAAAAAATAAAAATTTATTTATTTTTTATATTTATTTTTGTGTTATTTAAATATACCAACAGATTTATAATTTATTTATACATTTTAATTTAATTTAGTTAAATTTTATATAAATTTATGTATTATTTTAATCAGTTTTTTATCTGATTTTATTTAAATAAATAAATATTATTTATAAATCAGTTTTATTTTGTACATATCTATTATTTATTATTATTTATTTATTAATTTATTTATATTTTTTATTTAAAAACATTTAAAATGATTTTATACATGCATTTATTTATAGTTTCATTTGATTTGAATAAAAATGAAAAGGATTTATAAATAAATTTAATATTTAAAAGTATTTATATATTTTTTTTTATTTAGACATCTATTAAATATATAAATATTATATACTAATATTATCAATATTAATATAATATATAATTTTATATATATATTTAAGAAATTTTTTATTTTTTTTTTTGACATTTTTTTTTTATTTTGTTGTATTTTTTGGTTGTTGGTTTATGCTCATATAAAAAAGATTCATTAAATCTCATAAATTCATCATAAAAATCTGTTATTTTAACACGAAAAATAATTCTTATTATATTATTTTTTTATAATAATGTATATTTATTTTGATTATTAAACAATGTTTATTATTTATGCATGTATTTCTAGTTTTTTATTTCAATAATAAATTCAATTTAAAAAATTATAAATATCAATTATTTTTTAATATTAAAGTATTTTTAGGCACAATATTTATTATTATCTAGTATAATATTTTTATATATTATATAGATTATATATATAATTATATATAATATATATATTATGTATATAATTTAATATATAAATATATATATAAACGCAATTTCAAAAAAACATATTTTGATTAATAAAATTTATTTATTTTTTGACATTTTCAGTATTAGTTTTCAATAATAAATTAAAATTCATTATAAAAATTAGTAATTTTACAGTGGAAATAATAACTACATTAACTATTATGTTTTGTCAGAAACTAGGTTAGCAGATAATTTCTCTGTATGGGATGACAGTGTTACACACATATAGAAACCCATATAAACCGTGTGTAATGTAACATCAGTTGTTTTGTTTCTGTTGTAATAAAGATTATCTAGTTAAAAATGCTCAAGTCTACATACTGAAGCAGGATCCAAATAGTTGACCCCGGTCAAGAGAATTTACTGAATGAAGCAGACGATAACATGTCAGGAAGGATGGATTGCACATGCACTCCGTCCGTTCTGTCCTCTCCTCTCTCGAATGAAATTCAAAGTGAAATCAGGAATCTCGCTGTGATAAAAACAACACTATCTCTTTCTCACCCCGTTCTCTGTCACGGAGCCCGAGGGCAAGTGCCTGCCTGTTGCCATGGAGACGTAATAGTTTTCCTTCCTGTAATGTGATATGTCTTATCAGGTTCAGGTCGAAAAAAAAATTCTTCGCAGCTTTTTTATTTCATGCATCGTTAAACGTTTTTGAGCACTTTGCACAGAAGGCACGTCAGCGTCACCTCGTCCATACATCAAAGTGTGAGGAAGCAGCTGGAAGCATGGCTTTAATAAAGCGCTTTGTTTTTCTTTTACACACTTTTAACAGTTTAATATCCAACCTTTATTCAACGCTCAGAGATCAGACCCAAATGCCTTCAAAGTGACAAAGCTGCTCGGATCCAGTCATGATGTGACACGTCATTCACGGGCGATTCTTCAGTCAGCATTAGTTTTTAAACAGTAATGCTTTACAAAAAAACAGTCATTGCAGTTTTAAAGGATTATAATAGCTTTAAATGTCTGATTGTATCTCTTTAAATAGTATTACTTAACTTTTAAGTGTTGAAGTGTTACATTTGCCAGGATTTCTGAATTTTGAGTTTATCCTAGACTTTTTAATTTTCCCCTCTATAATAATTTTTATATATTTACGAAACATTTTTCTTTTGCATGTTAAACATATTTACTTATTTTAACGATTTATATTAGGTTTTGTTTTTTATATGTATATATAATATATATATATATATATATATATATTAATATATATATATATGTATTGTGTGTGTGTCTATATATATATGTATAGTGGTGTATGTATAATATGTTGTATATATATGGGGTATGTAATATATGTGTGTGGTGTGGTTTACATATATAAACAAAAACGTTGTTAGATATGATTAATCGCAATTAATCAATTTGACAGCACTAATTATATAATGTGGTGTGTATATTTATTTGTTTATTTTTTTTTTAATTCTGAACTGATAATAATTTATATTTAATTTTATATATTTAATATTTTTATAATTTACCTTTCCTACATTTTATAATATATATAGATATATATATATATATATATTATAATATTATATAATAAAAATATGCTGTCAAAATTGATTAATTGTGATTAATCGCATCTAACATAAAAGTTTTTGTTTATATATGCGTGTACAATATATATATACACACACATATAACAAACTTTTATCTTAGTTGCTATTAATCATGATTAGTGATTATATAATATGACAACTAACAAATGTCAAATAAATATATAACATGATATATAATCATATAATATATAATAAATGACAACTAATAAATCTGCTAAATAAAAAAAATCATAACATTTCTGAACATTTCTAGCAGTTCTAGTTTCACTTGTTGCATAAAGTCTTTTTCTTTAAAAAGAGAAAAATCAATATCAAAATCCTGTTGAAGGTTGGTCTGATCTTTATTCACAGAGTGAAATTTTTTAACACAGATGAAACATATTTTGAAGAAGATTTATTTTTCAAGTGGTCAAAAGAGCCTCTCACTGAAGAATCACTCATCTACTTGATTCTTCACCCAGTCGGACAGAATGATTGAACACAGACACTTCAATAATCCATCCGTCTGGCCCACAAACTCTACAGCTGTAGGACAGGTGCTTCAATGTTTCTCTTCAGGTCAGAGGTCAGTGCTTTGAAATCTGTCAGGTCACAGAGCGGCTGTAAGTCTGAGCTGTTTTCCTCTTCTCTCAAAGAGGGATCCTTTTACCAGGTTATCTGAGCATTGTTATGCATTACTAAGGGATTTTATGTGCTTAAATGTTTTTTTACTTAGTGAACACTAATAATTAACCTTTGCTCAATTTCTGGATCGGTCCAATTCATGAATGAATCGTTCAGTGCGATTTGTGAACAGGTTCATTGAAAAGAATCAACTCGTTCACGAATCGGACAGCACTCAATATGGTGTTTTTCTTCTAAATATTTTCAATTTTACAGTTTGTATCACTCATGAAAATAATTTAGATAAAGATGAGCAGATGATGCCAGAGTTTTTGCAATCATTTTCTCAGAAATTAGGTCAGAAATGGCCATTAAGAGCAGCGTTTCACAGGCCAAATGGACACAAGATCAATACTGGTGGCGGGAATTCGCCTGCCCAAACGAGGTCTCGTTCTCATTGGTCAAGGTGGTTTCTCTCTGGGCGGTTCCGTCCAATTAATACTGAACGCTGGAGATCAATACTGGCAGAATGTGCCACGGCTGGAAAGGCAAATATCCATCCACAAAGTCCATCTATAAAGGTCTGTGCCACTGGGCAAACCTCTCTGTCCAATTAACACACAATGGTGTAGATGCGATATCCACTGTGAGCCATTTACCACAGTCAACGGGCGGCGATTAAAACAGCCCGAGAGAGAGAGGATAACAGCCTTAGCTCAATGTATCAGTTTAACTGCAGCGCTTTCACCTTGATTGCGTTTGCGTCTCGGTGTGAGCGTGTGTGTGGGAAGCGTGCTGGCCGCAGTCTGGGTAGTTGAAGCTCATGGAGGCTGATGCAAGAAAAACATGAAAGATGATTTTCAGACTAGCAGGATTCTGTTTTCTTCTCACCATCTTATGAGATTTGACTCTCTTTTCTCTGCTTGGCTGCGTTCAGAATGGAATACTAGTGTACTGCTTACTGCATACTACACTGCATATACTGTATACTGTTTAGGGGTTGGGGATCCATGATGTTATCACAATTCCTTTTCAAGTTGGTTTTTAAGAGTATTTTTCAAGTTACTGAGCAGTACAGTCAAACTAATTTCTCTTTTTAAAAAAAGCCTTACAATATAACAAAACAAAGCAATGTTTTAAACAGTAGTATGATCACAATATCACACTTGTAGCCATGCAATATCGCTCTATATCAGCACAGCTGTGATTTGGCCGTAGGCAATCACATCCGTGCTGATATAGAGCCATATCGCACGGCTACAAGTGTGATATTGCGTTTATACAACAGTTCAACGTCACAAGTGTGTAAATTAATAAAAAACAACCACAGAGTGTCTTCAAAACCCTCTTTTGTGCAGAACTACTTCCTTCCACCATGGATTCAAATCTCAAGTTGACAGTTTAACAGTTGAGCCCAAGCCTCCGTTACTAATTATAAAATGTCACTTTATAACTAGTAACGAAGGAACGTTGAGTCGCTTCATTGAAGCTTATTGTATTATGTAGAGTATTGTGACAGAACAAGTGTATTACCTGCATCTAGCTGATATTCTGTAGAGTTGAATTCAAAATCCTGCTACTCACTTATAAGGCACTTCATAATCTTGCACCACAATACCTTACTCAACTTCTCCAGGTTTACACACCTTCACGTGCACTTAGATCTTCATCTTCAATTTCTCTTGCGGTACCTCGGATTCGACTTACTACTATGGGTGCCAGATCTTTTAGTTATGTTGCCCCCCGCCTATGGAACTCTCTTCCCCTTGATGTTCGCAGTAGCGAGTGCTTATTGACTTTTAAAACGCGTCTTAAGACATATCTTTTTATACAGGCTTTTTTATAACATGTTTTATTGAGACTTAAATGCACTTTATATGTATATGCTGTTTGTTTGTTGTTTGTTTTTGTCTTATTCAGTGACCTGTATATTGCTTGTAAGGTGACCTTGGGTGTTCTGAAAGGCGCCATGAAATAAAATGCATTATTATTATTATTATTATTATTATTATTGTTATTATTAGTCTTCAGGTCAATCTTATATGCATAGTCACAAAATAAGTTTGAATGTCTGCTGAAGAAAGCGATATCTTTGTCCTTTTAACAGTAATGGGATTTCCCATGACAGCACTAGTCAATGCATTTGTCAGTTGCATCTTATAAGGTGATGTTTAAAGTAAAAACATCATCCTCGTTTACAACCTTGTTTCAGTCCCTTTCAATTAAAAAGTCTTTGCTTCTGACTCACTCAGTTTTTGTTGCCATCTATTGGTGAAATAATGTAACTAACGAAGTTGAAATCACAATCACTAACGGACTCTTTCTTAATACCAAATATGGCATGTTATTTAAATAAAATATTATTTATTGAACATTATTAGCCAGTATAAGTTTGCACAATAGAAAATAAACACAAGCAAAGAGTCAAAAGTACAAAAGCAGCGCTCTAGTTATGGGACAGGATTTCAGTTAAAGGGTTAGTTCACCCAAAAATGAAATTTCTGTCATTAAGTACTCACCCTCATGTTTTCCCAAACCCTTCGGAACACAAATTGAGATGTTTTTGATGAAATCCGAGGGTATTTGATCCACTCATAGGCAGCAACGTCATTGCACCTTTTGAGGTCCAGAAAGGTATTAAAGTCAAGTCAACCTTTATTTATATATAGTGCTTTTTACAATGTAGATTGTGTCAAAGCAGCTTTACATTGATAACTGGTACATTTATTTTGGCTGCACAGCAGCTCTTAAAGAATAGTGTCAATGCAGGCAGATCAAAGCACTGTTGAATATCAAATGTCAAGTCAAATGTCAAGTGTCCCCAACTAAGCAAGTCAAATGCGACAGCGGCAAGGAACCCAAACTCCAACAGGTGACATCAGGTGGCAAACAAGTGTCAAATAGGTGTTAAAATGGATAAAAAAAACCTTGGGAGAAACCAGGCTTAGTCGGGGGGCCAGTTCTCCTCTGGTGAACAGTGCTTTGTTACGACTCAGGTTGTATTAAAGACCTCGTTAAAAACGGCGACGTGACTACAGTGGTTCAACCTTAATTTATTCAACAAATTTGTCTGTCCCCTGTCATACTGGTAAGCTATTTTCGTTGCAGTGCTTCAGTGTTTACGTCCGAACGGCAGCTCAGTATTGGCCGGATCTGGTCACATGAGCAACACGACGCATAAATCTATTCAGCCAAATGTGTTCAGCCAAATCTGTTAGCTCTGGAACAAGTAATAGATTAATAAGACTAAAGATTGCCCACTTGATATACCCAAAACAAATTATGCCTCATGTTTAACCACTATCTACATAGGAGCCAGCGGCAAATTCTTGAAGGACTGACCCAGATGAAGCTGTTCTCAGCGGGTACACACGAGCACTGAACGGCCTGAACTGGAGCTCACATCTCCAAAACTTCTAAACATATTGTCAAATAGGCGCCATGTTTATATATAAGTCACATATTTGAGGTCTGAAAAACTACATTCTTGCCTAAAACTACATTCCATGACACAACAACAGTAGTATTTGTTAAATTATGGTGGGTTTGCTCATCCGCTGTGAGAGAGAAATGCTGCAAGTGGAGTGATACAAACGGTAAACGGTTCATGTGGTGATATTGGTAGAATATTGCATGGCTGGAAAGAAATGCTTTATTGTATACTGCACATTTTCTCAAATGTTAAAAGGTCATCTGGATTATTCCATACACATGGACTATACTGTGCACAGTGTACATACTTTATAGTAGTATGTAATTCCAAACAGTCTTTCTCTTTCCCTCTACCTCTTCTCTTCTCTGGCATGACTTGCAGGCTGATGCATCCTGGCAGGGTGTGGAATTGGCATCGCCCGCATGAGACCCAACCGCCGTGAGCCGTGCCTGGCACAGGGATGAGATTAGTTTCCTCTCGTTCCCCACGTTTGCCACGGCGGCACAGGGATGGAAAGCATGGCTGTTGTTATTCATAGCACTGCGGTTTACCTGACCCGAGTCAAAGGAGCGTCGCAAGAATTGTTTTGCGCGTGCGTCTGCGAACACACTCTGTAATCCATTTGTCGAGTGTTTATTTCGCAATGCACTACATTCACAGTTTTACTAGCGCTCAAGGACGTGTGCCGCAGCTGTTTGAATGCGAGGGAATCTCAATGCATTGGAAGAATGAGAACAGGTATAATAGATGCAACCGTTTTTTTTACAGCTCTCTCTGTGAGATCTCGCCTTCAAATACGCCCCTGATCTGTCAGCCGGCTCTCTAGAGCCACGAGGAGCAATGTATGAGGAAGGAGATCAGTATAATACTATCTAACTCATATGAAGTGGTGATGTAGCAGACATCTTGCCTCTGGGTGACAGGTGTGGGCTTCTGTCGGACTATCAAATGTGTAATATAGCTTTCTGAGAGGACTGGCTGTCACTTATTTTCTCTGAATAATGGAGACGGGAGGCTGTCATTAAAATGCTTCAAAGTGCCTCTCGCTAGTCTTCTTTAGCCTGGAGACTCAGATCCAGTCCAGCAGATTCTCCCCTTGTGTTTCTCTGTCAGGAGTCTGATCCAGGGATTTGAGGTGTGGATGGGAGGTAGCGCTGTTGAGAAGAGAACAACATATCAAAGGTACAGAGGGATAATTGCACAACTTGTGTTCACACATGATTTCGGTTCTCTTGGTTCTTTTGGTCCGGACCAAAAAAGAAAATTATACACATGCTGGGTTAAAAAGCGATTGGGTTGTTTTAACCCAGCGGTTGGGTTAAATGTTTGCCCAACGTGCTGGGTAGTTTTATTTAACTCAACTATTGTTTAAAAATGACTATATGGCTGGCTTAAAATGAACCCACAATAGGTTGGAAGTTAAAAATCAGACACATAATTACTAGAGGCAACAATAATAATCAAAAGGTGAACATTTATTAATAAGCAATTTAATAAATGTTTATTTAATTATTATTTATTAAACATATTAATAAATGTTAATTTCCAACATACTTTGGGTTCATTTTAAGCAAGTAATACTGTAATTTTTAAACAATAGTTGAGCTAAATAAAACTACCCAGCAGGTTGGACAAACATTTAACCCAACTGCTGGGATAAAACAACCCAACCGCTGGGTTACAACAACCCAACCGCTATAAAACAACCCAACCGCGGGGATAAAAACAACCCAACCGCTGGGATAAAACAACCCAACTGCTGGGTTACAACAACCCAATTGCTGGGTTACAACAACCCAACCGCTGGGATAAAACAACCCAACATAAACAACCCAACCGCTGGGATAAAACACCAACGCTGGTTACAACAACCCAATTGCTGGGATAAAACCACCCAACCGCTGGGATAAAACAACCCAAGAACCCAATTTCTGGGTTGCTACCCAATTGCTACAAGAACCCAATTGCTGGGTTAAAACAACCCAATTGCTGGGTTACAACAAAACCCCAACGCGGGATAAAACAACCCAACCGTGGGGATTACAACCAACTGCTGGATTACAACAACCCTCTGGGATAAAACAACCCAACTGCCCCAACTAAAACAACAACCGCTGGATAAAACAACCCAATTGCTGGGTTACGACACCCAATTGCTGGGTTTAAACAACCGCGGGTTATTGCTGGTTAAAACAACCAATTGAACAACCGCTGGGTTACGACAACCCAATTGGGTTACGACAACCCAACCACTGGGATAATACAACCCAACCGCTGGGTTACAACAACCCAATTGCTGGGTTACAACAACCCAATCGCTGGGATAAAACAACCCAACCGCGGGGATAAAACAACCCAACTGCTGGGTTACAACAACCCAATTGCTGGGATAAAACAACCAACGCTGGGAAAACAACCCAAGAACCCAATTTCTGGGTTGCTACCCAATTGCTACAAGAACCCAATTGCTGGGTTAAAACAACCCAATGCTGGTTTACAAAACCAACTGGGATAAAACAACCCAATGGATAAACAACCCAACGGCTGGATTACAACAACCCAATTGCTGGGATAAAACAACCCAACCACTGGGATAAAACAACCCAACTGCTGGGTTACAAGAACCCAATTGCTGGGATAAAACAACCCAACCGCTGGGATAAAACAACCCAATTGCTGGGTTACGACAACCCAATTGCTGGGTTACAATAACCCAACCGCGGGGATAAAACAACCCAACCGCTGGGTTACAACAACCCAATTGCTGGGTTAAAACAACCCAATTGCTGGGTTACGACAACCCAATTGCTGGGTTACGACAACCCAACCGCTGGGATAATAAACAACCCAACCGCTGGGTTACAAAACCTGGGTTACAACAACCCAATCGCTGGGATAAAACAACCCAACCGCGGGGATAAAAACAACCCAACCGCTGGGATAAAACAACCCAACTGCTGGGTTACAACACCCAATTGCTGGGATAAAACAACCCAACCGCTGGGATAAAACAACCCAAGAACCCAATTTCTGGGTTGCTACCCAATTGCTACAAGAACCCAATTGCTGGGTTAAAACAACCCAATTGCTGGGTTACAACAACCCAACCGCTGGGATAAAACAACCCAACCGTGGGGATAAAACAACCCAACTGCTGGATTACAACAACCCAATTGCTGGGATAAAACAACCCAACCGCTGGGATAAAACAACCCAATGCTGGGTTACAAAACCCAATTGCTGGGATAAAAAACCCAACCGCGGGGATTTTGCTGGGTTACGACAACCCAATTGGGTTACAATAACCCAACCGCGGGGATAAAACAACCCAACCGCTGGGTTACAACAACCCAATTGCTGGGTTAAAACAACTCAATCACTGGGTTAAAACAACCCAATTGCTGGGTTACGACAACCCAATTGCTGGGTTATGACAACCCAACCTGGGATAATACAACCCAACCGCTGGGTTACAACAACCAATGCTGGGTTACAACAACCCTGGGTTACAACAACCCAATTGCTGGGATAAAACTACCAATTGCTACAAGACCCAATGGGGGTTAAAACAACCCAATTGCTGGGTTACAACAACCCAACCGCTGGGATAAAACAACCCAACCGTGGGGATAAAACAACCCAACTGCTGGATTACAACAACCCAATTGCTGGGATAAAACAACCCAACCACTGGGATAAAAAACAACCCAACTGCTGGGTTACAAGAACCCAATTGCTGGGATAAAAACAACCCCAACCGCTGGGATAAAACAACCCAATTGCTGGGTTACGACAACCCAATTGCTGGGTTACAATAACCCAACCGCGGGGATAAAACAACCCAAGCTGGGTTACAACCAATTGCTGGGTTAAAACAACTCAATCACTGGGTTAACCAATGCACACCCAATTGCTGGGTTACGACAACCCAACCACTGGGATAATACAACCACTGGGGAACAACCCAATTGCTGGGTTACAACAACCCAATCGCTGGGATAAAACAACCCAACCGCGGGGATAAAAACAACCCAACCGCTGGGATAAAACAACCCAACTGCTGGGTTACAACAACCCAATTGCTGGGATTAACAACCAACCGGGGATAAACAACAAGAACCCAATTTCTGGGTGCTACCCAATTGCTACAAGAACCCAATTGCTGGGTTAAAACAACCCAATTGCTGGGTTACAACAAACCCAACCGCTGGGAAAAACAACCACCTGGGATAAAAACAACAAACCCAACTGCTGGATACAACAACCCATTGCTGGGTTGGGATAAAAACAACCCAACTGCTGGGTTACAAGAACCCAATTGCTGGGATAACCAACCGCTGGGATAAAACAACCCAATTGCTGGGTTACGACAACCCAATTGCTGGGTTACAATAACCCAACCGCGGGGATAAAACAACCCAACCGCTGGGTTACAACAACCCAATTGCTGGGTTAAAACAACTCAATCACTGGGTTAAAACAACCCAATTGCTGGGTTACGACAACCCAATTGCTGGGTTATGACAACCCAACCGCTGGGATAATACAACCCAACCGCTGGGATAAAACAACCCAACCGCTGGGTTACAAGAACCCAATTGCTGGGTTAAAACAACTCAATCGCTGGGTTAAAACAACCCAAAAGCTGGGATAAAACAACCTAATTGCTTGGGTTGTTTTTAACCCAGCATTTTTGAGTGTGGACTAAATGCGCTCGCTGTGTGCATGTATATATATTTTTGTGTGCACCAAGGCTTTGGATGGCAGCATTCAGACTTAATCAAATGAACCGCAATAACAGAGCAATCACACCAGAGTTCGTTTTAATCGAACCAAACCTGCCAAGTGTGAACACACCCTTAATCACAGCATTTTGTTGTTTTCACTGTCCAAGTCATGTCATAGTGATTATACAGTATTTAATAGTGTGAACGCTGCCATTCAACAAAACATTTCTCATCATTTTTTTCCATGCATCATGAGAATTGTAAGATGATAATACTGCCTTTATGTCCTTTTTGAGATGTTTGATTGGAATAAAATGTATGCTTTGGGGTTTTCATGTTTCTTTCACTCTCTTAAGTTCTCAACAAAAACTGGATGCTTTTCTAGTGCTAATGCTAATGCGATTAAGGGTGTGTTCACACTTGGCAGGTTTGGTTCGATTAAAAAAAAAAAAAAATGCATTACACCCAAAGCACATCTTTTGCTTTTCATTTTGTTGTGCTGGCTCTAAAAAGCTTTGTCATGCTGTGAAAGAGAGGGAAAGTCTATCCAAAATCACTTGAACGCAGATCATGAAACTCATACTTTCCAGGCGAACATGGCATCATCAGTTTACTGTGTCCAATTAGTTTGCAAATGAATCGTCCAGTAGATTTCACTTCTCCAAAGTGAATCTTGTGTATGTCGTAAGAGAAGTTCGGCTGTAAAATATGTGCTGGAAATTGTGTCATTTTTCAGCAGGGTCAGCAGCATCTGCTCGATCTTACAGTGCAAACGCAGCTTCATAAATTCATCAAAGCTGTCGTGTTTTATTAGCATGCAGTGTGGCCAGCCGTGCTCCTGTGTGTGTGTGTGTGTGTGTGTACGCACATCATCTGTGTGTGTTTTCTAAGGATGAGTGCGTTTGTGTGTAAGTGTACATATGTCTGTGTAATGAAACAGCCTTGAGACGCTGAATGGACCGATGCTGATGGCTGCATTCACAACTGCTGTTCCCTGGGGGGATTTCGGTTCCAGCTCACTTCCTGTGGGGGAACAGGAAGTTGGCTGCATTGTGTGGAGAAGCAAGGGAGGGCCGTTTTCTCTCCCGCCTCATCCGCCTTTCCAAATTCTGCTTTCATCCATGCTTTTGGGTTCCTACACAATGCTTTACACTGCCGTTACATCAGCCTGTGTTTGCCAAGACACAACATCAATGCAGGAACTCAACGCTATCGGCAGGAATGATGGGAAATCTTTTTTTTATAGCTGGACATTTTCTTTAACACTGAACGACAGACATACTGTATGGACCAGAGTAGTCTGATTCATAAATAATGACTCTTTTGAACTGATTCTTTTTAATGAGTTAATCAAGTCTGGTACTGGTACTCACAATTACTCACCAGTAATAGTAGTTGATCATATGAGTCATTTGTGGTCATATGAATCATTGTCTTCTTAATCAGTAATTTGGTGTCGTTTGCAGTAAAACAATAACAAAGCCCGAACTGTCCTCCTGTCCACTCTGATCATTTGCAGTGTGTGTTCAGTGAACTCTGCTCAGGTTTGTTCAGCACATCTCTCGTCTCGTTCACTTTCCACTGAGAGGTTTGGCCGCGGTCGTGGTGGTGAGTTGATCAAAATGAACATGTCACCTAGACGAGCGGGCATGACGGGCGGCCTCTGACTGTGATTGGCTGCCAGGCCCGGCGAGTGGGCGGAGCCGTGGTGTGATTGATGATTGGTGTGCCGGTGAAGAGCAGGGCGTGAAATGTGCTACACAAGAGCGAAAAGCCTGAATGTGATTCCTGACAGGAACAGAAACAACATGAAGATGATGCCTGGGATACGCTGACAGAGCGCCACCTTTACAGAACTCGCAGTGGCTATTATTTTTTAGATTCACACTTCTGTAAATCTCACCAGATTCGATGACATTCACTTTGTTCTTCAAGGAGTCGACATGTGCCGTAGTACCGTGGCTTAGTTTAGACCTGATAAAGAGATTCCTTTAAACTGACTGATTGATGCCAACATTAATCTTTCAAATCTCATGAGAGTTTCCTACAACAGAAGCGCAAAGGAGGGGCTTTGATCATAACGCTAGATTAAGCTGCGCTCACACACACACACACACACATGCACACACGAGGCACGGGGTGGTTCTCACCCGCAGGCTCATTTTTCAGTCTTGGTAAATCGAGATGACTTGTGACTCATCACTCGAGCCAACTGGTTCATTGTAAAGTTAAACTCTTGTGTTGGTATGAAATTAGTCTCTAATATTGATCATTCAGGGTCCAAAAGTAGCTTTCGTCTACACCTGAATATGATGGCTGAATTGTGAAATTTTTACGCGTTCATAAGTTGTATCGTTTTGGTGGCTTTATGTCAGGAATATTCCACATGAAGTTTTGGAGGAAAAACAAAAATGTCTTTTGTGAAATTAAATATTTAGGTAAATGCTTTTGTTCATCACCTATTTCTTAAGCTTGATTATGTAGTTTATTAGTAGGATATTTACTGTAAAAGTGCAAAACATTCATCCTAAATACTCCTCTAGGTGTAGAAATTGTAATTGTAAGTATATATAAATAACAATATTATATATATGTACTGTATGTGTGTATGTATATATGTGTATGCATGTATTTAAAATACTATTTATATTAGTTATGGGGGCCAAACAGGAAGAAATTATATGTAACTCATGAATATATAAATGTAAAATCTGAAAAAAAAAAAAAAAAAATAAATATATATATATATATATATATATATATATATATATATATATATATATATATAATGTGTGTATATATTATTAGGGCTATATATATTAGGGCTGTCAAAATGATGCGTTAATTTCGATTAATTAATCTGAGAAAAAATAACGCGTTAAAAAAAATAACGTAATTAATCCATTCCGTATTGACCTTTGAACCTGGAGCCGTTCTCGTGTGCACGAGCTCTCTCTGTCTTCAAAGTAAGCACCGTCTTTGCACTCTCTCTACCTCACACATAATAATCTAAATCAACTGACACAATGCCTAAAGTTCGTAAGACCGAATCCATGTTTCACGAGGCGCATTCGGAGAATGTTTTTCCTGAATAACCGCTGGGTGTGAATAGTGCTCAAAAGAACGTCACCTCATCTTCTCTGACAGGCGCCCTGCACATGCAGCTGACATAAACCACACTTTCAGTAAACAAAAAGAAAATCCTATCCAGTGGTGAAGTGTTTTCTGTGTTGACAAATCTTTTGCGATGTCCTAATAACAGTCGTGATTCGCACGCAACGCGTCAACGTCCGCTAATGCCCGATTCGCGACCTAATGACTCATTTGAACAGATTCATTTTAATGAATCATGACAACAACTGATCTGTCCACACGGTCTATAATGAATCATTTACTCGAACAACTCTGAAATGAGAACATAAGTGTGCTTACCCCATTTAGCAAGAGTGGCTAGTAAAATTAGCCTTAATAATCCACAATATTTTCAGGTTATTTAAATGACAATGTGTAGTAAATTAGGCCTACCTATAAAATCAGTTAATTTAGACTGGAGTGAGGTGAAACCAGAACAAAGCAAGCTGTTGTTAGCTAGGTGCATTCAATTGTATATGGTAGAAAATTAATATTATTAGTTAATATAACTTCTAAATTCTACTTTTTAATACTTTTCAGGTTTAGCAAAAAAGCTAATCTTACAAAGCTATAAAATCAAATAAATTATTATTATTATTATTATTTTTTTTTTTTGCAAAGAGGGCAAGAAAGAATTACAGTGACGGGTACTTTATTGTCAGTATCGGGCTCGCAGATCACGTGGGTAGGGCACTTTTTTTTGTTTGTGTGGATAACCATGTCTGTCACCACCGAAGACCAACCCTGCATTGATTCATTTGAATTGAAATATTTAATACTTTCACAGCAAAAATTATGTATGCGATTAATTTAGATTAATTAATCACAGAGTATGTAATTAATTAGATTAAATTTTTTAATCGATTGACAGCCCTAATATATATATATATATATATACACACACACACACATACATATATATATTCCAATTGTGGAATTTTACCAGTCATGAATTGTATAGTCTTTTTCTATTATATTTTTGGTTGATTTATTTGCATATTTCTGACAAGCAGTGCATATACGAGTCTCTTTGTCTCGGTGAAGCTGTCACAGAAAACTATCCTGTTTTGGTGGCTTAATGTCAGGAATATTCCACATTTGTGTCTCCACATGAAGTTCTGGAGGAAAAACAAAACTTTAATCATTTTAGATGAACTTCTGATGGTACATTTTCCAGTGAGGTAGAAGTCTGAAGGCGTGTGAGTTGCGACAGTCTGTTTTGGCGTTTGATTTCTCATCACTTACATCAGCGCTGTCTTACTATTCAACTGTCATAGTTCCTAATAAACTAACACTAACACTGATGAGCGTTCATGCAGGACTCTCGTGTCTCCTGGAACCTGCTCGCACCGTCTAGATCTCTGGATGTCGTGTTTTGGGCCCGGTAGCTGTCATGCTCGGCCTGTTCTGACCAGGCCGTTTGTTCATGCTCTGACAGCTCCAATAAAAGTGTCCGTGTCTCCTGTACCAGCACTTCCCTCCAGCAGGAGCCGGGCAGGATGCGGGCAGAGGAGCTTCACCGTGTCCGACTGTCGCCTGGAGGTCTGTCCCTTCATCCTGACCTCTGCGGGAGCCTCTGGTTGGATCTGATCGGAGGGGATAGGTGAAGTCACAGGCGTAGCGGGGTGCAGCGTGTCATAGAGGCCAAACTGTTGAAGTAAAAGTAGTGATGCTACTAACTTAACCATATTTTTCAGTAGGGTAACTGCAGTGTAGTTCACATCTTAGAGCAACAGAATTAAGAATTAAAGGATTAGTTCACCCAAAAATGAAAATTCTGTCATTAATTTCTCACCCTCATGTCGTTCCACACCCATAAGACCTTCGTTCATCTTCAGAACACATTTGTGTGTGTGTGTATATATATATATATATATATATATATATATATATATATATACATTATATACATTTTATATATATATATATATATATATATATATATATATATATAATTTCTATACATATGGATCAAAACCACATTACATAAACCAGCCATCTATTTCTGTGCAGAATGGCTTTGGATGGTTTATATAGCTGAATGGTAGACGCTGGTAACGAGGTCACCTTCATTTCAGCTTGAATTCATTGTGAATCTCCTGCAGAAGTTTCTGTCAGGAAGTCCTCCTTTCTATAGTTTTCACATCGTCATGAAATATGCACAATGCTACGCCCGCTAAAGGCTCCCGCTAGACCGGCGCGCAATAACTTCCTCCACCTGATCAATGCTCTCGTCGGTTGTAATACGCCTGTTTTGGTGGAGAGTGGGAAAGCAATTAGATTATGGAGTTAGATGTGTTGGTTTCCCCGCTTGGCTGCGGCGGCAGGGCTGTTTGTTTAATAAATGTCCTTGTGTGGTCTGCAGGCCCCCAATCATTCCGTTCTACTTGTGCAACTGTTTTAGTTAAAGCAGCAAATTAAAGTCCTTAAACTTTTAGACAAATGGAAAGAACCAGTAAATACATTTTCCATTATGGAGTCTGATGAGAATGGGCGTGTTGGAGTAATTAGTTTTTAGAGGCACATTGGAATCATCAATGCTACGCAAAGGGAAAATTGTGTTTATTTGAATTTTCAAAACATTCAGTTGATTATTTTAATGAGTCCTTTTGATTAACAAATTGTGACCTGATATCATAATTAGCCCCATATATTATATATATATATATATACAGGTGCTGGTCATATAATTAGAATATCGTGAAAAAGTTCATTTTTTTATTGTAAATTATTTTAAAAAATGAAACTTTCATTTATACTAGATTCCCTAAATGTAAAGTAAAACATTTCAAAAGTTTTTTTTTTTTTTTTTTTTTTTTTTAATTTGTTGATTAGAGCGTACAGCTAATGAAAGTCCAAAAATCCAATATCTCAAAATAATAGAATATTTACATTTGAGTTTCATTAAATGACCATCCCTACAGTATAAATTCGGGGGTATCTCTTGTTCTTTGAAACCACTCTAATGGGGAAGACTGCTGACTTGGCAATGGTCCAGGAGACGATCATTGACACCCTCTACAAAGAGAGTAAGTCACAGATGGTCATTACTGAATGTGGTGGCTGTTTACAGAGTGATGTATCAAAGCATATTAAATGCAAAGTTGACTAGAAGGAAGAAATTGGGTAGGCAAAGGTGCACAAGCAACAGAGATGACCACAAGCTTGAGAATACTGTCAAGTAAAGCCGATTCAAACACTTGGGAGAGCTTCACAATGAGTAGAATAAGCCGGAGTCAGCGCATCAAGAGTCACCACACTCGGACATCTTCAGGAAAAGGACTACCAAGCCACTTTTGAAACAGAAACACGTCAGAAGCATCTTACCTGGGCTAAGGAGAAAAAGAACTGGACAGTGAACAGTGGTCGAAAGTCCTCTTTTCAAATAAAAGTAAATTTTGCATTTCATGTTGAAATCATGGTCCCAGAGTCTGAAGGAAGACTGGAGAGGCACAGAATCCAAGCTGCTTGAAGTCTAGTGGGAAGTTTTGAAGTTAGTAATGATTGGGGGGCCGTGACATCTGCTGGTGTTGGTCCATTGTGTTTTATCAAGTGCAAAGTCAATGCAGCCATCTTCCAGGAGATTTTGGAGCACTTTATGCTTCCATCTGCTGACAAGCTTATGGAGATGCTGATTTCCTTTTCCAGCAGGACTTTAGCACCTGCCCACAGTGCAAAAACCACTTCCAAGTGGTTTGCTGACCATGATATTACTGTGTTTTATTGGCCAGCCAACATGCCTGACCCCTGAATCTATGGGATATTTTCAAGAGAAAGATGAGAAACAGTCGATCCAACAATATACAGATGATCTGAAGGCTCAATAGTGCCTCAGCAGTGCCACAGGCTGATCACTTCCATGCCACACTTCACTGATGCTGTAATTGTGCTAGGAGCAAGTCATTTGCTGTACATGTGCTGCCGACCAAGTATTGAGTGCAAAAATGAACATACTTTAAAGAACTTGAACTTTTCTGTTTGAAAATCCATTTTTTGATTGATCTTAGGAAATATTCTAATATTTTGAGATACTGGATTTTGGACTTTCATGAGCTGTACGCTCTAATCATCAAAATTTAAAAAAAAAAAAAACTTTTGAAATGTTTTACTTTACATGTAGGGAATCTAGAATATATGAAAGTTTCATTTTTAAAAAAATTTACAATAAAAAAATGAACTTTTTCACGATATTCTAATTATATGGCCAGCACCTGTGTGTGTGTGGTGTGTGTATATATATATATATAATATATCTATATATATATATATATATATGGGGCTATTATGATATGCAGGTCACAATTTCTTAATCAAAAGGACTCTGAATGTTCAAAAACTGAATGTTTTGAAAATTCGAATAAACACAATTTTCTCTTTGCGTAGCATTGATGATTCCAATGTGCCTCTATATAGGCTATATACACACCCAAATCTCAATTATATATATATATATATATATATATACTGTATATATTTATGTATGTATATATGTGTCAGTATTTTTATTTTAAATACTTCATTTGTGCGATACTTTTTTCTTACCCCACTGGTATTTTCAGTTTTT
This sequence comes from Culter alburnus, assembly GCA_028476615.1. Lineage (NCBI taxonomy): Eukaryota > Metazoa > Chordata > Actinopteri > Cypriniformes > Xenocyprididae > Culter > Culter alburnus. The sequence continues at coordinate 357,704 of JAOTNS010003624.1, forward strand.
TTTTTTTTTTTTTTTTTTTTTTCAAAAAAAACTTAATTCAAGATTATTTTCTTAAAACATGTTTCTATATATTTTCAAATTAGCTCTTTATCTTATTTAATGGATGTTTAGATTTTTTTAACTGGAAAAAAGACAAAAATACTTGTCGTCAAGCTTAAAATTTTTGTTGCAAAACCTTAAAGGGGACCTATTATGCCCCCTTTAACAAGATGTAAAATAAGTCTCTGATGTCCCCAGAGTGTGTATGTGAAGTTTTAACTCAAAATAACCCAAAGATAATTTTATAGCATGTTAAAATTGCCACTTTTTGGGGGGTTGAGCAAAAACGCGCAGTTTTAGTGTGTGCCCTTTAAATGCAAATGAGCTGCTGCGCTCTGCCTAAGAGGGCGGAGCTTCAAGAGCTGATTCTCCGGTGTCAGGATTCAGTCAGGACGCACTATAATGACAGAAACTGTGAATATATGCTGCATGGAGATAGAACAGGTATAGTTTAGTTCAATTACGGTTATAACTAATTCGTCGTATTGTTTTTATCCACTATATTATTTGAATATATTATATTATATTTGAATATATTAGTACAAGCCAGTTTACCGATGAGATTTATAACATTTATTGTACTTCACACAAAATATGAAGCGTCTGTCTTCACTCTAGAAAATCACTGTAAGAGCTTAATAAAACACAGTGCATGTGTGCATTAAAATATTATCCATAAACTCTCTCTCCCTTGCATTATCATCAACATACACAGCGAAATCCACAGAAACACTCGTTACAACTAACAGTAAACAAATATATAAAGACCTTATGCCTTTTCGGGTGGTGCTTACTAAACTGGTACACTTTATATCTGTAAATCAACTCCAATGAACTGTAATAAAGTGCTCTCACCTTCATTACTGCCGTATCCAGTATCACTCTGGAGACTGTAAGCTGGATCATGAACAGTTACTGATCTTTTAGCACAGTCTCTGTTTTGTATTGTCCCTTTGTATTGACATTTGTTCACAAAGTCCGGTGTGAAATGATTCGTACAGACATAAATGAATTTCAGTAGAGTTGAGGGAGCATTTTCTTCGAAAACAAAATGAATCCACACCTCGTCTTCAGAGGCTCAGATTTCGGGAGTAAATGAAGAGAGCTATGTGGATTAATCCATCCAGCTACAGAACAACTAAAACGCTTGGGAGACATTCTCGTCAGTGCAGCAATGGCAGACTCGCTGTGAACTCGCTCAGGGTGGTTCTATGTTAAAACGGCAGTGTCTGTCAACATTCGTGGGCGGGGCCTGTGGCCAATGTGATGTCACACTGCCAGGAATCTGGAAACAGCTTGTTCCGAGACACTGCTTATGATTTATGGGGATTAAAAAAAATGTATCTTAAATTTTTGGGGATTTTTATCATTATAGGGTGGTTGTGTACACACACTGCCAACACACATTTATAGCCAAACACCATGCAAAAGGGAATTTTGCATAATAGGTCCCCTTTAAGGGTGTTTTTCATGCATAATCTGACTGTTCGTTTCTTGCATGTCTGACCGTGCTTCATTTTCTAGCATCATTAGAATGACCGGTGGGCAGACGTTTATAATCTGCTGTGGTGTGCGAAACTATGATTTCTCATTCTGAAAGTCACAATGACCTCTGCCACAGAAAGAGAGTAAAAAAATAAATAAATAGCAGGAAAAGAATAGCAGGAAAAGTTGGTGTGCTGCAATCACATGAACAGGCGTGACAAATAGAGCTGCCAGAGAGAGCCGAAACATTTCATGCTTGTTAGCTCAGAGAAGCCGCTTTTTCCCACAGCCACAAAAGGGGGATTTTACTTATTATCAGGTTCAAGACTTTGATACTAACCTCAAGCCTGCTTTAAGCCCATTACGGCCTTGCTCCCCACGCACATGCGGCGAAAAGACACGAGCGACTGCATGAAAGCGCACTCGAATGAGAAAAGGGAGTCTCTCTGACACAGAACATCGCTGAAGTTCAAAGACAAAAGAGGGGCGGAAACGCTTTAGTTCAGGCTTATTTACGGCTGGAGAAGTTTTCGGGTCTTTCTAACCTTTCATTTGTCTTACAGAGCGACAGGAGGGTCAGCAGGAATAATAAAGATAAGAGCATGGTTGGCCAGAGATGCAAAATTAGGAGGGCAAGAGCACAATGCAGATAAACTACCTTCAGTGGTTCAGCAAACCGCCAGATTTCACTTTATTTAGCACAACACCAAAATTGTTTATCGTGCAGAAGTTCGAGTGTGTTTGCATGCACAATCTCAGACTGGATTTGCTTAACACCCCTGACAGCGTATAAGGTCATGTAAATATTTTAAACGGTGTTGATTTATCAGATAAAGGTCATAAATGGTTTAATCAAAACCTAATCAGCCTGATTTCACTGCTTGTAAACGCATTTATCAGCTTGTGCAGCATGAAAAGTCTCATGTAAACCTTTTATTTATTTTTTGCATAAGCTGATCTGTGTTTTGTTGTGCATGTACACACTGAATGACATTGGATTAATATTAGCATGCAAATGCATGAACAACAGCATGAACAAAGTGTGATTTACCACTTGAAACAAATGCTGGGATAAATATTGTCTTAGTATTAGCCATATTACTGAATGACAGATGAATTTGCACCAAAATACTGTAGCCTTTGACATGCATGAACCTTTGAGGAACTGTAAAAGCTTGGTTGGTTCTAATTGTAAGCTTTGTTTTTAAAAATGTACACACATAACCTGCGTCGCCATAAATAAATCTGCAGCTTGCCAAATGCCCACCACTTCATTTTCTCCAAAAGAAGCTGTCAAGTGACTTTCACACATCCGGCGGTGAAACTTACAGGTTTTGCATTAAGTGCCGCGTGAGCACCAGGTGTGTGAGGGGCTGTAATGAATTCAAGTCTTCCCCTCATGGCTGATCGCTCACGCCGCGGAGGGTTTGTTAGCAGAGGCAAGGGCGTCACGTGTGCCGTAATCTCAGTGTAGTGGTGATAAATCGTACATACCCTCCCTCACACGCACCTCTGATTATAAATGAGAGCCATGAGTGATTCGTCCAATGCTAGCCTTGATGCTAGCACTGGAATTTGACCCTTGTAGTTTCTCTTTGACGTATTGAGTGCTTAGATTCACTCTAAAGATTTCTGAAGGATCATGTGACACTGAAGTCTGGAGTAATGATGCTGAACATTCAGCTTTGATCACAGGAATAAATTACATCTTAAAATATATCAGAAACGGTTATGTTGGCTTGAGAAAGCCAACTGTTGTGCTATGTAAACTTATAGCTATTCTTCTTCTTCTTCTGAGACTAAAATTTTCAAATCCTCCCAAGGCTTTCAAGCTAGAACCACCAAACTCGTGTCAGACCTTCAGACTCGTTATGCTATTTTTTGTAACTGATACGACTTACAATTTTTGTTAAACAGACGATCAAAAACAGTGAAATGTCCATAGGCTTTCATTGAGGGGGTCAAAACATTTATACAATACCTTAAAGGTGCCCTAGAACCAGTTTTTACAAGATGTAATATAAGTCTAAGGTGTCCCCTGAATGTGTCTGTGAAGTTTCAGCTCAAAATACCCCATAGATTTGTTTTAATTAATTTTTTTAACTGCCTATTTTGGGGCATCATTAACTATGCACCGATTCAGGCTGCGGCCCCTTTAAATCGTGCGCTCCCTGCCTCCCCCAGCTCTCGACCATAATACAGTGCATTTACAAAGTTCACACAGCTAATATAACCCTCAAATGGATCTTTACAAGATGTTCGTCATGCATACTGCGTGCATGCGTCGGATCATGTGAGTATAGTATTTATTTGGATGTTTACATTGATTCTGAATGAGTTTGAGGCTATGCTCCGTGGCTAAAGCTAACATTACACACTGTTGGAGAGATTTATAAAGAATGAAGTTGTGTTTGTGCATTATACAGACTGCAAGTGTTTAAAAATGAAAATAGCGACGGCTCTTGTCTCCGTGAATACAGTAAGAAACAATGGTAACTTTAACCACATTTAACAGTACATTAGCAACATGCTAATGAAACATTTAGAAAGACAATTCACAAATATCATTAAAAATATCATGTAATCATGGATCATGTCAGTTATTATTGCTCTATCTGCCATTTTTCGCTATTGTTCTTGCTTGCTTACCTAGTCTGATGATTCAGCTGTGCACAGATCCAGACGTTAATACTGGCTGCCCTTGTGTAATGCCTTGAACATGGGTTGGCATATGCAAATATTGGGGTCATACATATTAATGATCCCGACTGTTACGTAACAGTCGGTGTTATGTTGAGATTCGCCTGTTTTTCGGAGGTCTTTTAAACAAATGAGATTTAGAAGGAGGAAGCAATGGAGTTTGAAACTCAATGTATGTCTTTTCCATGTACTGAACTCTTGTTATTCAACTATGCCAAGGTAAATTCAATTTTTGATTCTAGGGCACCTTTAAGCTTCATCCACCAAGTATCTACCACTAGCAAAGCCTAGCAACTACCTTAGGACATGTTAGCAACATGCTAAAACATGCTAATTCATGCTAACTCAATTCATCTACCTGTTTTTTGTTAGACTGTATTGCCTTCAAAACCTTCAAACTTTAAGCTTTAAAACTTCAAACTACTCAAACTGAAAACTGAAGCTTTTCATACTTTCTGTTCAGGCTTTCTCAAGTCAGCGTCAAAGTTTGTCTTGAACTTTTTTTTATCTAGTTTTTTTTTTAATTGTAATATTATTTCACAATATTGCTGTTTTTACTGTATTTTTGATGACATAAATACAGCCTTGGTGAGCAGAAGTCTTACCGACCCCAAACTTTTGAACAGTAGTGAATCTCAGCATTTGTTATGTGGCAAATCTAAAAATATCTTCTTCATTTTAAAGTGTTAGATGGTGAGAACATGGGATATTTATTTGGCTTTTTGGACTAACTGCCACATTAGCCCAAACACTTCACAGACAAACACACATTCAGAACCATAAACACACACACATACACACTCAAAGCTGAAAATGTTGTTATCTCTGCCAACACCAGGGGACCACACAAACCCTCTGTTTCTCTTTGTTTGCATCTTCAGAGTGCGTTTGTGGCTCCGCTGTGCTGTGTTATTATTGATCTGGGTTCAGATGAAACCCGACTGCTCTTTAACAGCCGTGTTGATTTAAACAGCATGTTGAACTCCGTTACGTCGATATCCAGTGCAGATGAATTATTAAACACAGCTTTAAAGGGCCCTGTGTTTTTGTATAAAAGTATTTTTATATAAATAGCATCCCTTTGTAGATAAACAGCTCTATGCTCATTATAGTAATTGGGAATAGCCGTTAGAAGTACATACAAAGATTTTTGATTTCTTTTCTGCATGTACTAAACTTGCTGCCACAAAGCAAACCCATTGTAGGTGGTTTCCAAGGCGCTGCTATGACGTTGTTAATGGATTCTGAGTCTTATTTAGTGTATTGATGTGTGATTGGTATGATGTTCTTGATGATTGCTATGTGGTTGCAAAGGTCATTTCTGGGAACAATTTCTTTGCTAGGGTGTTGCTGGGTGGTTGTTAGTGTGTTCTGAGCCATTTTTAGAAATTGCTAGGGTGTTGCTAAGTACATTTTTAGCAGTTGTTAGCATTTTGCTAGGGTGTTCTGAGCATTTTAGCAGTCGCTTTTGTGTTTGAGCCACTTACAGAAGTTGGTAGGTGGTTGCTAGGGTGTTCTGAGGCATTTTTAGTAGTTGCTAGGGTGTTGCTATGTGGTTGAGATGTTCAGGACTATTTTCAGGAGTTGCTAGGGTGTTCTGAGCCATTTCCAACAGGTGAAGACTGTTATGGTTTTCCGAGCCATTTCCAGCCATTTCTAGGATGGTTGCAAATGTGTTCTGACCCATTTTGAACAGGTGTTATGGTTTTCTCAGCCATTTTTAACAGTTGCTAGGGTGTTGCTAAGTATTTGCAAAGGACATTTTTAGCTGTTGTTAGTGTTTTCCTATGTAGCTGCTAGGGTATTCTGAGCATTTTAGCAGTTAGTATTGTGTTTGGTAGGTGGTTGCTATGGTGCTTTGAGGCATTTTAGTAGTTGCTAGGGTGTTGCTATGTGGTTGCTAAGATGTTCTGGACCATTTTCAGGAGTTGCTAGGATGTTCTGAGCCATTTCCAGCAGGTGAAGACTGTTATGGTTTCTGAGATATTTTCAGCGTTGCTAGGGTGTTGGTATTTGGTTGCAAATATGTTCTGACCCATTTTGAACAGGTGTTATGGTTTTCTCAGCCATTTTCAACAGTTGCTAGGGTGTTGCTAAGTATTTGCTAAGGACATTTTTAGCTGTCGTTAGTGTTTTGCTATGTAGTTGCTAGGATGTTCTGAGCATTTTAGCAGTTGCTATTGTGTTTGAGCCATTAATAGAAGTTGGTAGGTGGTTGCTAGGGTGTTCTGAGGCATTTTTAGTAGTTGCTAGGGCATTGCTATGTGGTTGCTTAGATGTTCTGGACCATTTTTAGGAGTTGCTAGGGTGTTCTGAGCCATTTCCAGCAGGTGAAGACTGTTATGGTTTTCCAAGCCATTTTCAGCCATTGCTAGGGTGTTGCTATGTGTTTGCTAAGGACATTTTTAGCTGTTGTTAGTGTTTTGCTATGTAGTTGCTAGGGTATTCTGAGCATTTTAGCAGTTACTATTGTGTTTGAACCATTTATAGAAGTTGGTAGGTAGTTGCTACAGTGTTCTGAGGCATTTTTAGTAGTTGCTAGGGTGTTGCTATGTGGTTGCTAAGATGTTCTGGACCATTTTCAGGAGTTGCTAGGATGTTCTGAGCCATTTCCAGCAGGTGAAGACTGTTATGGTTTCTGAGATATTTTCAGCCGTTGCTAGGGTGTTGGTATTTGGTTGCAAATATGTTCTGACCCATTTTGAACAGGTGTTATGGTTTTCTCAGCCATTTTCAACAGCTGCTAGGGTGTTGCTAAGTATTTGCTAAGGACATTTTTAGCTGTCGTTAGTGTTTTGCTATGTAGTTGCTAGGATGTTCTGAGCATTTTAGCAGTTGCTATTGTGTTTGAGCCATTAATAGAAGTTGGTAGGTGGTTGCTAGGGTGTTCTAAGGCATTTTAGTAGTTGCTAGGGCATTGCTATGTGGTTGCTTAGATGTTCTGGAACATTTTTAGGAGTTGCTAGGGTGTTCTGAGCCATTTCCAGCAAGTGAAGACTGTTATGGTTTTCCAAGCTATTTTCAGCCATTGCTAAGTGTTTGCTAAGGACATTTTTAGCTGTTGTTAGTGTTTTGCTATGTAGTTGCTAGGGTATTCTGAGCATTTTAGCAGTTACTATTGTGTTCGAACCATTTATAGAAGTTGGTAGGTAGTTGCTACAGTGTTCTGAGGCATTTTTAGTAGTTGCTAGGGTGTTGCTATTTGGTTGCAAAGGTGTTCTGACCCATTTTGAACAGGTGTTATGGTTTTCTCAGCCATTTTCAGCAGTTGCTAGGGTGTTGCTATGTGGTTGCAAAAGTATTCCGAGCCATTTTAGCAGTTGCTATGAGGGTGCTAAGGTGTTCTGATTGCTAGCCCAAGTCTTTCTGATATTCTGGTCTCTAGGTATGGCTTAAGTGCCTCCTTCAATGTATGTCCTTTTTTCAGCTGTTTTGCAGATAATTGTTTATCTGGTCAGTTAGAAATGTACTAGCACACCTCTCCACTACAAAACACTGGACAATATATTTACCAAAGTTTAATATGTATGGTAAGAGGTTTAATATTTCCAATAGTAATAGTCATGCTTGCCTTAGGTATCTAATACAACTAATTAAGTCTCTCTCTATATATAAGAAAGACAAATATTGGTCATTAACAGAATGTGAATTGCAGCTGGAGTGAGATGTAAAGCACGTTGCTTCAGTGTTTTTTCTGAGAGGTGGAGGTGCTCGGTTTACAACATCCGTCTCATCAGCCTCATTTTCTCTAATGGCGTCGGCTCGTTTTAATGGCAGATATTCATTTGGTATCGTAACAACAGTGGCACCCGTGGGACTCAGCCGTAAACAGGGGTGATGGGAAAATCCTCAACATTTGTCAGAGCTGCGCAGTGTGTCTGACAATATATGAATTATTGATTAAACTGTTGAATTTTAAACGAGCGTTGTGTCGCGTTGAGGCACCGCAACATAAATGCAAAATTATGCATATTCTGGAAAAGATATTGACTGGGAAGTCTGTGTTTTACTTTTCAAGAATAAACCTGATTTGTTTGCTCTATATTGAACTATTCAAGTCAACACAAACTCATGCATCCGCTAAAAACAACAATAGTACAATCAGATCGACCCGATCGAAGGCTGTTTTTATGGCCTGATGGTGCTACACAATGGTGGCAGCGCTCCAGGAGGCCCTAGAGTCTCACACGGTCAGTTTGAGCTCGCCGCAGTGTTTATAGACCTCAGCCGGCTAAACTTAGCTGGGGCGACAAACCAGAATGCATCCTTGAACTGATTGAATTAGCAGTTGCATTGTGAGAGTAAAAGACCTGGAGAACCGAAGGTAATTCTATTCTCAATCTAATTGCCCTCGGGGTCATTTGAGTGGCCTGTGGCAGAGGCAAATAATCTGTCCGTAAGGTCAGCATATCTAATACTGGCCGACAGTTTGATGGTGCTCTAAGAGAGCGTTTCTCCTCAGGGATCTGTTCCCACCGGTCTGTATCTTTGCTTGATTGAGCACGCTCTTAAAAATAAAGCCTCCAATTAGAGGATTTTACAGTCTGATGTCATACGAGAACCTTTTGAAAGGAAAATTCTGTCATGTTGTTTTTAAGCCAGTGTTAGTTTCTTTCTTTTGTGAAACACAAAAGCAGATGTTTAGTAGTGTGCCCAAGCTGCAAGAAAGACAAATAAAGTAGCTTTCATATTTAAAATAATGTCCTCCTAACCAGATGTGAAGTGATGCCACAACATGCAATAAAAGGTATCTTTTCCATGTTAATCAGAGTTTTAATCCTAACCAGTTGTGATGGTCATATGATTTACATTTACATTTATTTTAGGAACTGTTTCTATTTCATGCAACATCATGGCTGGAACAACAACATACAATATGACAATGATAATCTCAGGTGATTATGTGCTTTATTTAATATTAAAAGTGTCTAATGTGAGTTTGGATATATTTTTTCGTGACCTTTATAGACATACTGAAAGCAACATTGGATAATTCACCTCAGATCTTGAAAATAAATGAAAGGAAACAAGAGCGTTCATACTGTGACCTCAAAGTGAACAAACTGTTTCAGTCACTCAGTATGTATTTTTAATAATGTATTTTTAATATTTTAACAAACCAATATTTAGACTTTACAGACCCATTTTGACTTTACAGACCCAGATACCAACATTTTAGACTTTCTGAACCTAGAGACCAAAATTGTAGACTTTACAGACCCAGAGACCAATATTTTAGACTTTACAGACCCAGAGACCACATTTAGACTTTTCTGAACCTAGAGACCAAATTGTAGACTTTACCCCAGAGACCATATTTTAGACTTTTCTGACCCAGAGACCAATTTTAGACTTTACGAACTGAGAGACCTTTACAGACCCCAACTTTATTTTAGACTTTTCTGAACCCAGAGACCAAATTTTAGACTTTACAGAATCCAGAGACCAAATTTTAGACTTTACAGACCAGAGACCAATATTTTAGACTTTTCTGAACCCAGAGACCAAAATTTAGACTTTACAGAGTCCAGAGACCAAATTTTAGACCTTTACAGAGAGACCAACATTTTAGACTTTATAGACCCAGAGACCAACATTTTAGACTTTAAGAACCCGAGACCAACATTTTAGACTTTACAGACCCAGAGACCACATTTAGACTTTTCTGAACCTAGAGACCAAAATTGTAGACTTTACAGACCCAGAGACCAATATTTTAGACTTTTCTGAACCCAGAGACCAATATTTTAGACTTTACAGAATCCAGAGACCAAAATTTTAGACTTTACAGACCCAGAGACCAATATTTTAGACTTTTCTGAACCCAGAGACCAAATTTTAGACTTTACAGAATCCAAGACCAAATTTTAGACTTTACAGACCCAGAGACCAATTTTAGACTTTTTGAACCCAGAGACCAAATTTTAGACTTTACAGAGTCCAGAGACAAAATTTTAGACTTTTAGAACCTAGAGACCAACATTTAGACTTTATAACCCAGAGACCAACATTTTTTAGACTTTATAGAACTTTTAGACTTTACAACCCAGAGACCAACATTTAGACTTTTCTGAACCTAGAGACCAAAATTTTAGACTTTACAGACCCAGAGACCAATATTTTAGACTTTTCTGAACCCAGAGACCAATATTTTAGACTTTACAGAATCCAGAGACCAAAATTTTAGACTTTACAGACCAAGACCAATATTTTAGACTTTTCTGAACCCAGAGACCAAAATTTTAGACTTTACAGACCCAGAGACCAATATTTTAGACTTTTGAACCCAGAGACCAAATTTTAGACTTTACAGAGTCCAGAGACCAATTTAGACTTTACAGAACCAACTTTTTAGACGAACCAGAGCCAACATTTAGACTTTATAGAACCCAGAGACCAACATTTTAGACTTTACAGACCCAGAGACCAACATTTTAGACTTTTCTGAACCTAGAGACCAAAATTGTAGACTTTACAGACCCAGAGACCAATATTTTAGACTTTTCTGAACCCAGACCAATTTTAGACTTTACAAATCCAGAGACCAAAATTTTAGACTTTTACAGACCCAGAGACCAATATTTTAGACTTTCTGAACCAGAGACCAAAATTTTAGACTTTACAGAATCCAGAGACCAAATTTTAGACTTTACAGACCCAAGACCAATTTTTAGACTTTGACCAGAGACCAAATTTTAGACTTTACAGAGTCCAAGACCAAAATTTAGACTTTACAGACCTAGAGACCAACATTTTAGACTTTATAGAACCCAGAGACCAACATTTTAGACTTTATAGACCCAGAGACCAATTTTAGACTTACAGACCCGAGACCAACATTTTAGACTTTTCTGAACCTAGAGACCAAAATTGTAGACTTTACAGACCCAGAGACCATATTTTAGACTTTTCTGAACCCAGAGACCAAAATTTTAGACTTTACAGAACCAGAGACCAAAATTTTAGACTTTACAGACCCAGAGACCAATATTTTAGACTTTTCTGACCCAGAGACCAAAATTTTAGACTTTACAGAGTCCAGAGACCAAAATTTTAGACTTTACAGAACCTAGAGACCACATTTTAGACTTAGAACCCAGAGACCAACATTTTAGACTTTACAGACCCAGATACCAACATTTAGACTTTATAGAACCTAGAAACCACATTTTAGACTTTACAGACCCAGATACCAATATTTTAGACTTTATAGACCCAGAAACCAATATTTTAGATGTTACAGAACAATGTCTAGACTTTACAGAATCCAGAAACCAATATTTTAGACTTTACAGACCTAGAAACCAATATTTTAGAACAATTTGTAGACTTTACAGAACCCAAAAACTTTATTTTAGACATTACAGAACAACGCTTAGACTTTTGCAGAACCCAGAAACCAATATTTTAGACTTTACAGAACCCAGAGACCAAAATTGTAGATTTTACAGACCCAGAGACCAATATTTTAGACTTTACAGAACCCAAAAAACTTTATTTTAGACATTACAGAACAACGCTTAGACTTTTACAGACCTAGAGACCAATATTTTAGACTTTACAGAATCCAGAGACCAATATTTTAGACTTTACAGAATCCAGAGACCAATATTTTAGAGTTACTATTTTAGACTTTACTGAACCCAGAGACCAACATTTTAGACTGTACAGAACCTAAAGACCAAAATTGTAGATTTTACAGACCCAGAGACCAATATTTTAGACTTTACAGACCCAGAGACCAACATTTTAGACTTTATAGAACCTAGAGGAGACTTTTAGACGACCCAGAAAACCAATATTTTAGACTTTACAGACCTAGAAACCAATATTTTAGAACAATTTGTAGACTTTACAGAACCCAAAAAACTTTATTTTAGACATTACAGAACAAGGCTTAGACTTTTGAAGAACCCAGAAACCAATATTTTAGACTTTATAGACCTATAAATCAATATTTTAGACTTTACAGAACAATTTGTAGACTTTACAGAAACCATAAACCAATATTGTAGACTACAGAATAATGTTTAGACTTTACAGAACCCACAAAACCAATATGCTGCTCTGAAACACCTATAATGTAACTTCATTCAGTTTTTAGAACCATGGTTGTTTTCTGAACCCAAGGTACTATGGAATCACTGAAGATTTTTGAGGGTTGTGTGCATGTAGACCCCACTTTCTCAAGGGTTGCCCAGGTCTAACAATGAAAAGCCAGATCTGGGATGTGTCCTCCTGACCTCCAACTGTCCCTCACGCACGGCTTACAGCAAAATGTGACCCATCTGACCCACACCTTCCTACTGGGAATTAGACTGGATCTCCAGGGCACCTAAGAACTCAATACATCTTCATCAGAGCGGGAGAGTTCAATTGAGAGCCATTAGTAGGGCTGAGAGTAAAGGTGGAGCAGCTGTTGGGTCTTAGAAAGGCTTGTTGCATCTTTTGTGTTTGGAGAACCGAGGTGTCTGTTTCACGCCCCCTCCTCCTCCTCCCATCAGCGAGCGAGAGAGTCGAGCTGCTGTCTGAAGATAGAGCTGCTGTGGCTGTGAGATACGCCTCACAACATTAATTAGCAGCTCTCATTATAGCCCACGGCCTCGTCACTCTGTCGCATACACACACACACACACACACACACACACATGCACGGTGCTTCCCAAGGTCTTGGAATCTTCACAATACGCTTGAATATTCTTGTTTACCAAGTTCCTTTAAACAGTTCTGTGATTCATTTGGGTGAAAACAAACCTAAAGGGATTTTCAGCAAATAACATTATGAGTTGATTCTGCGCATTATTTCGAAATCGTACCCAAAGAAATGCGAATGCAATTTGTGCTTTATTAAAAATGACATGCAATCAGAATTGGAGTTTTCTGGCTTTTAGTTCATGACTGTTAGCTTTAAGGTTGTGTCTACTGCTAAATGTTGACAAAATAAACTCTTTTTTTCAGTGAATAATCTTGTATTATTTTTTGTCCAATTACATGCTCTCTAAAATAAGGACATTCCTCCCATAAAACTGATTTCAAGAGTTGGAATTGTGATGTGCATTAAAGTCATTTGCTATACAAAGACTGTATGCTTTTTAAAGGCTATCTAAAAAGACAAGCCCTTCGATATTTGACATAGAAAATGCATCAACACAGGAAAGAAAATGGCATTCAAACCATCGCATGAGTCTGTATAAGTGTAGGTCAGAGTGTTGGTAATCTCTCTTACACGAGCACACAGTTATACACCCATGTCTGCCACTCGCCCGTATCTCTGTAATGCACTTTTCCTATATCCAGCCTTTCATTTCTCCGTCAGCCAGTCCTTTCAGTAGAATGATAAAGGTAGGGGTGTGTGACACAGAAAAACATACAGATGCTGAATGTTTTTGCTAAATCACTAGAAGAGCTTTCAAAAAGCCAATATTTGATGCTCTGATGGGAAAAGCAGACCACAGCTGGAGTTCAGAGAATCATCTGCAGGTTTAGACACTTTCACCCATCTGTGTTTCCTGTCACACTGTTGTGCTTGTAAGCACACGACAGAGCAGGTCAGGCCTTAAAGGGTTAGTTCACCCCAAAATGAAAATTATCCTATGATTTTCTCACCCTCAAGCCATCCTAGGTATATATGACTATCTTTTTTCAGACGAACACAATCAGAGATGGAGATTGTGATTTAAAGAATTCTCTTTTTAAGGACTGCAACAAACGAGCTTCTTCCCGGGTTGGTGACATCAACTAACCCTAAAATTTACATAAACCCCGCCCCTGAGAACACACATCAAAGGGGCGGGGCCATGTTGGGCTGCTTTAGAGAAGAGGAAGAGTTGTTGTAGTAGAGTGTTGTTGTCATGCCGTCATTTTACGCCGGACTGCTTCACAAACGAGGGTCAATTCAACACAAAAGATGAACATGACGGCACATGCTAGTGTATGAGTTGAATCAACTCCACAGCAACTACATAAATTTATCCACTAACCATTCAGAAACGTCCTAAAAGTTGTAACTTCTTCCTGAGTCTCTCCATCAGTGTCGACTCCGGTTTGAACAATGTAAGGCTGAACACCGTCGTCATTTTGGCTGCGTGAGATTCTCCAGCTTTGTTGTTGTTGAGCTGTTAAAGCTCCGCCCTCTTCTGGAAAGGGGGCGGGAGCAGCAGCTCATTTGCATTTAAAGGGACACACACAAAAACGGCGTGTTTTTGCTCACACCCAAATAGAGGCAAATTTGACAAGCTATAATAAATGATCTGTGGGGGATTTTGAGCTGAAACTTCACAGACACATTCTGGAGACACCAGAGACTTATATTACATCTTGTAAAAGGGGCATTATAGATGCCCTTTAAGGGGGGCCTACCTGTGCTAAACATACTAACATGTTGCATGGGAGTTTTGGGTGGTTGTTAGAGTGTTTTGTGTAATTTCGGCCATGTCCCAAATGGCACCCTAAACACTTTCGTTCTTTGAGTCCAAACTTTCGTGACGTAATGTCACTTTGATTGTTGGGTAGAAGTCTGTGGATCGAAAGCACATATCCACTGCAAAGGGGGAGCTAGCGAGCACTCTTCTGAAACCTAAAATGACAAACGGGACACCCTACGGTCTCGTGCGGCACACATGCGGCAGTCATTTTAACTCCTTTGTAAGACTTGTTAGGATGCGTATAATCTCAGCCTCAGACTTCATGCTGAATGTCTGATGCATAAGCAACACAAAATGTTTCAAAGTTGTCATCTGATTGGTTGAATTCTCCAGGATTTCCAGGAGACGTGTGTGTTGCATTCTTTAACAGTCTGCCAGAGGCCAATCTGTTATTGTAGGCCCATCGACTTTACAATTTTAAACCCTCTAAACATGACGTGATTGGCTGCTTTACATGTCGGTCAGACGTCCTCTTGGCCGGTCCTTCACCAATGAAAGCTGCGATAGAGTCCAGACCTTCTGCTGTCAGTCTGAAGGTCTGGCTACGTGAGACTAGTATGCATATAACTGAACCAAGCATTAACAAAGTTGGGGATATTTTAGCATTTGAGGACTCTAGCACAATCTAGTGCTTATTAAATGCTGTAGCTCCTAATAAAGGCCATTATCAAACAGTGTAAACCCGAATAAGTTGGCAAAACTCCCCCTTAACATTAATCTTGCACAAAAAACATTATATAACACTTAAGTTTTTAACATTTACTCTCCCTTTCAAGCATTCTGGGAAATAGAAATCCCAGCCCAGTTTTAGTTAAACTTAAGTTCATCTAAATTAAAAGAAATTAGTTCATAAAACTCAAAACAATGAAACAGTTCAGTTTACTGAAAATATGTGAGTTCAGTGAACTCGAAAGAAAAAAAGTGCTAAATACTCATAAAAGTTAATTTGACTGAACTAATTTGTTTAAGCTACTCAAACCAATTCATTATTTTGAGTGTTAGGGTTTACTTTATAATCCATTACAAAATGACTTTTATGTCAGTAGCATAGCTGGCTGTGTTTTTAGATGTAATGTTGCCCAGTGGCTGTTTAGATGTTTACAGGTTGTCTTGGTATTTCATCAGCGGTTCTTTTATTGGAAAGTGACCTGATATTACTCTGATATCATGGCATTTGACAGCTGCTGTTCTGATGAAATGTGCTTTTAATAAGGTTTTATTGCTGATGCATGAATAAATAATGCCGCCTGTAGTTTATCTTCATTGTTGGTTAACAATGTCAAATCTGTGCCCTTAAACTGCCGCTGAAGCCCAACATCTGTGCTTTTATTCTGAGCTGACACTGATGGAGGTCATTTATATCAGTTCAAACCTGTAATGTTGTTATATCTTTGTCTTACTAGTCGTATTATCCGCAGCAGTGTCTGTCTTGTCCTTTATTTGACACGGGGAGCTTGTTTCTAAGTCAACTGTGAGCAGGTGCAAGTGTGTTTTGAGTGTGTATTCTGTGCAGAAATGTGTAATGTTCTTGCTGTCGGGAGAAACAATGTGTTTTGTGTGCAAATGCAGGAATTGCCAGGAGAGACGCGGTTCTGCCCTCTTCCTGTCCGTCAACACTTTCAGTGGCATTTAAACTTTTTGAAAGTGGACCTCAGAATAATATTAGTCAAGGATCAGGGCAGTTGTCCAAGCGGAGACACAGGGACTTTTCCAAATCTCTCTTAAGAAGCCAAGCACCAAGGTAAACAAGCAGAGAGATGAATGTTTAAAGATGGCCGTCGATGGACAGATCAGGTGTCGTATTACAGTGAGCTATTTTCAGCAGGAATGCAGTAATTGATTTTGTTATTATAAACACACGCTGGTCCAAGGCTGGAGTTTAGGGCTAAAGAAGTCCACAAACCTTGAGTGTAAATGTACCTAATGCATTTTGATGCACTCACTGCCATTTTGTAATGTGATGCCTTAATATAAACCTCATTCATTAATCACCTCAGTACTGTGCCGATATATACTGTATGTTAGTTTGAGGGCGAGTTTATGATAATTTTCATTAGTAAGACATTAACAAACATCATTACATTATATAATTCTTAACAGATCATTAGCTAATGTACATTTAGATTAGAAATGTCACCCAGCTTTAATTTACATATAGGCCTACAGTATCTGTATTTGAATGTACATGAACTAATGATCTGTTATGTATTATAGTTTGTTTCTTGATGTTATAAGCATGAAAGTTATTGTCAAAGTTATTATTAGTCACCTACAATTTTTACTGATTTAACCATAACAATACATTGTCTGATATATATTTTTTTTATTTTTTTTAGATCAGAAACTGCTGCTATACTATACACACACACACACACACACACACACACACACACACACACACACACACACACATATAATAAAATAAAATTATATATATAATTTTTATTTATTATAATATATTATATATTTTATATATATATATATATATATATATATATAATGTTACTGTAAAATGTTTAAAATATTATATATATTTAATAATAACATTTATTATTTTTTAAATGTGTGTTCACAATATGTGTACTTTAATAAAATATTGTTTTAAATTTAATACATTTATTATATTATATTATATTATATTATATTATATTATATTATATTATATTATATTATATTTATTATATTAATTTAACCACACTTGTGTCCTTCAATGGAAGTATTCTCAGTACAATTTACACAAACAATGTTAAAATATATTGTATTAGTTCAAATATATGGCTGTATTTAGATTATATAATTTATTGACATTTAAAGTTAGGAACTGCAGTTTCATACAGTAATTCTTATAATATCATCAATGTATTCTGTAACAGTTTACAATAATGTTCCATTAGTTAACATTAGTTTATGCAGTAACTAACAAACTGATCAAGCAATATTTATTAATCTTTGTTAATGTTTGTTAATAAAACCACAGCTGTTCATTGTTAGTTCATGTACATTAAATAATATTAACAGATTTCGATCATTTTTAATAATGTATACGTAAATGTCGAAATTAACATTAAAATTAACAAATTCTTTGAAGTATTTAGTTCATGTTAACAAATGGAACCTTATTGTAAAGTGTTCTATTTGTACAGTAAAGTTCTAAAAACCACAGTTGCAATTTTTACACTATATTAAAAACATTACAGAACATAGAAACACTTTTTGTTGCTCTACAAGCCCTTTTCTCTTTAGAAATATAAATCTTTTTTTTTTTTTTTCTTAAGTTATGTTTTATCCAATGTCTTGAATGGACAGTTCTGGGTTGAGCGTGTAAAGGTTTGTGCTTGAGTACTTTTATCCTCTTTGTGCAGCAGTGGGCTTTATAAATCCAGATTATGTGTGTGTGTGAGAGTGTATTCGGCGGCTCTATGACCCCGCGGACTCCTCTCCTCCTCCACCGTCCTCCTCTCTCTCTCTCTCTCTCTCTCAGCGCAGAGGAGCAGCGGGGAAGGAAGTTATTAGTGTTCTGCGCTCCAGTTCTGCGCTGTCGGAGGATATCCTTCTCCTTCCAACTCTCAAATTCCAAGGATTTTTCTGTTTTTCTTTCCCACTCCTCCTCCTCCTCCTCCTCTTCTTCTTCTCTCCAACTGGATCCGTCTCTTTCTGCGCGTCTTTGAGGGTTTTTTTTCTTTTGCGCGCGCGTGCGTGTGTGTGTGTATGTATAGAATTACGCATCATCTCTGGAATCTGGATCCACTGTGATTTTTGAGGATTATTTTCCATCAACACTCGTTTTATGCAGAACTTTTCGCGCTTTTGCGCACGTTACCCGGACACTTAAAGGAAACCGGACTGTTTGGAGCGAACAATCGTGTAGCGTTTATCAGAACGGAAAGTTTTTCTTCTCTTTTCTTCCGCGCGAGGCACATCATCCGCTGTCACGATGGAGAGCGAATGTCTCCGCATATAGCGTGCCAAGTGTCCCTTCTGGGCTTACACGATCTTAATAATCGCTATCGCGCATTTAAACGAACATTAAACTACCAGTTGAAGCTCAAACGAGCAGAAATCTCCAGACTGCGCGTGTTGGATTATCAGGAGGACACTAGAGGCTCCAGTGCTCTGCGCTTTTACGCACGTTCGCGCGCCTGGAGAGCGTCATGAATCTGCCGTCCGGAGACACTGTGACTTTATGTCCTCATCCTGAATCCCACTTCTCTGCCATCGTGATGTTTTGATGCTGTTCATTTTTGCTTTACAAATATGATGAAATGGCAGCCCCGGAAGAAGGTAAGCACGAGATCAGATTTATGGGAGTGTATTGTGAGTTTGGCAGTAGATCAGGAGGGGAAGACCTCTGGATGAACATGATCTTGAAGGTTGTACGGTGAATTCGTGCTTTGAGAGTATTTGATGTTGAAATATTTGAGGTTTTAATGATGCATTTAGTCCAAGTAGAGGATTTGTGGACTGGATTGTAGGTTATATGCAGAAGAACAATCTCTACTCCATGCTCATGCATTAAAATGCAGTGGTTTTTCTCTCTCTTTTTAATGCATTTTATTCTCCATTGTACTTGTGATGCATGTGATTATGATGATGATTATGGTAATGAAAGTCCTTAAATGCAAAGTCACCTCAACCTTAAAGTCCTATCATGCATGCATCTCTGATAATTGCAGCACTTTCAGTCCATAACTTTACTAGGAGCTCAATGTCTTTGCTGGTATGACATGGCCATTGTGGCATAGCGTATGCTTTGAATTACTTTGTTTTCAGGTCTAAACGGCACCGATCGTTTGATGCTAGGAATCCGTGAGCTGTTTTGCTGTCTTGTGTGCGTTTTGAATGAACTAAATGCTGAGTGTGCCATTGCCAGGGGCCCTTTGAACACCAGCCAAAACTCGTAGTTGCATCTTCTTCTCCACTAGAGGGCAAGCATCCTCAGATCACAGGAACCTGCCTCCCTTCCCATGTTCTTCTGAGGAGAAAATAATAAATCCATGACATTCCTCTGCTTTTGTTTAAGAAAAAGATTTTGATTAGTTCACGTCGTGCCTGTAATTGTGTTCTCCGTATTGTTCCCTAGATTAAAGGGCCTTAAATGGGTCTTTTGCGAATCAAAAGATGATGACGTTCAGCGAGTGAGTCACTGCTACAGCTGCCGAACACCTCTTAGGGTTTGTAAATAAGACCTCCGTGGAAGATAAAACCTGATACGCAGCTGGAGAGCGGTGTATGATCGTGCAAACTTCAGGTTCCTGCGCTGGCGTCTGCGTTTCTGCTCGGTTCATAGGCGACTTAAAGTCGTGATGTACAAAAGAACTTGATTATTTTGTTCTGTATAGAAGACGAAGACTATTCAGCACTCCCCCGGCGGGAGTCAAATGGCATTCAGCTCATTAGGGTCTCCACTTTTCTCCTCTATTAGAGGCATATTGTTTGGGGCTGCAGTTAATCAAAAGCCACCACAGGCCGCACTCGACTACAAACACGCTCGCAGAAACAGTCACGACATGAAGTGCGAGTTTGCAACTCTTCTGTGAAGTCTTGTAGTGCTATATCAGAGTGTTTGATAGGGGTGGAAACCTTTAGGCAAATCAAGATTTGATTCAGGGAGTCGTGTTCCCACACTGTTCATGATTCTTTTGGTTTTTCTGCAACAGTGTAGGTGTGCAATATTACAATTGTCAGTGTGTATGTGAATGAATCCAGTCATTTGAGAATGAATCTTGGTGTAGGAATTACAATTTCCTGATAATTCACTCCATCCACCTTCATCCAAGATGTTCATGTCTTTCTTTCTTCAGTTGAAAAGAAATGAAGGTTCTTGAGGAAAACATTCCAGGATTTTTCTCCGTATAGTGGACTTCACTGGGGTTCAACGGGTTCAAATGTCAGTTTCAGTGCAGCTTCAAAGAGCTCTACATGATCCCAGACGAGAAATAAGAGTCTTATCTAGACAAAAAATATAAAGTTATATACTTTATATTGATTTATATACAGTACAGTCCAAAAGTTTGGAACCACTAAGATTTTTAATGTCTTTAAAAGAAGTTTGTCTGCTCACCAAGATTGCATTTATTTAATTAAAAATACAGTAAAAACAGTAATATTGTGAAATATTATTACAATTTAAAATATCTGTTTTCTATTGGAATATATTTTAAAATGTAATTTATTCTTGTGATGCAAAGCTGAATTTTCAGCATCATTACTCCAGTCTTCAGTGTCACATGATCCTTCAGAAATCATTCTAATATGCTGATCTGCTGCTCAAGAAACATTTATGATTATTATCAATGTTGAAAACAGTTTTTTCAGGATTCCTTGATGAATAGAAAGTTCAAAAGAACAGCATTTATCTGAAATACAAAGCTTCTGTAGCATTATACACTACCGTTCAAAAGTTTGGGGTCAGGAAAAATTTTATTTTTATTTTTTTGGAAAGAAATTAAAGAAATGAATACTTTTATTCAGCAAGGATGCATTAAATCAATCAAAAGTGGCAGTAAAGACATTTATAATGTTACAAAAGATTAGATTTCAGATAAACACTGTTCTTTTGAACTTTCTATTCATCAAATAATCCTGAAAAAAAATATTGTACACAAATATTTTGTACAATTGTACACATTAAATGTTTCTTGAGCAGCAGATCAGCATATTAGAATGATTTCTGAAGGATCATGTGACACTGAAGACTGGAGTAATGATGCTGAAAATTCAGCTTTGATCACAGGAATAAATTACTTTGTGAAATATATTCAAATAGAAAACAGTTATTTTAAATTGTAATAATATTTCACAATATTACTGTTTTTACTGTATTTTTAATT
Organism: Culter alburnus; assembly: GCA_028476615.1. Lineage (NCBI taxonomy): Eukaryota > Metazoa > Chordata > Actinopteri > Cypriniformes > Xenocyprididae > Culter > Culter alburnus. The sequence continues at coordinate 379,182 of JAOTNS010003624.1, forward strand.
AAATAAATGTAGCCTTGGTGAGCAGATGAAACTTCTTTTAAAAACATTAAAAATCTTAGTGGTTCCAAACTTTTGGACTGTACTGTACTTTATATTATACTATCCACAAATGCTCATCTTGCACTGCTCTGCGATGCGACACACATTACGTAATCACATTGTAAAGGTCACGTGTCACGTAGGCGGAAGTACCGTGGTAGGGCGAAAAACTCCAACTTTAAAATCATCCGACATCGTTGTTTTACCTTTTTTTGTAAAGGCCGTTCGACTAGTCTTTGCATGTTCGCTTTGTAAACACTTGCTCAGTACTTCCGCCTACGTGACACGTGACCTTTCCAACGTGATTACGTAATGCGTGGCGCATCACAGAGCAGTGCAAGATGAGCATTTGTGGTTAACAAGTATATAATTTTTAATTTTTTTTAGAAAACGACAGATTGTTTCTCTAGACTCTTATTCCTCGTCTGGGATCATGTAGAGCTCTTTGAAGCTGCACTGAAACTGACATTTCAACCCGTTGAACCCCAGTGAAGTCCAAAAATCCTGGAATGTTTTCCTCAAAAACCTTCATTTCTTTTCAACTGAAGAAAGAAAGACATCAACATCTTAGATGACACTGGGATGAGTGAATTATCAGGAAATTTTCATTCTGAAGTCAACTAATCCTTTAAGGTGGGGCTTTGGCATGGACGAGGGTCTCTGAGGGCTCTGGACAGGAGGGATCGCCCAGGTTTTGGCACGGTCACACTTACAGTTGGCTGACTGCTCACATTCTTTTCGGAGTTGGCTCAACACATTTCCGACAGGGTTTTGCATTGCTGCCATTCAGAGCTGGTGCTAGACTCTAAACAAAACTTAAAAAACCCAACACAAACTCACGGCAATGAGTTTTGCTGAATCGGTGGCTGATTCGTACAATCTCATTTGTACAGTTTCATATGATCTGTTTAAACCCCAGTGATGGGTAGGTTTAGGGGCGGGGTTAGGGGTGGTCTTTCATAATGAGATTCATTTTAAAAATCATACATTTTTGTACAAATCAAATTGTTCGAAATCATATGAAATCGCCACCTCATAAAATAGTTAGGTGTTCCTGTAAGATCGGGTTGAAAAACCCCAAAATGACCCCCAACCCTTTTAATCTGTTCTTTCAGAGCAGTTCCACAACAAACAGTAATACAGTAATACAATAAAAAATAAATGCTGTTCTTTTAAACTTACTATTCATCAAAAATCCTGAAACACAAAATATGAAGCAGCACAACTGTTTTCAACATTGATAATAATGTTTCTTGAGCATCAAATCATCATATTAGAATGATTTCTGAAGGATCATGTGACACTGAAGACTGGAGTAATGATGCTGAAAATTCAGCTTTGCATCACAGAAATAAATGATATTTTAACATATATTCACATAGAAAACATTTATTTTAAATCATGATAATATTTCACTGTTTTTACTGTATTTTAGATAATAAAATGCTGCCTTTGTGAGCTTTCAAAAACAATTTGTCCATCCACTAAAAGTAAAAAGTCAGCTTGAGGTCTTTGTAAACTGATTTATCGTCCACTATTATAAGTCCAATCGCTTTTATTCAACAAGCCACTTGATTTGGTAAATAATTCATGTCTGTAGCACATACTGAATTTTAGTATTTAGCTGCATTTGGGTTTGTTGAAATCGTTTTTTTTTTGTGGTAATTTGAAGTCTTTGCTATCTCAACACCATCCTTCAGTACAAAGTTTGTAGCTCTTGGTACCATGTTAAAGTAGATCCTCACTCATAAACCTCCTTTATCTTTCTTTATCATCTCGTTTTTGTATCTTCTCCTGCCTTTGTTTAACTAGTGTTTGTCCTACATGCATCTCCGGTATTAAGATATAGCACCAAAATTCAGCTTCCAGCTTTTAAAACACACTCATAGTAATAGTCTTTTACTTAAAAACTAGGTCTGTTTTCCGTTCTTGTGTAGTCCCTGAAGATGAATCCCATATTCGGCTCTGTGCCGTGGAGATCAATAAAGCGTCTGAGAAACTCGCTCAGAATTTGCCGAAGACCTCTCGGGCTCCTCTGCTTCGGATTGGATTACACTAATATGTTCAAAAGCACTTTATATTTTCCCAGCGCCACTGTCGGAGCGCTCCGATAACGCTCGTAGAAGGGAAGACTTTGTTTACCGTGGATTACAAGGATTACGGCGCTGCTCGCTCGCTCTCCCGGTATCACTACCTCAGCAGATTAAACATCCCATCCATTACTCACTCAGAGAGGCTGCGGCCCTGTGGTTATCTATTACGGGGGGCAGATGTACAGGGTACTTATTCTTCGTGTCAGGGCGGCTGATTCAGGCCTGTGGAGGCCGGTGGGCCCGCTAATTCTCTCTAACGTGTGCTCTTTTAATAATTTAGGTGTGAATAATATGGAGATGATGAAAGTTGTTGAAAGATAAGAACCTGGGTGAAGTTTGCTGCTTTCTGGGGCATTGCCGATGAATAGAGCGAGGAGCTCATCCTTGACGCTCTCAGAATGGGTTTTATTTTTAGCCAGCTTTGTTTCGTTCCATCTAGTGCTGTGCTGACAGAAATGAAAAGTTTGTTTGAAATGTATTGCTCCGTTTTTGGATGCAAGACTGTATCGATACTAAGTTAATAATTATATTCATGATTTGAGGTTGTTTTGAATGTTTTAGCTTCGTTTTCAAACAACAAAAGTTGTCAGAAGTCAGTCAAGTGTATTTATACCAGGTATTTGCCAATTCAGAGATCAACCAATCCTTACACGATCATTTAAAAGTTTGGAATCGGTAAGATTTGGCTCCGCCTCTGAAACAATCACCAAGCCCTCTTCATTTACACTCTAAAAGTAATTTAGGGGACCTGTTACCACAACTTAAATAAATGCACGGATGCAAGTTATTGTTTTAATTAAGTTGCAAAGAGTTCTGTTGACATAATAATGATGAATATTGCATCAACTTAATATTGTGTGTAATTTAAACTCACATTTCTGCATTAACTGGCTTTTTCAAAAAAATTAAGTTGTAGTAATGTAATGAAATTGTCTTGATAACTTCAGAAATTAGGTAGGGGATTTCTAGTTCCCATGCTAAAGATAAAGAGAATAAATGTTTTTTTTGTTTTTTTTTAATTAAGTGTTATTTTATGTGTTTTTTAGTGAAGGGAAAGACCTGTTAGTGTTTAATGCTGTTATGTTTGACATTTAAAAGAGTTTTTGTGTTTACCATTGTGCTGAAGATAGGGCTGCACGATTAATCGTACGATTTGAAAAAACCCATTGAAATCGCGCTTAAACGATTTGTCTTAGTGCAATTATGAAATCGCATAGCTGCAATTATTTTTTTATGCATGGCTTGTCAATGAATTATGGCTCCAAATGCCAATCCATCTGAAAACATCTGAAAGTTTGAATCGCTTATAGTGCGCATTTGAAAAAACAACACACGTCAAACATCTTTCCAGACATGAGAAGCATTTATTAACATCTTGTCCATCAAAAGAAAACATTTAATAATATGTTTTACTCCAAACTCACTTCATAACAACAGTTGAGCATCCTTCTGTCAGGTGAAGTGGCTTCTTACACAGAATATGGCAGTCGTGTGTTTATTTACAATCAAAACGTTTCAATCTTCTGTTTATTCAGCTACAGCGATTGTATAGGATTTCCTGGAATGACGCGTGTTCTACTTCGGCAGCAAGGCATATTTGCAGTTTCTGCCCGAGAGCGCCCTCTGGCTTTCAGATGGAGAAGCATTTACTACTGATCACAGAGCCGTACAACTCTGACAAGCTGCGCATAAAATAATCGAAGCTTTTGCCAAATCGCGTGCAATAAATCGTGCAGCCCTAGCTGAAGAGTAGAAACATGAAGGTAAACACTACACTGACTCTATAAGCAATGACTGCACTAATGCCAGTGACAAGTAATGTCTCACTTGTTCATTAAATGTATGTTAAATAAGTTGTTTTGGCATGAGCATTTATTTATTATCTAAAATTGGCATGAGCTGTTGATTTGAACTGAAATAGATATGATTAATTGGTTCCAACAACTTACAAATACATTTTTTTTTGAATAATCAACTTAAAAATTTGTGTTTATGCTACAAAATATTAAGTTGTAGCTTGTTGGTGGAAAGTAAATTCAATGAAGGTTGTCATAACTCAAAAAAAAAATGATGCAAACTGTTTTTTTAGAGTGTACAACTTCTTTCCTCAAATCACATGCTGCATTTTGGTTTGTAACGCCAGCGTTTTGTGGTCTAATCAATAAAATTTATTATCATCAAATATCCTTTTTCGGTCTCATTTTAGAAGTAAAATAGTGATTTTTACAAACCTTGCTTCATGAAAATTAGCCTGAAATTCTTTGCCTACTACTATTTCTAAACATTGAATGTTCTGACAGCATTGTTAAAGGTGGAAGGGATAGCTAGAGATAGTTAATATCTTCCCATTTTTCTCCCTCTCTCGGTTTAATAAACGATACTCCAGGCCGATGTGATTTAGCGGCAGATTCACTGAAGTGGGCTTAACCCTTATCGGAGGCGATACTCCTGTGCTAAAACCTCGTTTAGAAGCTCTTAACCTCTGGGGAGCTGCAAAACCTTATCTCCATTTGATTCCTGCGTTATTTATTAGATCTCTGCGGGGAGGCTATCGTTCTCTCGCCATTATATCCATCACCGGAGTATCCCGCGGCATCTAAAGTCTCGATGACAAACATGCTATCATCTTCCGCACCTGTTTGGTTGGTATGTGGCCGCATTCACCCTGATTTCTGAATTTGACTGAGCGTTTCCTGGGTGTGCGTAAGGTAACCGGAGCGCTGTGAGGATCTTGATGAGGAAGGTGTTTTGAAGAGCCTCCCGCGACGAGAAAGGAAGCTCTCAGAGAGACAGGTGGATGATGATTAACCGTCAGCGGCGAACACACCTGCTGGCTTTATGATTTGCCAGCGTATTTGCAGCCTTCCGTGCACGATGGGCTCAGAATCAGACGGCCAGACTTGCTGCGGTTCTCGCGGCTCACCTGCGTGTGAATGCTTAGAGGCGTTTTGAGGAGCTGGCGGGGGGAGATATTATTAGGCAACCTTGAATAGATTCCCTCTGGTTCTCATCTTTCAGCCGCTGACACCAGGATGAACTTCCTATTCTGGTTGTTCCCTCTGGTTTTTCACCTCCCAGATTGGCTCATTTCTCCTGCAAGATGCTGTGCGCAACACAAGCTTCCATTATAACACAAACACTTTTGAGATATTTAATGCTAAGCTCCGCCCACCTTGGTTACTGTTGCTAAGATATTCTTTGTAGAATCCCCCATAGGAACGAATTGGAGATTTCTGTGTACTGTTTAAAAATTGTAGTATCGTGTCTAAAAGAGTTCCAGAAAAGTGAGTTCCGTCTCTATGGAAAGTCTTTAACTATCTTCACCAATTCCTTCCCCTCTTGAGCAATATTCAAATATTTTGAAATAGCAGTTTGACAACTTTTTAAAAAGAACTTCAAGGTGAACTGAGTGTTTTTGCACCACCAAAATGTACTAGGACACTTCAACTATCATTTTTTTCCCCCATAATGTGACCCATTTCTAAGTGAAAAAGGATATTTGATGAGAATAAATGTAGGGCGATCAAGAAACATTGGTGTTACAAACTAGAAGAGAGCATGTGATTGGAAAAAAAAAGAACTGAAAAATAAGAAAAGGAAAGTCATTTCACTAGTTGAGCAAATGAAAGATGAGATGAGAAAAAAATGTTTCTGTGGAATAATGTGCACTGATGAGATAATCGTATGGAATGTCCCATAGAAATAAACCAGAGATTTTGTGAAAATGTGTGCATAAAGTGGTAAAAATTGATTGGGTATTATTATTTTTATGTGGCATTGCAGCACATTTGTATTTGCTGTTTTTCTTTAAAGAAGTTGTCAAAGGCATAGTCTACCCAAAAAAGTCACTGTATTATACTACTGTATTATAGTACTTATTAGGGTATTAAACTATATTTTATTGGAGGTTTAAAATGGAAATTGGCTTTACGTTGGTTCCGTTCTTGCCTGGAGGGTTGAAATTTCACTGTAAAGATTGGGAATAATTGTTCTTCTGCTGCTCTTGTAAGTTATGGTACCTCAGGGCTCTATTTTAGGGCCGTTGCTTTTTTCTCTATACATGATTCCACTGGGAATATACTATATTTAATAAATTTGGCATTTCATATCAAAGTTATGCTGTTGACATGCAGTTGTACCTGCCTTTTAAAGCAGGAAATAATGCAGCTGAAATTTCTTTGCTGAAGTGCAATGAGGAGGTGAAATGTTGGATGAATTAAATTTTTTTAATGTTAATTAAATTCGATCATCAAATAAACACAGTAGTAAAAAATAGTTTTTCAATTGAGGAGGATTGCAAAATTGAAGTCAGTTTACAGGATTTACAGGATTACAAGTGCCCTGGCAGCAACATTTTACCATATTTTTGTATAATTTCTGTAAAATTGTGTTAAAAACTATTCAAACACATTGGACTTCTATAAAGCAAAAGTTTGCTTGATGTTTTTAAGGCAAGGCTTAGAGAAGGATCATTTATATCATCCGTGATGTCTTGAAGTTTCTGAACTGTATCTGATTGTGTTTCAACCAGATGCTACAGCATCTAATATGACTGATAATGCTGTTGATTGAAATCAATGTAAGCTGCCCCCTGGAGCTCATTAGATAGATGAAGAGTGTGTGTGTGTGTGTGTGTGTGTGTGTGTGTGTGTGTGTACTGAACATTCAGATTGCATGATAAAAAATACTCCGTAGCCTACTATTATCTCTGATTTATGTATTGTGCTTACTGTACAGTTTTTGTGTATGCATCAAAAACCCTGATGACCTACTTCATCTGCCCAAATCTGCAGTAACCAGAGCACACTGTGTGCAAGAGTATATCTCGAGGCGATGCACTCGACTTGACCTTCCATTTCCAGTGTGACGAACGAACCAGAGCTGTGATTTAACATCCCCATGACTCATTATTAAGTCAGGCTGGCAAAAGTGAAGTCATTTTTCACTAAATTGGATTAAAATGCAAAATAACTATACTTCTGATATGATAACTGGACGGCACTTGCTGTATTAAACAGGTCACGCAGCATGTTTATACTGCAAGTTTATACGAACGAATAGGAAATATGCAGAACCTATGGTGCAGTACGCAGTAGGCCTAAATAGTATGCCAGTATTCAATTCTGAGCTTTTACATTTGGCATGGACGTTTCTTCATGTAATGACTTTGCTGATTGCTTTTGATTAGCATGTGTGTGTAAGAACGCATGTGGCGTGTAGATAGTGATAGAGGCCAAAAACGCTGTTAGTCAGACCCTCGAGCAGACGCAGAGCCGCATGAATAAGCATGCAGGACCATTCTGCAACACATTTCCCAGTGTGATCAAGTGGAAAAACTGCTCAAATGCAGCAGCCTGGGAGGATCCGGCATTCAGACCTGCTGTAGCACGAGCTCATCCGCACTACAAAGACAAACACAGCCGTTTGATCGTGTCTCTGACCTACTATTCTCCCGCGGAACCCGCTCAATGTGCTGCTTTATTTTCGGCTGATTACGTTTGATGCAAAATAAGGCGACGGCGTAAAGGTGGGTGAATGACCGAAATGTGTTTCTGTACGAGTCATTTTATATCACAAACATAGTACTGCCAGTTTTTATCCCCTTGCATTAACCTTTTTGAGTTTACTTCATTTTAAGCCATTTCACACACGCACACTAAAATGAAATATTGATTTTCATCAAAGCAGAAAAATATTGAGGTGTTTATTTTATTAGCCCTATTTCCCAGCCCTACTTTCTTACACTTTGTTGTGTCTGTAGTCTTTTGTTAGCAATTATATGTGATGACACTGACCTATGGCTGCTTGATTATGGCAAAAATCATAATCGCGATTATTTCGGTCAATATTGAATCACAATTATTTAACATGATTATTAGTGGGTGATATGATCAAAGTCTTATTTCATGATTTGAGTCATTTTTAATACTGTACAAGTGAAATTTCACAATTATCGATACGAAAAACGAATACTAGGTTAATTAATGTAAAGTGAAAAGTCCTCAAAAACAGTTACAGAAGACAATCAGCAATACAATAAAAGAAACTAAATTACAGCCAAAACCGACAAATAAATACAACAGAACAAAAATACAAATTAAATTGTATTCAGATAAGGAATGGCCTACAACAGAAATTGAATAAAGTAATCAAATGTAAAATAACAAATACAAAAGTTATTCATTCAAGAGCAGTGAGTGATTTTATCTTTGCCTTTTGTTTGATTGATGTCAGTGACTGCAGCAGATTTATTAGGCTGCTGTCCCTTTAAGAGCTGGACGGATCCAATATACATGTTTTCTTTCTCAACTGTTTACATTCATTTAAGACATAACTGACTGAGTTTACGAGGATACTCACTAAAACGGCATTTCAACATTTTTGTGCATAGGCTATTTGACCATTTAGGTATAAATAAAGCGGGTTTAATGTTTGCTACATCAAATGCATTTCCATCTCTCATTATTCGCATTAGCTCTTTTTCACACAAAGTCAAAAACCACCTGAAGTGAGCGTAAAAAAGGGATTTATTTTCTCTAAATTTGGCGTTTCCATCACTCGTTTCTCATGCGATAGTTTAAAATGCTCATAAAAACAGTGTGATGGAAACATAGCTTGTCTCTTTCGTGGCTTTTAATAACAGTTTAGCAGCAATAGACTGTATTTGACATCACTCACTTATTCGGCTGATTCAGATGTTAAAGGTGCAATGTGTAAATTTTAGGAGGATCTATTGACAAAAATGCAATAAAATATACATAAGTATGTTTTCAGTGGTGTATAAGGACCTTACTTTATGAACCGTTATGTTTTATTACCTTAGAATGAGCCATTTCTATCTACATACACCGCGAGTCCGTACATGTAAAGTCGCCATTTTGCACCGGCGGTTAGTTTCTACAGTAGCCCTAAATGGACAAACTGCTCTACAGAGCACGTTTGCTTGACTGGATACTCTCTTCTGTCACAGACGACGACATCTTTGTCCTGTGTTGACCACCGTAGCTTCTCTATATTGCAAAATTTACACACTGCACCTTTAAGTTTAGCTTAGGGAGGAACGAAAGCGCACCGCTGTGAAGGAAAGGAAGGTGCGCGGGACAGAACATAATCGTTTTACGTCAATTATCTTGTTTTCGTAATTGTTGGAAGTCGAAATCAAAAATTAGTTACGATTAATCACACAGCTCTACACTGACCCGAATGCCATGAAGTTGTCAGCGGCCAGTCTCCGGTTTGGCGGGATGTTGTAAATGTGAGTGAAACACACACGAGGCCTCTGTCACATCGTAGCAAGTGCTGTAGAAATGATATTTGCCAACTCTTTTTGTTCTCCCTTGCGTTTCAAGCCTCTCCCTGCAACAGCAGCAGCGTGTTCATCACCTGCCAAACGGAGCGAGAACGAGCGGCAGGCAGAGAGACTCCTGAAGGGCAGAGGAGGAAGGGAAGGCGTTTGCTCTGTCGGTTCACCTTGAAGCTGCGCTGGTCCGGCCATTTGCTAGCGGAGCAGGAAGTGTCAGTGTGCTTTGAGGGGAAGTAATGAGCGAGTGGGATGTCATGTCTATTTCGTGGATGCAAAATTAAAGAAAACTTGAAATGCTGCCTTGGCATCTTTCTAAAATATTAAAAAATACTATAATAGTAAAAAAATACTTCTGGAGCATTTTGATTCTTTCTTTAATGATTCTGAATCGACTCTGAGTCAGTTTTTAACCATGCTTTAAACTGCTTTAAATTAAACAGAAGTTTTGGTTTTGTATGATGACAAAGGTAACATGATTTACAGTACCAACATAAAGGTTTAGTTTGTATTTTGTAGTTGCAATTTTCTCTGAATCTGAGTCAGTGTAGTTGATCTGTCTGTCACTGGAAGATCAGTTTTTTGTGAGATATTTAAGGAATCGTTTTTGGAATTGTGACTCCCTGAATCAGAATCTGATTGAATCGTGAAGTGCCAAAAGATTCCCATCCTGTTTTTATGCTGAAGCAGAATATTTGGCTAGATTTTATGCACATATGGATTTGATTGTTGCAATCGGATGAAAAATGATAAAACATCTTTTTAATACATGAATTAATGAATCATTCACAACTCCAAAAACATTTAGAGTAAGTGAAGTGGGTCAAATTTGATTTCTTGTCATCTCTAACATAAAGTTGAGTTGTGCATCAGCTGCCTAAAAAGTAAATGCATTTTTGTCTCATTTTCTAGTACAAATATCTAAATCTAGATAAATTTACTGTAAGAAGCAAAATGACTTGTTTTATGAAGAACTAAGTGAGTTTACGCTTAAAACAAGAAAAACAAATGCCAATGGGGTTAGAAAAATAAACTTAATTCACAGGAATTTTTATGACCCCATTGCCAGATATATATATTTTTCTCCAGCAAAAACACACTTAACTCTTTCCTGACATTGATGGAATTTTCCAGCAATTCATGTTTTCACTGTTATACGGTAGGGGGCGCTATTACACATCTTCTAAAAGAGTGCAGAATCTCCAGATCAAAACACAGGCGAAGAAGAAGAAGAAACAAGTGATACACGCACATGTAAAATAACACAATCATCAAACATTAAACAGCGTATAAATCAAAGCTGCCTAAATGCGATATTTTCAGCTTTTTGTTACTTTTTTATGAAACTTACCCACATTCAAGTGTTGATAACAAAAGAATGCATGAAGCTAGAATACTTCTTTTTTGTTGTTGTTTGTTTAAAAGCAGAGGCTCTGTTCTTTCCTTTGATATACTGAATGTTTACATATTCATGCAAACAAAATATTCTGCGGGCCATGAAAGTTTTCTGAATATAATCAAAAATGCTGGTGCTGACTAGCAACTTTTTTAGCAAATGCTGGTGGGGAGAGTTAGCATCTTAGGACATTTTGCTTCTTAAGTAAATGCATCTTGATTTAAGGAAGGATGGAAATTTTTTGCACCCAGAGACGTCTCGCCCAGCACTTTCCAAAGCACACGCCGCATCCCTCTCAGATGAACCCGGCTCTCTGCGTCTGTAGCATGTGAAGAGATGAAATAATGGAGGGCCACAGGGCAGCTCTCGCCGAGACTTCACAACTCCCGCTAATGTAATTGGTTTCAATTCCCAGCACTGCTGCCGCATGCATCGTACCCATAATGCCCCTCCGCACCTGCCACTTCCTGCGGCGTGTGGACGAGCGCATGAGAATACAGCCATTTAGATTTTCAACACCTTTGTCACAAAAGTGTGAATCGCTCTATTTCTGTATGTCACACGCTGGACAGCGGGAAATAGTCATGTGATGTTTCGCTTGAGAAAATGAACATTTCAGGGTGTTTTTGGGTCTCAAGAAATAGATGCTTTTGTTCTCCAATCAGAGAGTTTGTGTGTATTTGTTCCAGGGAAAAAAATGTTTATTGTCTTTGTTTATAAAGTTGCGTAAACTTGCTGGATTTGGACATTCAGTCTTTGCACCTTTTCCAGAGGCTTGTAATAGTTTTACTTTGATGACATGTTTCTTTACAAAATTTGACCAAATCTGTGTCAAACAAGAGAATATTTATCACATAAACAGTTCAATGAATCATTTGACTTGAGGAAAATATTATTGCTCAAATTGGGCCTGAGATTTCTTCTGAATCATGTGAGATCACAGTTTTCTTTTTCCTATAATGAATCTGAGATTCATGAGTATAGCCTCGATTTGAGAGATTATTGAAATATCTGACTTTTGATTGCAGACTTTGGCATCTTGGCAAAATCTGAGCATGACTGGAGATCTCAAATGTATAATATTTTGAATAATAATTATTAATTACATTTGTGTTTAAAGTAATTTCAGGATGTTTCCTATCATTTTAAATGATCAATACATCTATGACAAAGGGTTCTAAAATATGGCTTCTTATAAAAAATGTTCATCTGGCTCAATTTACCCCAGGTTAGGGGTAAGTTGAGCCGAGTCAGTAGGTGGGTGTAAACTGACCATCTAACTGAATCTTTTTTTAAAGCTAAATTAAACAACATAAAACCAACCAAATGAAGTTGAAATTTCAGTGTTTGCATTTCTGAAACAATATGTTGAACATCAAAGTTGTAACCTTCCCATAAACAGACTAAATAGAGAGTTTGTTGAGTGAAATTAAATAAAAACTAAATAAGAATGAATAAATATCACTGAAACTAATAAACATTTTAGTCAAAAGGTTCTTGACATGGTAGTTTTTCTGCAATGTTGGCCACCATGAAAGATATATGATTAAACATCCTCTGGTTCGTATCAAAGAAGGATTTGGTGTACTTCTACACTATTCCCATCAAATAAACTCGAAAATAAAGATAAACTAAACCAGTTGCGTAATATTACATTGAAATTACACCAGTTTATACTTCAGATTCAACTTAAATTCATTGCCTTGTGGTGGGGTAAGTTAAAACGCTGGCTCATCTTACCCCACTCTCCCCTACAAATCGACAGTGAAAAATGCAACCTATCAGATTATGCTTTATTAATGTCTACACGTATCCCAACCCTAAACCTACCCTTGCAACAAATGCAAAACAGAAATTTGTTGTTAATTATCATGTCAAAAATGATGTAATATTGATGTGCAGTAAGCCCAGGTAAGACAATCTGACGGTAGGATGAAATGTCAGGACACCGGAACCCATCGTGCCCCAAAATGAAGCGAAAAAAAGGTTGGTTATTGTCCACTATGACACACTATACTTGATCTATTCTTGCATCCCGATGCCATTGAAGGATCATGTGACACTGAAGACTGGAGTAATGATGATGAAAATTCAGCTTTGGTCACAGAAATAAGATGTATTATAATAGAAAACAGTTATTTTAAATTGTAATATTATTTAAAAATATTACTGTTTAGTGAGCATAAGAGACTTCTCAACCTCAGTAGCATTTAGGAGAAATCCCTTTCTTTTAATGTACTTGCACACTGAGAGAGGACGTGTCCTCATCACTAGTGTAGAGGGGGAAGGGTGTGTGTGAGCTTTAATTGGAGAGCTGCAGAGGGCCGGCCGGCAGAAATTAGAGCTGGAAGCCCCCTGCAGTCCACATACGAGCACGTTCCATCCACACACACACACACACACACACACTTAGCAATGCGTATAAATCCTGTCTCAGAGGAGCTGTGAAAAATGACGGGATCGGAAAAAGTGCGCAGGAGAGGGAGGTGAGGAGAGTGCCAGAGAAATGTTTGTAGGCTGCTGCTGCCACAAATACATATGGGCATCCGAGAAACGGCGTCCCTGTAGGAAAGACTGCAACAGGATTGCTCACTCTGTCCCGGAATATTCCATACTTGTGGAAAACACACACACACACACATATATATGTATACTTTAACTATACACTACTCTATCTATCTATCTAAGAATCTTGATGTATCACGGTTTCCACAAAAATATTAAAATACTCTTTTAAACCTTGATTATTAAATGTAAATATTGATATTGATAATTGAGTATAACTGCCAAATATGTTCTTCATATCAGTCCAGTGCCGCCCGTTCAATCTTTCATCCCCTCCAGCAGGTAGTGAGGTCATATGTCGGGTTAACATCACAGCCCGGCGGAAAATAATAGTGCGAGACTGCTGCGCTTAGCATTTCCCAGTCTGCCGCTTTCTGCCGGCTTCATTTTCAACCAGCGATGGCCTTGAACAACTGAACTCTGAACTAGATTTTCCCAGTCTGAGATGCCCTTTAACGGGGAGCGTTTCTGATAAATTGGGCCGCACGGAGACCAATGGAGCCTGACGGAGTTTTGTTCAGCTGCGGTTAGAGCCTCTCTCTCTCGCTTTATGACATGTTCACTGGTTCGTCCGCACCATATGCTTCTCCCGGGGGTTCGGGAGCGCGTATGCGGCGTGTCTTCGGGTAGTTTGTTTGAGTTTGCGAACAGACTGTTTTGTTTGTCGAGACCAGGTGTTTCTGATCAAGCCAAATTAGTTGGTGGCAAACGCCAGTGCCAGACACTGAAGTACATTTACTGTGGGAGGAAAGATCCTGCTTTACCAGTTTGGAGATGAGTGTGTTTTTCTTCATTTGGCGAAACTAGAGATGTTTACAGTGATATTTCTTCAAAACTGACAATAGTGAGGATCTATCTATCTATCTATCTATCTATCTATCTATCTATCTATCTATCTATATTCTGTCATTCTGTCATCCATCCATCCTCATTCTATCTATCTATCTATCTATCTATCTATCTATCTATCTATCTATCTATCTATCTATCTATCTATCTATCTATCCATCCATCCTATCTATCTATCTATCTATCTATCTATCTATCTATCTATCTATCTATCTATCTATCGTTTGTTTGTTCTGTCATTCTATCATCCATCCATCCTCATTTTATCTATCTATCTATCTATCTATCTATCTATCTATCTATCTATCTATCTATCTATCTATCTATCTATCTATCTATCTATCTATCTATCTATCTATCTATCTATCTATCTATCTATCTATCTATCATTCTGTCATCCATCCATCCATCATCCTCATCTTTATCTATCTATCTATCTATCTATCTATCATCTATCTATCTATCTATCTATCTATCTATCTATCTATCTATCTATCTATCTATCTATCTATTGTTCTGTCATTCTATCATCCATCCATCCTCATTTTATCTATCTATCTATCTATCTATCTATCTATCTATCTATCTATCTATCTATCATCTATTCTCTGTCATCTATCATCCATCCATCCATCATCCATCTATCTATCATCTATCTGCTATCTATCTATCTATCTATCTATCTATCTATTCTATCATCCATCCATCATCCTCATCTATCTATCTATCTATCTATCTATCTATCTATCTATCTATCTATCTATCTATCTATCTATCTATCTATCTAATCTATCTATCTATCTCTATCTATCTATCTATCTATCTATCTATCTATCTATCTATCTATCTATTCTATCATTCTATCATCCATCCATCATCCATCCTCATTTTATCTATCTATCTATCTATCTATCTATCTATCTATCTATCTATCTATCTATCTTTGTTCTGTCATTCTATCATCCATCCATCCTCATCTTATCTATCTATCTATCTATCTCTATCTAATCTATCTATTCTATCTATCTATCTATCTATCTATCTATCTATTCTTCGTTCTATCATTCTATCATCCATCCATCATCCATCCTCATTTTATCTATCTATCTATCTATCTATCTATCTATCTATCTATCTATCATTCTATCTATATCATCCATCATCCTCTATCTATCTATCTATTCTTCATTCTGTTCTCATTCTATCATCCATCCATCCATCCATCCATCATCTATCTATCTATCTATCTATCTCTATCATCTATCTATCTATCTATCTATCTATCTATCTATCTATCATCTATCCATGTATCTATCATTCTATCGTTTAAATCATAACAAAGGCACAAACACTACTAATAAAAAAGCTGGGTCTGTTAGAGCGTCCACATCTTGGTCCACCTCTCCGATACGACAGTCATTACTGCGCTCCAGACGACGCCACTTTTAACCCATTCCCCAACGGGACGATCAAAATTAAATTTCATAGCTGGAAAAACGACATGCCATAATTACATTACATAAAAGCCATTTTAAAAAGAGGAGGAGGGGGAAAACTAGCTCATCCTTGATTAACTGAAACACTATTCTAATCAGGTTTGCAGAAGAGGCCAATCCGCCCCTGCTCGATACCCTCGGGACACGGGATCAGGGTAATGAGAGGTGCCCGAGCCTTCAAATGAGATCATTCTGCCACTAATTTCCCAAACAGGAGCGTGCTGGAGACATGCACCTATTTACAGGAACGATCCGAGCGTATCAATAAGCAATGAGCTACATCAACTACACGATTCGTTCGAATGGAAGCCGCATTTCGAAAAGGCGTCTGTTCGGGAAAACAGTCTGGTTTGTAATGAGGGAGGTGATGTGAAGACGCGGCGGGATTTGTCTGGCGGCAGGGAAGTGTTCTCTGGGCAGACAAGTGTTACTCTCAATCCGTGCTCTTCCCGATTGTTTACCTGAGAGTTGAAGAGTCAGACAGCCGTCTGAGACGTGGAGATGCAGCAGAGCGCTTGTTTTCTGAGAGCCGGGGAAGAAAGGCAGGTCACGGAGAAGTTGGAAACGATTTCACATCACAGAGAGACTCTCAATAATGAGCCCAGATCATTTCAAGCCAAACCACAACAAAACGCTCACATCTACTTAGTGAACGGCATATGAAAACTGATTCATTTACTAGGGATGGGAATCATGAGGAACTGTTCTAGTTCAGTTTCTGATTTCACTAAATGACTCCTTATGTTCTGCTAATGATTCGTTTAGTGATTTTCAGCAGGAAAGAAAACAACTATAATTTCATTCACCACCATCAGAAGTCTGTTGTCAAAAAATATTAATCACTTTTAGAATTGAATTGAGAATGCTGCTTAAATTTGAATTCAACTGGAACTGAATTTGAATTGAGCAACCAGGATGCAGAATTGTATTTCAAATTTAGATTAAACAACCGAACAAAAGATGAATGGACGGATGGATGGAACGATAAAATAGAACGATAGATAGAACAAATACACACAAAGGTCTTCATGACAAACCACCAAAATAAAAGTTTGGTTTAACTTGCAATTATTACAAACAGTAATGTACCATAAAAATAATGCATTCTGGGTAATACTGTTTATCATTTTCGAGAAAGTAGCTTGATATTACCCAGAATACACTGTAATATACAGAATCGATTATAATACACAGAAGGAAATTACTGTAAAAACAGTGCATTCTGGGTAATATTTATTGTTTTGAGAAAGTAGCCTATAGGTTACTTTCTCGAAAATGACAAATAATATTATCCAGAATGCATATTTTTTACAGTATATTACTGTTTCAGTGGAAAACGGTATTTTACTGTGTAAATTTTTCATTTTTTACAGCTATTTTTAGTGACATCGAAATAAACAGGACATTTTGAAATAGAATTTTTTGTAGAACTTTGAAGTAGATTTTTTTTTTTCTAAAATGTACACCAATAAACTTTGTTTTACAAACCCGATTCCAAAAAAGTTGGGACACTGTACAAATTGTGAATAAAAAAGGAATGCAATAATTTACAAATCTCATAAACTTTATATTTTATTCACAATAGAATATAGATAACATATCAAATGTTGAAAGTGAGACATTTTGAAATGTCATGCCAAATATTGGCTCATTTTGGATTTCATGAGAGCTACACATTCCAAAAAAGTTGGGACAGGTAGCAATAAGAGGCCGGAAAAGTTAAATGTACATATAAGGAACAGCTGGAGGACCAATTTGCAACTTATTAGGTCAATTGGCAACATGATTGGGTATAAAAAGAGCCTCTCAGAGTGGCAGTGTCAAGATGGGCAGAGGATCACCAATTCCCCCAATGCTGTGGCGAAAAATAGTGGAGCAATATCAGAAAGGAGTTTCTCAGAGAAAAACTGTTATCGTCATTTACAGTGCATAATATCATCCAAAGATTCAGAGAATCTGGAACAATCTCTGTGCGTAAGGGTCAAGGCCGGAAAACCATACTGGATGCCCGTGATCTTCGGGCCCTTAGACGGCACTGCATCACATACAGGAATGCTACTGTAATGGAAATCACAACATGGGCTCAGGAATACTTCCAGAAAACATTGTCGGTGAACACAATCCACCGTGCCATTCGCCGTTGCCGGCTAAAACTCTATAGGTCAAAAAAGAAGCCATATCTAAACATGATCCAGAAGCGCAGGCGTTTTCTCTGGGCCAAGGCTCATTTAAAATGGACTGTGGCAAAGTGGAAAACTGTTCTGTGGTCAGACGAATCAAATTTGAAGTTCTTTTTGGAAAACTGGGACGCCATGTCATCCGGACTAAAGAGGACAAGGACAACCCAAGTTGTTATCAGCGCTCAGTTCAGAAAGCCTGCATCTCTGATGGTATGGGTTGCATGAGTGCGTGTGGCATGGGCAGCTTACACATCTGGAAAGGCACCATCAATGCTGAAAGGTATATCCAAGTTCTAGAACAACATATGCTCCCATCCAGACGTCGTCTCTTTCAGGGAAGACCTTGCATTTTCCAACATGACAATGCCAGACCACATACTGCATCAATTACAACATCATGGCTGCGTAGAAGAAGGATCCGGGTACTGAAATGGCCAGCCTGCAGTCCAGATCTTTCACCCATAGAAAACATTTGGCACATCATAAAGAGGAAGATGCGACAAAGAAGACCTAAGACAGTTGAGCAACTAGAAGCCTGTATTAGACAAGAATGGGACAACATTCCTATTCCTAAACTTGAGCAACTTGTCTCCTCAGTCCCCAGACGTTTGCAGACTGTTATAAAAAGAAGAGGGGATGCCACACAGTGGTAAACATGGCCTTGTCCCAACTTTTTTGAGATGTGTTGATGCCATGAAATTTAAAATCAACTTATTTTTCCCTTAAAATGATACATTTTCTCAGTTTAAACATTTGATATGTCATCTATGTTGTATTCTGAATAAAATATTGAAATTTAAAACTTCCACATCATTGCATTCTGTTTTTATTCACAATTTGTACAGTGTCCCAACATTTTTGGAATCGGGTTTTGTATTTAAAACTTCAAAAATTATTTTTTTTTTACAGTGTGTATATTTTGGTTGTGCAGCAACGTATTTGACATAAAAATGTTTTGTTGGAAATTGTCATATTTATATTTGATTACATTTAAAATGTGTATTAAGTTGTTAATGTATTATGAATTACTTTCATTGGACACCATTTTTGATGATAGATTTCTATTAACTTGTTTGTTTTCAAGTTTATGATTTATGTTTACATTCGTTCTTAAAGTCGTCATGAAACAGAAGTTGTGATAGTCTTTTCTTCCCTATTGTGACGTATATCCGAGTGAAACTGCTTCTCAAACAAGAACAAATGTAGGGCGGGGCTTGATTTTCTCCATGGGGAATTGATTGGATGGCTGTGGTTTGCTATTGGTGGATCTCATGTGAGTGACAGGTTGCCCCACCCTCAATTTCATGGTGACTTTAATGCTCCCCCCATTAATGGTATAAAATGAATATTGTGATAAATATGAATATCAAATAATGTGGAAATACGTATTGTGTTAGTATTATTTGGCCATCATTCAACCCCATATTGTCTGCATGAGCACCACAGCTCAACATGTGATCCGCTGGGCCGCTGCTCCGACATCTTTCCTTGTTTTTAATTCAACCTCTCAACTATTTTACAACATGTCCATGGCTGAACTACGCTGACATTTAAAACGGTTTGGAAAGATTACGTGAACGGCTAGTAAATGTCAGACTAATACTGTGATTTCCCTTAAGAATCCCAGCACCTGCATTTCAGCCCAATTTCCAAAATCCTGAACTCTCTGAACGGACATATGAGAGGATGTTTCTGTGGATTTGTCATAATATCCCAGCCTTCCCTGCAGAGATGTTGAGGTCCTACATTTCCAGACTGTATGTTTGAAAGGAACTTGTGTGATCACGTTCATTTATTTTGTGTCAGATTTCTGGGTTAAATATCATGAGCATCTTTAAATGAAAAGGTCACCATCTCTCCCCAGAAAACGTTCGGGTCCGAAGGAAATGAAGATGAAAGAAGTGCAGAGCAATTCTAACACGTTTATATTGCTTTGAACTGATTGATATCTCCATCCGCGTCCCCAGAGATGACCCTGAAGGGTGGAGAGCGCTGCTTTCTTATCTGAACTGTGACTCCAAATTGATGTATGCTTTCATCTTATATTAGACGTCTGGTCCAGAGATTTTCAGAAATGACAAAGTCACTTAAATCAAACCGCAGCCTCGCTGAAATCTCTGCGCTGATGAGACTTAATAAAGGGGGCATGTCGTGAAATCTTTTGAAATAACATTTTGATCTACTATGTAGATGAACTGTAATGTTCATAATGCAAAACTCCATAGTCCATGTAGTGCACACTGTGTACTTAGACGTCTAGTGTATGAATGTTCAGTGTTTAGTATTAAATGGAATTTTTAAACAATAGTTGAGTTCAATAAAACTACCCAGCAGATTGGGCAAACATTTAACCCAACCGCTGGCTTAAAACAATCCATTCACTGGGTAAAAAAAAAAAAAAACATCACTGGGTTAAAACAACCCATTCGCTGGCTTAAAACAACCCCTTTGCTGGGTTAAAACAACTAAATCGCTGGTTTAAAACAACCCAATCGCTGGGTTAAAACAACCCAATTGCTGGGTTAAAACAAACCAGTCGCTGGCTTAAAACACCATTCACTGGTTTAAAACAACCCAATCACTGACTTAAAACAACCCAATGGGTTTAAAACAACCCAATTGCTGGTTAAAACAGCTGGCTTAAACAACCCATCGCTGGTTTAAAATCACTGACTTAAAACCCCAAAAACAACCCAATCTCTGGGTTAAAACAACCCAATTTAAACCAACCAGTCGCTGGCTTAAAACAACCCAATCGCTGATTTAAAACCACCCAATCATTGAGTTAAAACAACCCAATTGCTGGGTTAAAACAACCCAATCGTTGGGTTAAAACAAACCAATTGCTGGGTTAAAACAACCCATTCGCTGGGTTAAAACATCCCAATCTCTGGGTTTAAACAACCCAATTGTTGGGTTAAAACAAACCAGTCACTGGCTTAAAACAACCCATTCGCTGGGTTAAAACATCCCAATCTCTGGGTTTAAACAACCCAATCGTTGGGTTAAAACAACCCATACAACTTGGGTTGTTTTTAACCCAGCTTTTTTTTTTTAGAGTGTATACCTTTAACATTTTAGTCAAATTTTCAAGCACTTTTTCGCTTTGTTTCTGAGTGTGTAATGTGATTCATCTCTGGATAGTTTGGTTCAAGGCTCAGAACTCTTTGTTGAATCCCTGTGGAGAAAATGAATGGGAAGCAAAGCAGAGTTCCAGAACCGAGGCTGTTCGTTGCTGCGTTCTGTTGATATAAAAAACATGAGCTTATTAACATATGAACATTCTTATTTACATATCAGCATATTTTTTTAGTAATCAGACACTTTAAACACAGAGGTTAGCTAATCATAACAGATGTTATTTACATATAGAAATCAGAAACAGCTTGTTTAAGTCAAAAGCTGCATCCCAATTCACATACTATCTGTCCTATATAGTATTCAAAATTAGCATTGGTTTGTCCCAAATCGTAGTATGATGACATGAGTATTCCAAAGATACCCGGATCTGGTAAGAATCCGAAGTCCAGATCCATGTACACTCTAACGGCTAATACTGCTTACAACCCACTGCATGTTTGACGAGGATTCAATTAGAACTACAAACTAAAAAACTACAAACATGGCGGATGTGGGAGTCCTACACACTCAAAAGTATGTACTTTTTCTTCACAAAAACAGTACATACTTCCAGGACATAGTATAAGTAGGCCAATTGGGATGCAGTAAATAGGGAGGTGGAAAATGGTGATGAAAACCCAATCGTGACTGTTCTTAGTGCAAGAGATCTTTTAAGTGGACTTGAAAATGCCAGAATAGTGTATATTATGACCTCATTAATTCACAGCCGGTACCTTTGTCCTGTTTAAGACGGACTCATTTCAGGCTGCAGTTGTCTCGATTACCCAGCATCCTTTGCACTAAGTCTGCTCAGATAGCACTGTAGGTGTCCCAGTTTTTCCCTCCACAAATGTAGAGCAGAACCCGACTTTTGCAGAACATGATTTAATGGGGAACGAGCTCACATACAGATAGCTGACATCACTATAGTTTAGGCGTTTTTCAAACGCTCTCATACTCTCTTAAGACCAGAGTTCAGTGCACTTATGTATGTAACTGCAGAGGAAGTTCACTATTATAGCTCTCTTACATGCTGCAAAATTTGACTTAATCGAAATGGCAGCTGTGTTATGAAACATTTTCCGTGAGGTTTACTTTTTCTTAACAGTCTGTCTTGTTTCACCAGACACCATTTGGGACGGGTCTTGTCATTTCAATTTGATTCAACTTCAGTCTGTGATAGGGAGCAGAGTCTGGTTAGAGCCCAGAGATACGTTTCAGCTTGCTAATTTCATGGAAATCACTTTTGTAGATTTTTCTGCTATGATAGCATCTGCAGACAAATAATAAAGTCCCATGCTGTCTCACGATTGCTCAGTTTATTTTATTCCACTTTCAGTTCTATTTTTTCTACCCTTCTTGCTTAGTCAAGCATTACTAGGACTGTTGCTCAGACTTTGTGTTAGAACAGACTTCTAATACTAAGTATTAAAGTTCAGTCCCATTTGTGTTCCAGGTCTTTCTTTACTTGGGTTTTAAGCACCCACCTACCAACCACTCACAAAGCCATAGCAACCAGCCAGAACATCCTAGCAACTGCATAGCAACATACTCAAAAACCACTCAGAACACACTCTAGCAACCACATAGCACTGAAAAGCTATAAACACCCTAGCAACTGCATAGCAATGCATTAAAACAACTCAGAATGCCTTAGCAACACCCTGGAAACAGCCCTTTACCAAACACATAGAAACACATTGAAAAGTCACAACATCCTAGCGACCACCTAGCAACACCCTAGAAACCGCCTATAACATCATAGTAGTAACTGTATGCACTCTGAACACTCTAGCGACCACCTAGCAACACCCTAGAAACCGCCTATAACATCATAGTAGTAACTGTATGCACTCTGAACACCCTATTGACCACCTAGCAACACCCTAGAAACCGCCTATAACATCATAGTAGTAACTGTATGCACTCTGAACATCCTATTGACCACCTAGCAACACCCTAGAATATCATAGTAGCAATCATATGCACTCAGATCACCATTGCATCAAGCTAAAGAACTCTGAACACCCTAGCAACTGCATAACAATGCATTAAAGCAGCTCAGAATGCCTTAGCAACACCCTGGAAACAACCCAGGGTACTTTAGCAAACACATATGAACATAGTGAAGTCACAACACCCTAGAAACCACCTAGAACATCATAGTAGCAACCATATGCACTCTGAACACTCTAGCGACTGCATACACCTCAGAATGGCTGAGCAACGCCCTGGAAACACCCTAGCAATGTCTTAGAAACCACCTAGAGCATCACAGTAACAAACATATGCATTCAGAACACCCTAGCAGTGCATTAAAACACCTCTGCATGCCTTAGCAACACTATGGCAGCAACCCAAGGCCCTTTACCAACCACACAGAAACACACTGAAAAGTCACAACATCCTAGCGACCACCTAGCAAAACCCTAGAAACCACCTAGAACATCATAGTAGTAACTATATGCACTCGAAACACCCTACCGACAACCTAGCAATGCTCTAGAATATCATAGTTGCAACCATAAGCACTCAGATCACCACAGCAACGGGCTAAAAACTCTGAACACCCTAGCAACTGCACAGCAACAAATTAAAAACAACTCAGTATGCCTTAGCAACACCCTGGAAACAACCCAGGGCTCTTTAGCAACCACATATGAACATAGTGAAAAATCACAACACCCTAGAAACTGTCTAGAACATCAGAGTAGCAACTATATGAGCTCAAAACACCCTAGCAACCAAATAGCAGTGCCCTAAAAAAAATTGCTCAGAACACCATAGCAACAGCATTGTGGTAGCAACATTTATACAGACGAACAGTACACACATTTTCTATAAAAAATGTAAAAAAAAAAAAAAAATAAATTTATGATAGCATCTGCAGGCGAGTAATATATTCCCCATCCTCTCCCTCAATTTTCTTTTATTCTCTTTTCTGTTTCTGTCTCTCTCCCATTGTCTCCTCCCGCCCTAGGGATATCTCGGCAGAGAGAGGGCTTCCCTTTCATGTTGTCCGAGCTCAGATCTTTAAAAGGCCAGTGTCCCCAGACAGGGACCGGTTAAGTGTGAGCTCAGCGGGTTCCTGTGGCCCCTAAAGCACAGGTGCAAGAGTGCCGAGCCCTGGCCAGCCGTGAACTTCAAACGCCGCTGGACTTTGCTGAATCCCAAAACAGTTCTGGCCTTTCCAACAGTGTGTGTGTTTTCACTGATTTCCCACATGCACTCTGCTCTTTCTCAGCTCTGAAATGTAGGAAGGACGTATGGTTACAGGAATGTCGACAGCGTTGGTGTGAATTACCACAGAAAATACAGTAGGGATGCACCGATATATCGGCCAATAATCGGTATCGGCTGATAAAAGTAATTATTTTCACTATCGGCCATCGGCCTATTGTTTAACAACAGCCGATGATCAGGGCAGATTATATCCTGTCAATCAAAAGGAGGCTGAAAATGTGTCAGACTGCAGCTCATACTGTGTAAGAAGCAAAATCTCTCGTGTTGAATTCAAGGCTGTCTACGTGACAATAACGCTTTAACAATATAAAAAATAGTTACGTTAAAGCAGGCTCTATTTGACCCTATGAATCTTCCGTAGTTCAATCCAGGGTTGCCAGGTCTGCGTTTTTTATTTGTAACACCTCCCATCCAGTAATCACAAAGAGCTTTGTGCTTTGTTACTTCTGATAAGTTTCAGCTTTCAAATTCTGTCCATTTTATCATGAAATTCAAACTATAAATGGTGTTTTGATGCTCTTAAATGTGACGTTACAGATTGTTGTAGCGCCTCAGTTCAGCAGCAGTTGAAGGTTTTCTTTCCTTAAGAAAATCAAATTATCGGCAGATATCATTCTGAATAATTGGTATCGTATCGGAAGATATTCTAATTAATCGGCTATCAGTATCGGCAGATATCATTTTCAGATCGGCGGATATAGTTCCTCTCGGATCGGCAGATATCGGCTGTAGATATAGGATCGGAATATATCAATAATCGTATCGGCTGAATATCATCTATCGCGGCAGATATAGTTCATCGAAGATATCGTAGTTCTGATAATCGCGTATCGGAAGATATTCTAATAATCATCTATCTCGGGAGATAGTTCTGAATAATCGGTATCGGTATTCTCTAATAATCGGAATCGAGATAAGTCTGAATAATCGGTATCGGTATGAAGATATTCTAAATAATCATCTATCGGAATCGGCAGATATATTCTGAATAATCGGTATCGGTATCAATCATCTATCGGTCAGATATAGTTCTGAATATATCGGTATTGGAGATATCATCTATCGGAATCGGCAGATATCATAAGGCTCCATCGGAAGATATTCTAAGAATCTATCCATTGGAATTCATCAGTCAGCTATTAGTATCAGCAGATGTCGTTCTGAATAATCAGCTCTCTAATTTAAGCTCATTTTAAGCTTAAGTATTTTTTTGTGTGAGCTATGTTTTTTCTTTAGCTTAGTTAAGTTGTCTAAATCAACAGTTTATTTTTATGACAGATTTCTTAACTGCTTGTTTTTCATCACAAAAGCCCAGTATGTATTTTAGTGTTTTTTTCCTTTAAGCCGATGAATTGAAATTATTTTCTGTGCTAATCGATTATACTATGATTATTATTATGCAGTCAGCTGCACTTAAATGTTTTGAACCTAAAACATTCTTGCAAGTTAAAGCCACATGAGCGTCAGACCTCACATGAAGAGTTCAGTTTGTTGTACACTGCTCTGACTCTAAAGAACATCTGTCAACATTACCGCGTCTATGTCAACAATCCTATCAGTGCGGTGTTTAACCTAGCGTCTGTGGCTACAGTAAATAGGACCCGTCGAGGACTGATCGTGCGACTTGATACGTCCGTCAATACGGCAGGTAAACATATCAGTTATGTTACCATAGCAGTCAGACTTCACGTCTCCCTCTGTGATCCAGTCCACGGTGGAATTTCAAACCGAGCCATTAAATACGGGCCGCATTAAAGGACTGCCGACCACATCGGCCGTGCCGCCTTTCATGCAGGGAATGCTGGGAAAGAGGTGGGCATATAATTAAGGGTCTGTGGACATTTTAGGAGACAGAGGAGCGATATTTACTCGTTCCGTTTGTGGGTAAGGGTGGAGTTGGGCTTGCGGCTCGGGGCTAACGGGAGCCAGGCTGCGGGTGCGAGAGGAAAGCTGTGGTGACTTACAGAAGAAACACAATCCTCTGGAGAAATATGAGTTAGATGAAGCATGGGAAGGCCTGCAGCGCCACACTCCAGCAATACAAGTGAGATAAGACACTATGCATGCTTGCCCTGTAATACTGTATGATTACAATTCGTATACTATAGTATTTATATGAAACTCAGATTCTTGCTTACTAAAGAAGACTTCTTGCTTACTATTTTTGTCTTGTTTTCCTTTACATGCATGTAAAAATTCTTACTCAAGGTACATTTAACTAAGTAAAATTACTTAAGAAAATAAACCAAAATTTTGTGTTTATGCTTAAAACAAGAAAAATATCTGTTAATGCGGTTAAAAAAAATATTGTTTTGACATTGGTAGACATGCTTTTCTTGTTTTAAGTATAAACTCAATTTTGATTAATTTTTCAGAAATCAGGACTTAATATCTTAAGTCATTTTGCTTCTCAAGTAAATCTTGATTTAAGGAAGTTTAGATATTTGTACTGAAAACGACAAAAATACTGAGTAAGAAACTCATTTTTTTTTTGCAGTGTAGTCGCTTTTCTAACTAGCGGTTATCATGACAGTTTTTCATTGTTTACATATTATTTTGTGTGCAGCCTTGCAAACCGAGTGAATTGAGGATTCATTTTAGCCAGCCAGTGTGTTGAGATTTGAACAGGTTCCAAAAATGATTCAGTGATTCATTTGAATCATTGGAATTTTCACTCTTTTATGTGCCTGGAACTCTCCGCACATTATATTTTGTAGTTAAATATTTAGTAAAATATTGTTGTTTTTTTGTTTACTGATGTTTTTGATTCATAAATGCACTGATAAATTTGTGTTGATGTTTTATATTAGTGGGTTGTAGTGTTGCCGTCTACCTTTGTAAAAGGTTAGCTTGACTGTACTTAGTAGTTCATAACTTGAGTTTCAAAGAATACTATAGTATTACCATCATATCAATGAGTAAAAACATTAAAACACCATGGTACTTTCCTTCCTTTCCTTCACACAGTGCTTGCGTGCTAGTTTGATTGCAGCTAAGTCATTTGTTAAGGGATTTGACTGCTGCCCTCCTTCTGGAATTGAATGTTTAATTACAGTGAATATACAAGATTGGTCGTGACTTGTTGGAATTGAACATTTATAGGAGTGAAAGTGACCTCCTTGATGGGGTTTCAAGAGCGTGTCATTCTCTAGTATCATTACGTCTGTGGGGATCCGGGAGTCTGTGCCCTGCATATCGATGCCAGGCGAATTGTGCTTGATTATCTTCTAGAATAATCAAATTTGGCTTGGGAAGCATCAGAGGCTCTGCATCAGGATGTGCATGTAGGAATAGGGTGCAACGGTAGTGGCATTGGAAGTGTTTTTCCCATTCATAGCCAATGTCCATAGGCATTTTAGAAAATCCTTTAAAATGCACGGTCTTCAAAACCTTGAACCTTGAATCACAAACTCTGATTTAAAGCAAGTTTTGACTAATATTACCATACTCCCACAGCTGATTAATCACGGTACATTAAGACAAATATTATATTACAAGTTTTCCGAAATGTTATGTTGAAATATGCAAATGAGGGATTTTCTAATTAAATATGCACTAATTTGCATAAATATGCAGAACATAAATCTGAATGTTGGTTTGTTTAATTTTGGTGACATATTAGATTTGAAGGTTTTTACTGAGGGGATTTATGTTTTTATCACTCCATAAATCAGAAAATACTTTCAACAGCCGAGGGGGAAAAAAAAAAATCACCATGTTTTTAGGAATAAAATGTTCTATAAATGAGGTGAATATAAACAAACCCCTCAGTAAAACCTTTCAGAATATATATAGGAATAAAACATTTAAAAACAGTTTCTCTATTGAGTAAGTGCCTGCTATTTTTTGGAAAAATAGAGCAAGCATACAAACAGCTTCAGTTGCATCATGGGAAATGGATCGGCGATCGTCACATGCCTCTCAAAACATGGCAGTCTTGCTGACTGCTTCTGCAGATGTGCTGAAAACAATGACGCTCGTAGAGCCGCCGTTCTCATGTTTCTGCAGGTACCGGTACTCAAACTCTCCTTCCAAAGGCCAGAAAGAGGAAACATTGGACTGTAGTGCTGATGAGAAAAGCAGAATGAGAGAAAGGGAGAGCAGAATGAGAAGTCAGACTATTTTTAGGTCGCTGATCGTACCTGTGCCAAGCCTCTGGAGAACCGAGTCCTGCAGTTCCTCTCAGGGTGTTCTCAGGCCCTACTAACCCAGCGGTCGGTGCTGGTGAATGAGGGCCGCCCGCTGGAGGCTGGAGGTTGGAGGAAGGTTTCCCCCAACTGGTGGCCTCCTTTCTTGCGGCTCTCTGGAGGGAAGGGAGGTAATTATGCAGCGGGAATGAAACAGGAATATGGAGATTTTTTTTTTTTTTTTTGTACAGAATACACTCCTCCGGCATTATATTCAGCCCTGAAGAAGAATGTGAGAGAGACTATGAGAGAATGCAAAAGAAGGAAAATCAACGCAATGAGAAATCTCATTTTACCATGTTAAAGGAATATTTCACCCAAAAATTGAAAATCCTGTCATCATTTACGCACTCTCATTTCATTCCAATCCAAACCTGTTTGATATTCTTCTGTTAAACACAAAAGGAGAAATGACTGTTTCATTTTATTTTATTTTTCTATCACTATTGAATCATTCTATTTGAATCATTCGCTCGATTGATTTGTTCAAACACCGATTCGTTCAAGAATTATATACGGTTTTATGAGTGAGTCTTTGAATCATTCACTCAACTGATTTTTTCCAACATAGATTCGTTCAAGAATTATATAAGTGACTGTTTTTATGAGTGAGTCATTGAATCATTCACTCAACTGATTTTTCAAACATAGATTCGTTCAAGAATTATATAAGTGACTGTTTTTATGAGTGAGTCATTGAATCATTCACTCAACTGATTTGTTCAAACAGATGAATTTGAGAATTATATTAGTGACTGTTTTTATGAGTGAGTCATTGAATCATTCACTCAACTGATTTTTTCAAAAGATGAATGTGACTGTTTTATGAGTGAGTCATTGAATCATTCACTCAACTGATTTTTCAAACATAGATTTCAAGAATTATATAAGTGACTGTTTTACATGAATCATTCACTCAACTGATTTTTTCAAACATCAGTGTTTTTATATGTGAGTCATTGTATCATTCACTCAACTGATTTTTTAGTCATTCACTGTTTTATGAGTGAGTCATTGAATCATTCACTCAACTGATTTGTTCAAACACAGATTCTTTCAAGAATGATATAAGACAACATAATATATATATATATATATATATATATATATATAGCACTATGAAAGCATCATAAAAGTAATCCATATGTATTTAATGTATATTTTATTTGTTATGTTTAGTAGCATAAAAGCATCATACAAGTAGTTCAAATGTCTTGTTTTGGTTGCTATATTTCTATTTTTATAAATCGTTTGAATTAATACAACTTTTGTGTGTGGAAGGAATTAAAATTTAAGTCACTGTTCACTAAAAAACTTCTGTATAATGTATACATACAGTACATAATATGTCTCCTTTTTTGTTCCACAAGAGAAAAAGTCACACAGATTGGAATGACATAAGAGTAATTATTAACCAGATTTGAATTATTACTTTGAGTCGTTCATTTGAAAACTGAAGGGGTGAATGAAGCTGATGGGACAGAAAGAGAAAGAGAAACTGAAGTGAATAGGATTGTGGGGGAATCGGGTCAAGGTCGGGGAGACAGGAAGAATGGCGAATGAGAGAACAGTCGAGCAGGAAGTGCAGACGCTGGAGATTGGAGGGAGGGTCTGGCATCGCTTCTTTTGTTGTGTTTTCATTCTGCTGCCTTTAACAAGTCTCATTTGGGGATCAGGGCAAGGATTAGACGCTACAGGGGGGCATTTGATTGGTCTTGCCATGGATAAATGCTCCTCTCAGCGGGAGACGGGGGCAATAGCATGATGAAAACCCACTCTGAGTGCTGATAGACTAGCAAATATTCATTCTTTTGTTCAGCTAAAACCGGAGAAGTCGCCCCACCACTCCAAAGAGACAATATGTTAACACTTTACTGAAATGATGCACTTGACGCTCACTGATAACCTAGCTTTGCATTGACTGTATTCATGCAACACAGCTGTAATCCTCACAGTACTGCTGCTTTTGAGATTTCATCAGTTTTGCATTGCAAAGAAAAGACGGGCGGAAAAAAGATTTCTGTTTTTCGGTACAAGTAGTTAGCAATCAGAAGCGATACACACAAAAAACATATTCAGTATCAATGATGTAAAAAGTGGCTTGAGAGGCAAAGATGTTTATTTTTCGTACTCAGATGGCAGACATTTTTTTTATGCATAAACTTCCTTAAATTTAAAGAGGTTCATGCTTAAAAAAAGATGAAATATTTGCAAACTGGGTAAGAAAAATAAACTTTATTCAAGATATATCCTCTAAATATAAGTCTTCATCTCATCCTCTCAGAATTTTAAAGATGTTTAGATATTTTTAGTGCAAAATATTGATTACGAAAATGCTGTTTTGCAGTGAGGACACCAGAGAAATGATCAGAGAGCTGGGAGAAACTGTTTACTGAGGCTGCTCATGTGGCGATGAGAGCCGCAGAAACAGTGGGATGTTTGTCACGCCGTCCAGATGAAATGCGCTGGTAATGACACCAGGCGAGGGAATCAAACTGCTCCACCGGCTCAGTCTAGAATCACATCTACCCTCCTTTTTTATATTATTATTAATGCACTCCGCAAATTACCAACGGCCCTCCAATTTGGTTTTAATTTAGATGTTGGATTACGTGTGATCTCTCCTGCAAATTCCGATGTCACGGTCATTGTCTGCCTATTAGAATTCAATTTGAGGAGTGGAGATGGTTTGAAACGTGATTATGTGGAGGAGAATTAAAGCAAACGCGGTGGATCAGAGGCGGCAATATTGCAGGAGAGGGTTCATTCCATGCTATGCCGTGCAGAGGGAGTTTTATAGTAGAATACTGCCTGAAACCTGTATTGAAGACAGACTTTGAAAATAACAGAACATAAGGATGGATTCAATCTTGTTTAATGAAAGATCCTTCATGTTTGTTATGATGGGGCAGGGAGAACTAGAGAATACTACCTTCATTCAGAACCCTAGTGAGCTGATTGGATGGAGGGATGGATGGATGGATGGATGGATGGATGGATGGAAAGATAGGTAGATAGATAGACAGACAGACAGGCACGTACACATACTTTATTGATATATATGCAACCTGTGTTGGAAAAAAATGTGCACGGGTTAATTTCGAGCTACAGGCAAAACAAGTGAAAAATTTTGGTTTAAATTGAGGTTTTCACAAAAATGAGTTCATTAAGCCCTCGTCTAGTGATCCCAATGCTCTAAATAGCAATTAAACATCTAAAAGTATCTTTATTTGTATGTTTTCTGAGAAGAGTACCTTTCCTTTGAACATGAAAAATGCTGTTTTTCTCTGCTCGCTTCTGGACGACTGGCTCTTAAGTTTGGTATCGTTGTAAAGCGCATTCCAACTTTGTGAATATTCATTGCAAATTTTCAATGGCATGAGTCTGAACCAATCAAATGTGATTTTCAAACTCATGCTGACTGACACATCTGAAGCTCACGCATAAAGACGCTTCAAACAGTTCGTGATCCTGATATACACATTTACACAGAATTACAGTATTTCAGAATATCTGTCTTGGTTAGTATTCATGTAAACATTATCTGTTATGTCTTAAGTGAACGTTTGGTTAACTGTTGGGGAAAAACATCTGATGTGCAACATTACATTAGACACGTGTGGTACAGTAGGTCTTAATATATTGGTTGTCTGTTTCATTAATGTTAATCAAACAATTGTGGAATCATGGAATTTTTTTTTTTTTCTATAGATATGGGTTTTGACTTGGTTTGTGTCAAATTTGGTGGTATTAGGGATTTTAAGGTATGGTTGCTAGATGATTTTGTTTTGGAACCTTCAGAAAACTTTAACTCGATTTTTCTCAAAATTGACTTTGCTGACTCTATCAACTTCAAACAGGTGTAGCTCAGTCATTTTTTGTCAGTTTCCAAGAAATCATAAATCATTTTGAAGGTTTGTGAAAATGTGAGAATAACAATAACTCATTTTTAAAAATTTGCTCATTGCGACTCATGCCAGCAAGGGTCATTTATATTTATGTATGTATGTGTATATATATAATATATTCATTCTTTCAATTCTTTGGTCATCTCTCAATAAACTCCTAATTACTGCTTATTAATAGTTAGTAAAGTAGTTGTTAAGTTTAGGTATTTAGGTAGGATTAAGGGATGTAGAATATAGTCATGCAGCGTAAGGCTTTAATATGTGCTTTATAAGTACTAATAAACAGCCAATACCTTAGCAATATGCATGCTATTAACTAGTTAATAGTGAGAATTGGACCCTAAACTAAAGTGTTACCATATGAGACCTCTGGGATACTGGTGAAGGATATGTGATTTTGCTTTACATTTTGACCAAATCGCATATTTTAGAAAGCAGCATATGAACAGCTTTTCCATGCACCTATTATGCCTGAAAATGCTGTCTAGGTGGGCAGCTCAGAGAGCTCGTGTGTGTATTTGTGTATGGCAGCTGACAGGAGACCATCTCTTAGAGAAAGCAATTCTCCATTGAGCTGGACTCCTGGCCTTTAGAGTGGTGTTGTGTGTATGTGTGTGTGTGTGTACTTGTTTATGAGTGTGTGTGAAGGGTAAAGGACCTCCTGGAGTTGCTTGGGCCTTCTCATGTCAGCTGAAATTAGCTGGAGCAGCCTGTGCCAGTCCAAATAATAAGCTCCAGTGTCTGGAGGCGTCTAACAGCAGACCTCTTCACACGCCACAGCGGGCGCTCTCCTGTTGCGCCGCTCCGAGAGGTCGTTGCTCTTATTTTCCACGTGCACCCAGGTATGGGTCCGATATGGAAAAATCTCGAAAATCATTTGCACCACATCCCGTGATTCTGTACCGCAGTAATGAGGATTTATGAGATCGCCCGAGGTCAGGCAGGCCGCCGCAGCGCTTCGCGAATGCACAAGCAACAAATCGGCCAAAGCATCCATCATCTTTGAAAGCGCCACGTCAGCACGTCTAAAAAGCGCATGCATGATTTCAGTGATAGTTCATGAGTAATCAATAATTAAATCACAGTTCGTTTATGCGCTTAAACTCGACGGCTCTCTCAAAGCACCGATTTTTATTTTATCATCTCGCCCGCCTTTGTTCTTTGGCCCAGTCGTTCAGAGCGCATTAAAATTTCATGCTGTCAATACAGCCGCCTTTTCTAATACACATGCGTGCAACTGGGGTGCTAACATGCCTATATGAATTATTAACTACGACAAATGACTTGTCACAGCATGTCTGGCAGCGTCCCATCACGTCTGCCGTGCTAACAGCCAGCATGAGTCTACA
Source organism: Culter alburnus (assembly GCA_028476615.1). NCBI lineage: Eukaryota > Metazoa > Chordata > Actinopteri > Cypriniformes > Xenocyprididae > Culter > Culter alburnus. The sequence continues at coordinate 412,907 of JAOTNS010003624.1, forward strand.
AGCTCCTGTGTGTCTCGCTAACGTCGCAATGTCAAGCCGCAGGGACCTGAGCCACACATGCACACGCAGAGGTGCATGTTTTAGACCCGGTTGTGTACGTTGAGGAATGAATTTAACACAACAGTGCAGATATCATAAAATTATAATGTGAGTAAAAGTTGTGGAAGAAAAATCTCTTGATGAAGTTTGAACATCCGACTCTAGTCTCTGCGGGTTGTGCAAACTCAAAGCTGCGCCGGAGCACGTTTTACTCATTTAATATGAATGCAACATTCGTTTACGAGTGTTCAGCCTCTCTTAAGGCTCCTGGAGCGAGACTGTATGTTTGTTTAATGCTCTCTCGCCGGACTTAAAACCACGCTTTATTCTGTCAGATCTTGCGATTGTTGACAAACCGCTCTCCTCAGAAAAGTCGCCTGTACCTTGTAGTGATTAAAACAAGTCAAATCTCCTTCGTTCCCTTTTCCAAGCGTCCCCCACCGCAGTAAATCCGAGAGATCTGCCGGTAATGATGGCTCTTAACATTCTTTTCCTTGGCTCTGAACGAGCCGAGCATTGTGGGATTAGAAGGGAGGGGTTGGGAGAGTGGGCTTTTGGCTTTGTTTGATGTCTCTAGTACAGATGGCAGCGAGTGAGCGCTGGGATAATGAAGCTCGCTCCTCGAGCGGATCGTTAAACTCGCCGCTGTTTAAACACACCATGATTGTTGGGTGAAGTTACCGCGTTAAGTCATGTGTAGGGGGTTGTGTTTTTATTGTGGACAGACCACACAAGCCCTCGGTGGAGTAAAGACGGCGTGCTCTAGTCGCTCCCCGTCCTTCGTATACCACAATTTGAGAGTAAAGCATCGCAGGATCGTTGTTTATGATTTAATTCATTACCTGTAAAACAATATCAATACCACACCCAATTAAACCCTGGTGGTCTCTTCATGTGACACTCCACAGAAGATAAAGCTTTAGCGGTGCTTGTTAGAGCAAATATCACTATCATTGTTGCTCATACATACTTGGTGGTAGTGATTTAAACAACTGCTAACTCTCAGTGTGTTTAACTCAGCCTTGTAAAACTGGCAAAATCCCAGCCGAACTGCATAGCAACATGCTAATGCTACTTGGAACATTTTTACGTCCACATAACATGATCAAATCTGCACAGAACACATTTTCAAGCACATTGCAACGTGCTAAAGCTATTTGTAGCGTCTTAGTGTTCATATTATAAGCTAAAATATACTCAGAACATGTTACAGCTATTTTTTAAACATCTTAGCATCTGCATAACATGTTAAAAGATATTAAGAACATCTTAGAAAATGCATAACAACATGCTGAAGCTATTTTTGATCATCTTAGTACCTGCATAACATGTTAAATGCTACACAAACACATTTTCAACCGTATAGCAACATGTTAAAGCTAATTGGAACATCTTAGCACCTGCATAACATGTTAAATGCTATACAAACACATTTTCAACCGTATAGCAACATGTTAAAGCTAATTGGAACATCTTAGCACCTGCATAACATGTTAAATGCTATACAAACACATTTTCAAACGCATAACAACATAATTGGAACATCTAGCACGCATAACATGTTAAATGCTATACGAACACATTTTCAAACGCATAACAACATGCTAAAGCTGTTCGGAACTTCTTAGCGTCTGCATAACATGTTAAAAGCTACTAAAACACCTTAGAAACTGCACTGTAACATGCTAAAGTTATTTTTAAACATCTTAGCACCTGCATAACATGTTACATGCTATACGAACACATTTTCAAACGCATAACAACATGCTAAAGCTGTTCGGAACTTCTTAGCATCTGCATAACATGTTAAAAGCTACTTAAAACACCTTAGAAACTCCACTGCAATGTGCTAAAGCTATTCAGAACATCTTAGCATCTGCATAACATGTTAAAAGCTTCTTAAAACAATTAAGAAACTCCACCACAATGTGCTAAATCTATTCAGAACATCTTAGCATCTGCATAACATGTTAAAAGCTACTTAAAACAACTTAGAAATTCCACTGCAATGTGCTAAAGCTATTCAGAACATCTTAGCATTTGCATAACATGTTAAAACACCTTAGCAACTGCACTGCAACATGATAAAGTTATTTTTAAACATCTTAGCACCTCCATAACATGTTGCATGCTATACAAACACATTTTCAAACACATAGCAACATGCTAAAGCTATTCGGAACATCTCAGCATCTGCATAACATGTTAAAAGCTACTTAAAACACCTTAGCAACTGCACTGCACACATCTTAGCATTTGCTGTTAAAACACCTTAGCATGTTATTTTAAACATCTTAGCACCTCCATAACATGTTGCATGCTATACAAACACATTTTCAAACACATAGCAACATGCTAAAGCTATTCGGAACATCTCAGCATCTGCATAACATGTTAAAAGCTACTTAAAACACCTTAGCAACTGCACTGCAATGTGTTAAAGCTATTCAGAACATCTTAGCATTTGCATAACATGTTAAAAACACCTTAGCAACTGCACTGCAACGTGATAAAGTTATTTTAAACATCTTAGCACCTCCATAACATGTTGCATGCTATACAAACACATTTTCAAACACATAACAACATGCTAAAGCTATTCAGAACATCTCAGCATCTGCATAACATGTTAAAAGCTACTTAAAACACCTTAGAAACTGCACTGCAATGTGCTAAAGCTATTCAGAACATCTTAGCATTTGCTAACATGTTAAAACACCTTAGCAACTGCACTGCAACATGATAAAGTTATTTTTAAACATCTTAGCACCTGCATAACATGTTAAATGTTATACGAACACATTTTCAAACACATAACAACATGTTAAAGCTAATTGGAACATCTTAGCATCAGCATAACATGTTAAAAGCTACTTAAAAGACCTTAGCAACTGCACTGCAACATGCGAAAGTTATTTTTAAACATCTTAGCACCTCCATAACATGTTAAATGCTATACAAACACATTTTCAAACACATAGCAACATGCTAAAGCTATTCGGAACATCTCAGCATCTGCATAACATGTTAAAAGCTACTTAAAACACCTTAGAAACTCCACTGCAATGTGTTAAAGCTGTTCAGAACATCTTAGCATCTGCATAACATGTTAAAAGCTTCTTAAAACAATTTAGAAACTCCACCGCAATGTGCTAAATCTATTCAGAACATCTTAGCATCTGCATAACATGTTAAAAGCTACTTAAAACAACTTAGAAATTCCACTGCAACGTGCTAAATCTATTCAGAACATCTTAGCATTTGCATAACATGTTAAAACACCTTAGCAACTGCACTGCAACGTGATAAAGTTATTTTTAAACATCTTAGCACCTCCATAACATGTTGCATGCTATACAAACACATTTTCAAACACATAGCAACATGCTAAAGCTATTCGGAACATCTCAGCATCTGCATAACATGTTAAAGCTACTTAAAACACCTTAGCAACTGCATGCAATGTGTTAAAGCTATTCAGAACATCTTAGCATTTGCATAACATGTTTAAAACCCTTAGCAACTGCACTGCAACGTGCTAAAGTTATTTTAAACATCTTAGCACCTCCATAACATGTTGCAATGCTAAAACATTTTCAAACACATGCAACATGCTAAAGCTATTCGGAACATCTCAGCATCTGCATAACATGTTAAAAGCTACTTAAAACACCTTAGCAACTGCACTGCAATGTGTTAAAGCTATTCAGAACATCTTAGCATTTGCATAACATGTTAAAACACCTTAGCAACTGCACTGCAACGTGATAAAGTTATTTTTAAACATCTTAGCACCTCCATAACATGTTGCATGCTATACAAACACATTTTCAAACACATAGCAACATGCTAAAGCTATTCGGAACATCTCAGCATCTGCATAACATGTTAAAAGCTACTTAAAACACCTTAGCAACTGCACTGCAACATGCGAAAGTTATTTTTAAACATCTTAGCACCTGCATAACATGTTGCATGCTATACAAACACATTTTCAAACACATAGCAACATGCTAAAGCTTCGGAACATCTCAGCATCTGCATAACATGTTAAAAGCTACTTAAAACACCTTAGCAACTGCACTGCAATGTGTTAAAGCTATTCAGAACATCTTAGCATTTGCATAACATGTTAAAACACCTTAGCAACTGCACTGCAACGTGATAAAGTTATTTTTAAACATCTTAGCACCTGCATAACATGTTAAATGTTATACGAACACATTTTCAAACACATAACAACATGTTAAAGCTAATTGGAACATCTTAGCATCGGCATAACATGTTAAAAGCTACTTAAAGACCTTAGCAACTGCACTGCAACATGCGAAAGTTATTTTTAAACATCTTAGCACCTCCATAACATGTTAAATGCTATACAAACACATTTTCAAACACATAGCAACATGCTAAAGCTATTCAGAACATCTCAGCATCTGATACATGCTGAAAAACTACTTAAAACACCTTAGAAACTGCACTGCAATGTGCTAAAGCTATTCAGAACATCTTAGCATCTGCATAACATGTTAAAAGTGCTTAAAACACCTTAGCAACTGCACTGCAACGTGCTAAAGCTATTCAGAATATCTTAGCATCTTAGTTATTTTTGAACATCTTAACACCTCCATAACATGTTAAATACTATACAAACACATTTTCAAACACATTGCAACATGCTAAAGCTATTTGGAACATCTTAGCATCCGCACAACATGCTAAAAGATACTTAAAACACCTAAAAGGAACACTCCACTTTATTTTGAAAATAGGCTCATTTTCCAACTCCCCTAGAGTTAAACAGTTGAGTTTTACCGTTTTCGAATCCATTCAGCCAATCTGCGGGTCTGGCGGTACCACTTTTAGCATAGCTTAGCATAGTTCATTGAATCTGATTAGACCGTTAGCATCTCACTCAAAAATGACCAAAGAGTTTCGATATTTTTCCTATTTAAAACTTGACTCTTCTGTACTTACATTGTGTACTAAGACCGATGAAAAATGAAAAGTTCTGATTTTCTAGGCCAATATGTCTAGGAACTATACTCTAATTCCGGTGTAATAATCAAGGAACTTTGCTGCTGTACCATGGGTGCAGCAGGCACAATGATATTATGCAGCGCCTCTTACAAATGTCTCCATGGTTGCAAGGCACGCTCCCTGTGCATGCAGGGGGTCACAGGCGCTGCGTAATATCATTGCTCACATCTTCAGAAAATGTAAAAATCTGCTTCATTTTTACTGTAAATCCATATTAGGTTACAGTGGCAACAAGTCACAAATGAGGACGTGTTCTCGATCTAACAAATGCAGAAGCTGTGTGTGTGTCAGCCATGTTCAGCGGCCAGATCAAGTGTTTTATCAAATGTGAGGGAGGAGTGACACTAGCGTGGGCCGTTGCTGCCCGCAGGCAGGCCGCAGGACATGGTCTCACAGGACTGAATAAAGACCCTTTCATGTCATGACGAGCCAGATTGTCTTGTTACGAGTAACTACCAGCCTGTGCCCTTCTGCTGTTTTAAACTGGATTTTCACACTAATCTTTATCTTATTAGTGGTGTTTGCTCATATTAGGGATAATGATTTTAACAACCCCCTAACCTTAAGTAACTTCAGTGTGTGTATGTGGCGTCCTGCAGTGTTTAAGCTCCAGACATGAATGTGTTTTTTGCACATAAAACTTAAAGCTAGTATATTGGTTGCTGGTATTGAAAGGACACAGTATTGGTGAATAAGCGCAAGTTGTTTTGTCATTCTATGAGGATTAGCATCCAGGCTAATTTCTCCTACTCCTCCTCGAGGAATTGTGCGATGTGATAGTGTGTTTGGAGTTTCCTCCAGGGCAATAATACATAGAGAATCACCGAGCGCAGTAATTCGGCCCTCACAATGAAGCACTGGTTTATCCAGCGGAGCAGCTTAGTCCTATTAATCTCTTGTAACCAAATAAAGTGTGCCCGGGCTTCTCGCGGCGGCTGCCGGTTAAGGCCAAGGACTCGTGTCCTCTCTTGGGTCATTACTAAGCTCGCACCCCCCAGGGCTCTCCATTTCCATTGCAGCTCCTCTGTTCCTCTGCTCCGCCGCGCTTCCCGACTCTCCACGGCTTATCGTTTGGAAGCAGATGTGTTGTGACAGTGGGCATTTTCCATATGAGCTGCATAGTTATGACAGAGAGCAAAGCACTGCATGATCCAGGCGGGTCGAACCGTCGCATTCATCCTCTCGGTCTGGGCTCGTCTCCTCTAGACGCTGCTGATATGGAAAGCCGTTTAAACAGCCAATCGTGAAACACCTTCCAATCCTCCCCAGCAAAGCCTGTCCTGAACATTCAGGCTGTGTCCCAATTCGCAAACTATATAGAATGAAAGATTAGTCTGTCCCAAATCATAGTATGCTAAACTAGATACTATTTTCAGAGGAATATTTTGAGTGGTGTTTGACATGCAAAAGTCACCAGCAGGATGCTTGGGTGTTCTGGGTGGTTGTTACAATGTTGATATATGGTTGCTAATATGTTCTGAGTGATTGTTCTCCTCGTAGAATGACAAAACAATCCTTGTTTATTATGTTGGCTTTGTCACTGATCTACTATCTAAGCTTATTATTCTTCTTCCGAGACTAATTTTAAACAGGATCTCCTTCCAGTCCTTTAAAGCTGCAACCACCAAAGTCAGACCTTCAGACTGTTCTGGCTCTGTATGCTATCTTTTCTAACTGATCCGACTTATGATTTTCGTTACACGGACGATCCAAACTACGAAAAGTCCAATAGACTTTCATTTGAGGGGTCAAAACTTTTATAGAATAACTCTAATAGAGTATTTAAGCTTCATCCACCAAGTATCTATCACTAACAAAGCCTAGCAACTACCTTCGGACATGTTAGCAACGTCCTAAAAATTGCTAGCAACATGCTAAATCATGCTAGCAACACATTAAATCATGCTAAAATGTGCTTGTAACATTCTAATTCAAGTTAACATGTTAATTCACGCTAACAACGTGCTAAAACACGTTAAAACATGCTAGCAACATGATTCATGCTAGCAACGTGAATTCATGATAGCAAAGTATTAAATCATGCTATCAACATGGTAAAACATGTTAGCAACATGTTAAATCATGCTAGCAACATGTTAGCAAAACATGATAATTAATGTTAAAGGTGCAATATGTAATATTTTCTGTCCGCTAGAGGTCACTAGAGGCCTATTCAAAACAAAGGCGAAGCTTGATGACGCCAAGTTTGAGCGCGGAATCTTGGGACATGTGGTCTTCACCTCACAGCCGGTGCAAATAATCGGGATAGGACTCGGGAAGAAATCATGTTCATGGATGTGATTATTAACGTTACTGTAGTATGAAGCGGAGCAGGAGCGAGTGTTGTGGAGCTGAACGAGGGGCTGGAGCGATTGAGCAACACACGCCTCACGAGCAGCGGGACTTTTATTATGACACAGTCGCCGGCGCCGCTTCCGCTTTTCCGGTCATGAGTATGAGGTAACGCAGCTCTGTTTATCATATTAGATACATTTGAGTGTGTTGAAAATGATGTTATAACGTTACTCTGTGCGTTCACTCGGCGGCTGCTGTGAGACACTGTTACACACTGCAGTAAGATAGATCGATTTTACAATACCATATTAAATGCTGGATGGCTTGTGTTGATAAATGGCATGCAATTAATTTTAAAACGTATTGTATGATGGAGGAAATTCTGTATTACTGTAACTATAAATAAAGCTGCATCTGATTATGCTACAGTATGTTAGCTACTTGAGAAAATAGTGTTTTTCTCTGAGGCATGGTAAAGCATGGTACTCGCAAAAAATCAAGAAAATTAGATTTAAGCAATAAGACTAAATGTGTTGAGCTATATAACAATAATTAGTTTTTTGTCTATAAATATATCAAAACAGTTGTTCCCTTGCCTATTAAAACATGTAAATATTAAAGCGTCTTTGGTGTTTCCATGGTTTCTACAAAATAAAACCGGAAACCGAAGGTAACGCAGGTATGACGCATTGACAGGCGACTCCTCACACGTCCCGCAGCCTTGGTTAAAATTACAATTGTCTAACGATTTACAAATGTTTGCATACATTTGGGATATTGTAAGTACTCAAGTGAACAAAATATATAACACTGGCCTATTGGTTTTTGGATATTTTCCTGCAAAATTGCACCTTTAACCATCTGTTAAAACATGCTTGCAACATGCAAAAACATGTTACCAACATGCTAATTCATGTTAACAGCGTGCTAAAACATGTTAATTCTTTCTTTCTTTCTTTCTTTCTTTCTTTCTTTCTTCATTAAATTTAGCTTTTAAGCTTATAAAACTTTCAAACTTTCATATGGCTTTGTCAAGCCAACATAAAAATTTGTCCCGACGAACTTTAATTTATAGTTTACCAATGCTGTCTTTTCAATACCAATGTATAACATACAAAAAAAGTTTTATTTTACTTTTTTTTGTGTAAATGTCACCACCAAGATATGCTTGGTTATTACCAGGGTGTTGCTATGTTAAATCACTTAGCAAAACCACTAAATTATGCCAAAGATTTCTGAGGTAAGTTGTTTTTATGGCTAATGTTACTGGAACTGTCTCAAACTGTCATACTGTTATGTTACATATTACCTTCAGTGAAGTGAAGTAGCTGTAGTAGAAATACATAGATTGCAATGCAGCCCCAGACTAGCAGTGACCTTTGCAGCTGTTTTAAACCAATATCTGGAGTCTGAACATCATATATGCCGCAGGACTAGGTGCTCTGAGCCCGCAGGGATTTGTGCAGAGCTTTGGCGCGTCAGACCATAGCTAAAACCTCTCGTGTCAACTCTGTGAATACACCCAACACTGAGCGAATGCCGTGCTTTTGAAATCATATGTCTGGGGGTGGTAGCTTATCCTCTCGAATGTGAATGCACTGAATTCTGGCTTATCGTTCTGTGCTGTAACACAGACGGATGCTGCTTGCAGGCGATGAGCGGGGATCGCTCTTTGAACGATAATTACTCAATGGAACTGATTCAATTAATTGAGGCCAGGAGCAAAAACTGGAAAGATCGGAACAAATTAAATCATAATTATCAGCTACTTAGGAGAGGCCACACCTGAGTAATTTCAAATTAAGATAAGTGTATGTACATAGCAGTTGTCCTGCTGTAGGAAGCAGACAGCACTGATGCTATTAACACACATCGGCGTGTGACGCCAGTCCAGTTTTGCAGTGGGTGAAATGAATCTGAGCTTGATCAAACTAACTGTTTCTGATGCTCAATGGGCTATATGCACGGTTACTTCCTGGTTGTCGTTAAGCCAGCTCAGGCATTTCCAGTGAACTGTTAGCTGTTCATTCTGTAGTCGCTGTACATCGACACAAAACCATCAGTGGTTGACTTTTTAATGTTGTATTCATATTTTAATGCAGTTATCACATTTACCTAATTTGCCAATAAACCAGTTTTATTGATTGCAATAAAGACGAAGCTATTCGGACCGTTCAAGAAATGCCGTTTCTGTAATTAGACACACACACATTTTTTTTTTCCAGCACTTCAAATGTTATTTTTAATGTGATGACCACAAACATTACTTGTTCATATTTCTGAGATTGTCTCCATTGTAAAACAGAACGTTTAATTCAACATTTGATAGAAAACACTTATTTAAAAATAAAAAAGTCAATAATTACCACTATAACCAGCAGGTGGCGGCAAAGTAGCATTTATTTGAGCATATATCATTTTCTCTAATAGTTTCGGTTTTGACTAATTATTAAACATTATAAAATAACTAGGTTTAAAAATACATTTTGTCAATGTGAAGTATGAAGTAATCACAAAATCTCATGAAAAACAATAACTTTTCTTGTGAATAAATGACAGAAAGCGAGCACCGCGTTTTCTCTTCATAATCACAGCAGCTGTCAGTCAGCACACTTGTGAAAACTCACATTTTATTAATTAATCTAACTAAAGTGCACAATAAATATTACATTTTGATGCTTTTTTTTCACACGAAAGTGTAAAAACTGATGGTCGAATTAAATTTAGCAGAGGAGGAACAGTGAGGTACATCTTTATTTATTTTTTATGCTGTCTTACGTTTGAATAACTAAATGAATGCTATGCCTGACTATTTAAGTGACTATATTCTGATTATAAACTAAGTATTACACTACTGATGCTCAACACACCAGCAAATGACATCTCACCGGAAGTTTTCCAGCTGGCTTATGTTATTGTGGAACTCTGTGCATATAGTCCATTGAATTTAGAAGAAATTATATCCATTGCACTGGACTTTTTCTTCCTCTGAGAGTGTGAGTGTTAGTGCAGTGTGTGTTTGTTTGTTGAAACCGGCAGTGTTTTGCTGCCAGTATAGTGTTACCCTACATTTAACCGCACTAATGTGGCGTCTATCAGCTGTTAAGTCTCACTAAACCAGCACTTTGATTGAAACTGGTTCAGATGTTCCCACAAACACTGTGCGTGTCTAATGCCTACGGCAGATTTATTGCATACTGCATACATTTTAAATGAATACTGCCTATTTGGATGGACTGTTTTGAATGGTATTCATTTGATGAGCTGCTTTTGGTTAACTTAATTGCAGGGAAATAAACAAATTTGTACTTTGGTTGTTTACTACACATTTTAGCAAATGTAAAAGGGCTCGATAGTGTGAGTTTCACTCACATTTGCAAATAAAAATAGATGTGTAAGATAGAAAAATAGATTAAAAGTGAAAATGTGGCACTGTTTCAGAGCAGTTCGCAAATACACTGAATACTGTCAGACTATTGTTTATGATTTACTGAATTATGGCAATGTTTACTTTATGTGTTTGTATTGTAATATGGTTGTAAGGGTGCATATTTTAGCCTAGCAACTACCTTAGGACATGCTAGCAACGTGCTAAAACATGCTAGCAAGATTTTAATTCATGCTAACAACATGCTTAAAGTGTTAGTAACATGCTAATTCAAGTTAACAACACTAATTCATGTTAACAAAATGCTAAACATGTTAGCAAAATGCTAATTCATGTTAGCAATATGTTAAATTGTGTTAGCATTGTGGTAAAATATTTCTAGCAACATGCTAATTCATGCTAGCAACCTGTTAAAACATGCTAGCAACATGCTAAAGCTACTAACAATGTTTTTGAATATGCTAAAACATGCAAATTCATGTTAGCAATGTCTATTATGAGCTCAATGCTTGAATGAGCAGCTGGACACAGTAAATAGATTTCAAAATAAGAGTCCCGGGCTTGTTATAAAACTTTTTTCTGGTTATTATTGGTATTTTATTACAAAATAAACTTTATCTGGTATTTAATTAAATATTTATGATATACATAATTCCATAATTATTAAATTAGTACAGTTTAGTACTAATTAGTTACAATTAGTAGGCTACAGAAATATTGAAAAGCAGTGTAGTTTTTGTATTCAAATAAATTAAATAATTTTGTAAATCTCTCCTCATATCCCTTTATTAAGAAATAAACAAACAAATAATTAAATCAGTTTTCATCATGCCACTAAAGTTATTTATGTGCTCATAATAAATTTTTCAAATTAGGAGCATGTGCTCCTTGGGGAAAAGAGTAAGCGTCAAGCCCTAATACCGCAGAAACGGTAGCATGTCATTTTGAATATAACCCCTCCCTCTTTCTCTGTATTTTCCGGAGGCTCTTGAACACTAAAAGCACGCCTGCAGGAAAGCAGGTGGATGTTTTAGGACACAGCTTCATTATGAAGCTCACTTGCGGTTTTTGCCAATTATCGGTTCTGACGAGCGGCGCAGCTGGGATCTTTAGCACTGACGTAGACTAAGGTCACTCTCGTGCGTGTAGTAATTGTATTCTTCGGTGATTCCAGGTCAGTCTCCTGCAATCGATGACATTCCAATAAACAAGGTGGCGGTCGGCCAAGCCATTGTTTCTCTGCGGTGTGGCTGGAGAAATTCCTTAATCCCCCGTCTACAGCAGAGCTCAGGAGAAGAAAAATCGTGTTTTCCTTCCAAGAGCGAGCAGGAGAGCTTTGCCGGTCTGGCCTCCTTGCTGGCTGGAAACCGTAGCGCTGTCACAGCGCCCTGATTTACACCCCTGCTTTTCCTGCATTTTCTCCGCAGCCTCTTTAGTCCTGTACGACCACGTTGAACTCGACTCGTCTGTGCTGTTTTTCATAGAATGCATCCGTTGCATTTGGTGACAAACGAAGGCCGCGCTGACTGTGATAATCTATGGGTTTGTTAACTTAAAAATAATTGATTACCTCTGCCAATTTATTAGGGTTTACTGTCTTCCCAAGTGTGTTTACATTCAGGCCAAAAAGCCACAAGCCAGCAGCGGGAGTGGAAATATTTTGGAGCTGAGATAGAGAGGGATAAATAATACGCTGTTTGCAGGAGGCCTTCGCCACACACACACACACACGCATAGCGTAAATCTCCCCCACTTTGCTGCTCAAATAATCCTTCAAAGCCATCCTGAGGTTTTGGGGGAATGATTGGCTTTTGTATCGCCTCCCGTCGCCTTTTTCCTGTGAGCACCGGCGGCATCTGTTTGCGCAGAGTCTATTCAGACTGCAGAACGTCACTATTAAATCACCACATTTAAGACGGGTGCCTCAACAAAGCCTTTCTCCACTTCTGAAAAGACCCGAGCCCGGCATATTGTCACGGATCGTCTGACGCGCTTAGCATTCCGACGGATTCCTGTGCCGCTTCTGCAGGGAAAACCAGGGCAGGAGGCTGTTGTGGCCGAGGGAGGGTTTGGTTTCAGGGTTAGTGGAGGAGCAGAGCAGCTCTCGTCTCTGATCTCAGAGCTGTATGAGGCCGTGTGAGAGGCCATCGCCACAGTAAAGAGAATAACATATGGGCAAAAAAAAAAAATGTTGCAGTTTTCCCTCAACAGCTGCTCACTGTACAGAACAGTGTCAAATAGAAAGAAAATACATGCCGAGTTACAGTACAGGGGTTTTAGAACCCACTGACTAGTCAGTGTTGAAAATAGGTATTGCACATTCCTAGTACAGTAAGAAATATAAAAGGAGTGTTTTGTCATGTTGAGTTTTCAGAAAGATGTGCTCTTTTCTCTCTGTCCATTAGCTGGCTTTGTCTTAAAGGGGATATATCATGAAACTCATGACTTTTTCTTTGTTTAAGTGCTATAATTGGGTCCCCTGTGCAAGAAAACGTGAAAAAGGACAACCCAGTAACTTTGTTTTCTCTGCAAGCACGTTAAAAAAAACGAGCTGCTCAGATTTCGCTCCCCTAGTGACGTAGGAAGGGGATCTTATTATAATGTTACCATCCTTAATCTGCACGTTTCCACCCACGGTGGTGCATTTTGTTTTAGCAAGCGAAAACGGTGTACCAGTTCTAACACCATGGCAAAAGTTGGAGCAAAGCATGCTAACTGTTCTGTCGTTGGCTGCACAGATGAGCACAGAACACTATTTAGAGTCTCGTTAGCTTGGATAGCCTGCAAGTTGACCCTGGCAAGCACGATTGCTAAAAAGACGCGTTCTATCCAAGCCATATTTTGGGAAAAATAGTAGACCATTCACAGCATTTGATAGCAATCATAAACATTAGCCTGGTGTGTGTGTGGCTCTGTTTGGCAAACAGGTACGCTACGAATAGTGGGCGTCCATACGGGTTTTGCACAAAATATGCACATGCTAGTCGATGAGTTGAATCAAATCTAAAGCAACTACGTAAATTTATCCACTGGATAACGTCCAGTTTCATTCTAAAAGTTGTAACTTCTTCCCGAGTCTCTCCATCAGTGTCGACTCCGGTTTGAACAATGTAAGGATGAACACTGTCATCATTTTGGCTGCGTGAGATTCTCCAGCTTTGTTGTTGTTGAGCTGTAAAGCTCCGCCCCTCTTCTGGAAAGGGGGCGGGTGCAGCAGCTCATTTGCATTTAAAGGGACACACACAAAAACGGCGTGTTTTTGCTCACACCCAAATTTGACAAGCTATAATAAATGATCTGTGGGGTATTTTGAGCTGAAACTTCACAGACACATTCTAGAGACACCAGAGACGTATATTACATCTTGTGAAAAGGGGCATTTTATGCCCCTTTAATGTCTGGAAAAGAAACAGCAACACAGCAACAAATGTATAATGAGCTTGACTTTTTCATCAGCAGCGAGCGTGTTTGAATTGCAGTCTGGGGGAATGTGCTCGTACATATTTGCGGGTCGTCCTCGGTGTGCAATAATGCGCGCCGGCCTACACCTGCAGCGTGTCTCTCCGCAGTCCTTAAATTTATGTGGAAGATTCATGCGGAATTATCTTTTGTCCCCCGGAAAAGCGCTAAAGGAGGCGCTCCGAGACACGAATGCTTTTCACAAGGCATTCTTTCAGACAATCGTCGCATAAATGTTTCAAATGCACAATAATATCAGACATAATTTGAGCCGGCCCAGCATGCTTTGCAGTCATCAGGGGTTGTTTCCTTTGATCATTAATGTGCAATCCAAAGCATTTCAGAAGAGCTCCGAGCGTTTTCACACCGCTGGAAATGGATGCTAACGAGGCTGCCGACGTACTGCGGTAAACGCTAAAGAACTGTTAATTAGCGGATGCCTGCTAATAGGCCACGCTGTCACAGAATCGACGGTGCAACCCGCCATCCTGTTTGGACCTCTTTTTTTTTTTTGGCCGTGATGCAAAACAAAACACTTCATTATGCGAGAAAACTGCACGTTATTCATTCCTCTTCATAATTGCATTGTGCTTGGCGAAGATGCTCTAACATGCATTGATAATTCAAACGGGCCGTGCTTTGATGCAATCTTGAAATATGCATCGGCTTGTTGGCTGAGGTGATGTAAAGAGCCAAATTTCCGCCCCTTTGGGCCTGAATGGGCTAGATCTTTCAGTTACACTTTGTAAGTAGATAATTTAGCTCTCATTAAACGTGGAAACGGCCGTATGCCACAATGTGCTGATGCCAAGCCTTCAGAAAACACAGAGAAAGGGGCTTTTCTGCTTTGAGAAGGACATGAAACGTTGCTCGGTGGAGATGCCTCGCGTTTCCAGCCCTGTCCGTCCCCGGGGACCGAGACTCATTAGCACTTGACTTCAGAGCGGCCCAGTCCTGCTTCTTGGGCTCTCAGATGTGGATAGAAGATGCCGGACTGAGGTGCCGCGGTCGCTTTCCATCCCCTCCTTCTCCACTGCTGTCTCGCTATCCCATCACCCCCTACTGTTTGTTCAGTTTGACTGACAGCTGGTTGAAGTTCAAGGCGCTGGGAATACTCTTCTGCTCCGGCAGTGAGAGGATGACAGAAGATAAATGTGATAAAACTTTTAGTGCCTGGATGATCAGTTCGGCACTCAAATGTGGCTCTAGATAGATCTATCTATCTATCTATCTATCTATCTATCTTTCTGTCATTCGATCCATCTATCATCCATCCATTCTATCCTTCTATCTATTGTTCTGTCGCTCTATCTATGCATCTGTCCATCTATCATCCATCCATCCACTGTTCTGTCTATCGTTTTGTAATTATCCATCATCTATCCGTTCGATCGCTATCTTCTATCTATCGTTCTGTCGCTCTATCTATGTATCAGTCCATCTATCATCCATCCATCCATCCACCGTTGTCTATCGTTCTGTAAATCGATCGATCTATCTATCGCTCTATCTATCATTCTATCGTCTGTCGTCTATCATTCCATCAGTCCACCATCTTTCGACCATCATCCATCCATACATCATTATATCGATTGTTCTCTCTATATGTATCCATCCCATCCATATCATCATGTTCTGTCTATCGTTTGTAATCCATCCATCATCCCACCTTCTATCTATCTATCCATCATCGTTCTGTCTATCGTTTGTAATATACCATCCATCCATCAATTTCGTAGTTCTATCCATCCTCATCTATCATCTATCTATCTTTCTGTTCATTCGATCCATCCATCATCCATCCATCTTCTATCATTCATCTATCGTTCTGTAGCTCTATTATGTATCAGTATCATCATCCATCCATCCATCCACTGTTGTGTCTATCGTTCTGTAATTCGATCGCTTATTATCGCTCTTTATATCTATCATTCTATCGTTCTGTCACTCTAGCCATCCATCCATCCATCTATCTTTCTGTCGTTCTATCATCCACATCATCCATCCATCATTCTATATATTCTATCTATGTTCTGTCGATCTATCTATGCATCTGTTCCATCTATATCCATATATCATCAATCCATCCACTGTTTGTCTATCGTTTTGTAATTATCCATCCATCCATCCATCTCCATCCACCGTTCTATCTATCTATCTATCTATCTATCTATCTATCATTCTTCGTCGTCGATCCACCTCCATCCATCCATCCATCCATTCATTCTATCATCTAATATCATTCTGTCGCTCTATTATGCATCTGTCCATCTATCATCATCCATCCATCCATCCACTGTTTGTCTATCGTTTTGTAATTAATCCATCCATCCATCCCTCCACCTTCTATCTATCATCCATCGTTCTGTCTATCTATCTATCTATCATCCATCCATCCATCTTTCTGTAGTTCTAACCATGTCTTATTCTATCATTTTCTGCACTCTATCCATCCCTCCATTTACTCCATCCATCATCCATCCATCCATCAGCATCAATCCTCCATCCATTCTATCCTTCTATCTATCGTTCTGTCACTCTATCTATGCATCCATCCCATCCCTCATTTCATCCATCCATCATCCATCCATCCAGCATCATCCATTCCACCATCATCCTTCTATTATGTTCTGTCACTCTATCTATCCCTCCATCCACTCCATTAATCCAATCAATCCTTCCACCATTCTATCCTTCTATCTATTGTTCTGTCACTCTATCTATGCATCCATCCATCCCTCCATCATCCCCATCATCCATCCATCCATCATCCATCCTTCCATCCAGCCATCCATCCATCATCCTCCATCCTCATCCATCCTTCCATCCTATCTTCTATCTATGTTCTGTCACTCTATCTATGCATCCATCCGGTCCATCCATCCATCCATCACCATCCATCCATGCATATCTCATCCTTCTCCATTCTATCTTCTATCTATTGTTCTGTCATCTATCTATGCATCGTCCATCCATCCATCCCTCCATACATCCATCCATCCGCAGAGACACAATCTAATAATTGGTCCCAACTATTTATTTACTAATAGTTTTTATGTGGTGCATAAAATGTCACATTATATTATATTCAAATTAATTAGTTTTTTTTTTTTTTTTTTGTCATTTTAAGTGTATGTTTTAATCTGTAGATTCAGTAGCAGCGTAATATACTGTTGGAAATAGTAGTAATAGTAGTAATATACTGTAGAAGTAGTAGTAAGTATTAGTACAGTGTCCTGTCCGCTGATGTTCATATAAACAGTATACCGTGGCGTTGTGTTTAGTTGCTCACAGTCCACAGATTCTACTAGCCAAAGCTGAAAACTTTTGAGGGACTAGCTGTGATTCGGTTGTTCTCAGATGATCTAATCAAAGCTGGTCTATGTCCTGAGAGTCTTCCGCACAGTGTGTACGCTAGCAGCCTCTCTGCCCCTCATATATATTGTATAGGATGAAAGGAATGAAAGTTCAAAGTCGTCTTATTAGGTCTCATGTGCTTTATTCTTTCAAGCACATGATGCCTGGAGAAAAGACTTGTGTGTGCAGCTTATATAAACTGCTCTTTGTGTCCGGATATTTACAGTGTTTGTATGTCAGTATATCTGGGTGTTTTAATGTTTTCAGCATTACTGTGCAGTTTCATTAAATTTTAATACACAAAAAGGATGTCTAATCAACTGAATTCATTAATCTTTAACAATTTAGGAATATATTAAAATTTTAACAATAATAGGGACTATGAAATTCTGTGTTGTATCTTAATTTATTTCTTGATTCTGTGTTTAATGATTTAATAAATGTTTTATCAAAATTTAATAAATCACATAAATGCATAAAACTTTTAGGCTTTAACAAGCTGATCAATATTTTAAAATGTATTTAAATAAAATAATGTAATCGAATAAAAAAAAAAATGGTTTTGGCAAAATGCTACACAACAAAGGTTTTACTGTGTAAATTAATACTTGAATGAAATATGTGTGATATTGTGTACTAAAAATAGTTTAGTGTAGTTTAATTTATGTACAAAAAAAAACTAAAACTGAAATAAAAATTAATAAAAATTATATAGGCATATTTATTAAAAAAAAACTAATAAAATTGACAACAACAGGGTTAATATTGGTAACTAATTAAACTATTAAAAATAAAATAAAATAATAATAAATAAAATAAAATAAAATAAAATAAAATAACATAAAATAAAATAAAATAAAATATTAGTTGAAGCACTAAAATTATTACCTGGAAATAAATAAATGAATAACTGAAACTAAAAAAAAAACAACACATAATAAAAAAATGACAAAAGCACATAACAAAATGACTAAAAATTAAACATAAAAAATTAACATAACTAAAAATATATGAATAAAACTTTCATTCAGTTTAAAATGAAAACGGAAAACATTATTATTATTTTCCCATATTTAAAATATTAATAAAAACTAGAATAATAAATAACACCGGACCCCACACAACACATTGTCCGGGTCACACGACACTTAAACAATACATGCGGTTCTTTCCGCCCTTCCGTCCCCCATCCCGCAGAGGTCGTTTATGAAAGCCTTGATTGACAGCCTAATTACCCAGTACAGCAGCGTGAGCTCTCTGCCGTAGGTGCGGCCCACAGGATCGAGAGGGACGGATGGATGGATGAAGGAGGAGAATTTGTCCTCTCTCCGTCCATCCTGGCTGTCAGGGGACCACCGAGTGTGTTTACACGCTCAAAACGGCCGGGCAAATGGCCCAGGCAATCAAGTGCACAGATAAAATGGAAACAAATAATAGGTGAGGAGAGGAGAATTGCGCCCGTCCACTGGGGCGGATAAGACAAATATGGGCCGGTGATTGACCGGTGCATTCAGGCCAGGTCTAGCAGGCTTTGTTTGCTCTCATTCAGGGAGTGATGGGCTTTAACTAGACAGCTGCGAGAGGTGGCAGTGCCACTTTCAGCTGTTCCCTCTCAAAGACAAAAAGAGGTCACATTCCTCAAGGACGGATGGACGGACGGACCGTCTTCCTCGCAGGGATATTTTTGCCGAGTCTGGCAGTGCTGGCGCCTCCGCTGCGGATGCCAAGAATTCATCTTTAACCACCTGTTTAGTGATTTATTTCAGTTTTATGATAATTACTCTTGCATGCTGTAATTAAGGAGTAAGCTGTGACATTAAATAGACTAAACCACAGAACTGTATCGATCTGGAGATAAATTAAAATGCATCTTTAGTCCTTTTTATAATGGTTTCTAGTTGTTGGTTGGACTGTGTTGCATATGAAATTACTTTGAGAGGTTCAAGAGAATGCAATCTTACATAAATTTCATACACTGCCATTCAAGAAAAGAAAATTAATAAAAGTTATTTTTTTATTTAGCGAGGATGCATTACATTCATCAAAAGCAACTTTAAAGATCTTATGTTTTATTTCAAATAAATGCAGTTCTTACACTACGGTCTCCACAAAACAACGTTGATAATAATCATAAATGTTTCTTGAGCATCAAATCATCATATTAGAATGATTTCTGAAGGATCATGTGACACTGAGACTGGAGTAATGATGCTGAAATTCAGCTTTGATCACAGGAATAAATTACATTTTACAATATATTCACAGAGAAAACACCTATTTTAAATGGAAATAATATTTCACAATTTGCAATTTTTACTGTATTTTTGACCACATGAATGCAGCCTGGTGAGCAAAAAAACTAAAATCGTCACCAAACGTTTGAACGGTATTATCGAACAATAGTCTCTATTCACCCCAGAAGAAGCATATTTTCAAGCAACAACAGCCGTTGTGCTTATTAGATTTAAAATGGTTATGCAAGAAATAAATAGGGTATTTCAAATTAAAAATTATCAATAATCATTATATATTTTTCAAAGGATAGTTCACCAAAAAATGAAATTTCTGTCATTTATTACTCACCTCATGTCGTTCCACACCGTAAGATCTTCGTTCATCTTCAGAACACAAATTAAGATATTTTGATGAAAATCCGATGGCACAGCAAGATAATTAACACTTTCAGATGCCAGAAAGCTACTAAAGATATTTAAATCAGTTCATGTGACTACAGTGGTCAACCTTAATATTATAAAGCGACGAGAATACTTTTTGTGAGCCAAAAAAAAAACAAAAACGACTTATTCAAAATATCTGTGATTCAAAACACTGCTTCATGAAGCTTCGAAAGCTTTACGAATCGTTTGTTTGAATCAGTGGTTCGGAGCGTGTATCAAACTGCCAAAGTCGCGTGAACTATTGAAATTTCGAAACACTTATGACGTAACGAAGCCTGTTACTGAAATCATGTGACTTGGCAGTTTGATACACGCTCCGAACCACTGATTCAAAACAAAAGATTCAAAGCTTCATGAAGTCACTGTAGTCACATGAACTGTTTTAAATTTTTAGTATTTAGTAGCTTTCTGAGCATTTGAAAGTGTTTATTATCTTACTGTCAATGGAGGCCTCACTGAGCCATCAGATTCATCAAAAATATCTTAATTTGGTGTTCAAGAGGAACGAAGGTCTTGCAGGTGTGTTAACGACATGAGGGTGAGTAATAATGACAGAATTTCATTTTTTTGGGTGAACTAACCCTTTAATATGTGTAAAATGAGCCGTTCTATGTCAGTTTATGAATCAAAGTAAATAATCAGATTTGAATCAATTTGAACTGATCACACACTGTAAAATATTATTTTCATGATAACAAACATTTTTTCTTTTGTCAAATCAACTTAGATACAGTGTGGTCAGATACATCATATTTGAGTTTCTGTTGATGAAACCGATCACCTTCATTGAAATTAAAAAATGTTAATACAATGAAATCAAATTTTTAAGGCAACCAGGTAACTTAATTTTTAAGTTAAACCAACAATTCTTTAATTTTTTTTTTTACATACACTAGATTGCATTTTATGGTTTAATATATAAATAATTGTTAATTGTTGATATAATTTATATTTAAATAAAGGATTTTTAGTTTAGATTTTTTTAAATTTCAATCTCCATATTTCGTTTTTTGTTTTTTTTTCCCCTCATAAATCATAACTCTCAAGCTATGATCACTCTTACGTCTGTCTATGGGTTTTGCAACATTTAACCAATTAAAAGTATTAAAGTGCCCCTATATGCCTTTAAATGTTAAAATTGTTTCGGGAGTCTCCTGAAATTGTTCCTTAAAATTGTTCCAAAGTAAATCTACACCAATTTTTTGAAGTCTATGGCATAAAGCATAATGGTAAACTAACAGCACATCTTCTGTCAGGAGCGTCTCAGTACAGTAATGAGAAGCGTGTTCCTGGCGTCGTCTGAAGATAAACATTGCTATCGGTCGTTTCACTCTTGCATCACGTTCTATTGATTGAAGCTTCTTGTCAAAATCCAACAAGTAAAAGGTGAATCCCTCGTCACAAATCCGTTTCACATCCCTCTCACAATTCAATCAATGCTGAAAGCTCTCGCTCCCTTCAGTCAGAAGATCTTCCACTCTTAAAGAAATGAAAATCCTGTCATTTACTCTCCCTCACGTCATTCCAAATGCTTCAAAGAAACACAAAAGGAGTTATTTAGCCGAATCTGTGTGATTCGCCGTAGATTCAGGTTTGAAATGACATGAGTAGATGATTTGTGGGGAACTATTCCTCTGAAGTACACTGAACTTAGTGAAGTAAAGTTTTAGCTTTCTTTCTTTTGTTTTGCCACAGTGTTCAAGCATCTGTCCCTTCTGTTGGACCTCAGATCAGTTCTCTGTCAGCTCTTTGGTCTTTTGAAGAGTTTGGATTGAGCTTGGGTTGGTGGTCCGGGCCTGTCAGAGGCTGGTGTCAGTGCGATGATGTGTTGTGTGCCACAGTAATTGAGAACGCAGCCCGACATTGTTAATGCTCCATGAAACCATAGTGGGGTTTTGAGACACGGGCCAGAAATGGAAACAACCCCACAGAACGGTTTGCCAAACGCAGTTTTCTTTCATATGCTGATGTATTTCTGTTGTAACAGGAAGTTCAGGCAGGACATATTCATTTTATACTAATAATATGATTTTTTTTACATTTTTAAATTTTGATATTTATTTTATTTCACTTATTTTTTTATCTTAGGTTTATTTATTTATTTTACTTTATGCTTTATTATTGTTTTAATATTTCATTATTTATATAATTTATTTTACTGTTTATATATAATATATGTTATTATCTTATTTGTTACATCACTATCTGGCATTTATGTATTTTTATTTTATGTATATTTTATTATTTTATATTTTATTTTATTTTTATTTTTTATTTTGTTATTTTATTTTTGGTTTTTTTATTAATCTTTTTTATTTTAGTTATATATTTTATTATCTTTAATATGTTGAATCACACTCTCTTTATTTATTTTATTTATTTATATAATTTTATAGTTTTTCATTTTATTTATTTTTTTATCGTTATTCATTATTTTATGTATCCTTTTATTTTAATTTAATGTTATTGTTATTTTATTTCATATATTTGTTATCTTTTTGTTTACATCACTGTCTGGCATTTATTTTAGTTATTATTTTATTTTATTTTATTTTATTTTATTTATTTTATTTATTTTATTTTATTTAGTTGTATTTTTATTTTATTTATTTTATTTTCCTATAAGAATTAGTTGCATTACTGTCTGGCAAAACCATGATATGCTACTTGCTATTGCTAGCTGATGTCAAGTGATATTAGTCTCAATGTTCATTCCAGACAGTATTTTATTTGACAAAAACATATACACCCCTCTACTTGTGATTTAACTTGTGTACCGTCTCCACAAGAGAAGGTACATTTTAGATGCATATAAATGCATAAATTTTAGATGCATATAAATGCATCTAGACAGAATATGATTCCCCAGGCTCTCTGCGGACAAGTTGTGGATGCGTTTGTGTTGAGATGCGCAGGTATTACTGCATTACCCTCCGCTCTGCGTGATCACTTTCTAGGCTGCTCATTTCACTGGCTTCTCAAGCCGAGTCAGCAAACGCTTCCAATGATCCTCTTCCACGTTAAACAGCATCAGTCGCATTATCTCCTCTATGTAAGCGCCATTTAGTCTAAACAAGCATCTCTGAAATAGCACAGATAAGACGCAGCTATGTCCACATAAAAACTCAACGCATTTGAATGTAAATCCCTGAAATGTGTAAATGTAAATAAAGGAAACGGCATTTACATTTGACATAGATGTGGCTGTGTTTGGTTAAGTTGGTTATGTCTCCCCGGTGACATTATAAATTCAGCTTCTTTATATTTCTTGTGCTGCAGAGGTCGATTTCGCAGCCACGAGGGAGATTCTGTAATTGCGGCTGATGGTTGTATGACATTTCAGCCGTCTTCCCGATTGGCTCGAGAGTCCAAAAGGCCTCGTCTAATTGCTGCAAATTCCTCCATTTTAAATGAACTCGAGGCTGTCAGCGAGACCCGAGGAGCGAGACTATCATCCCATCAACCCGTGTTTTTGTTTTGGCCAGAGATTCTGTGCGTGTGTGTGTGTGTGTGTAGCTCGACTTGAGAGAAACATTTGATTCGGTCGTTGCAGTTAATGAGCATGTACATTACAAGCGTAAATAAAAGGAAAAGCCCATTTTAGACTTCATTTGCAGCTTGTCACACCGTTGATGGTACGGAAAGACCAGCGATGTCTCGCTCTGCACATTTCATCTTCTGTCGGGGAGCGGCTGGCGTGTCCAGCTGGGCGCTGTAATTAATCTGAAGTCCCCCTGCAGAACGTCAATACACGTTGAGCGTGTTTTCGGCCCACTCGGTGCGCTTTTGTCTCTCCGATGAGGAGAATTAGTGAGAATGTGTCAGGTGAGGGACGCGTAAAGGTCATTCTCTTCTTCCTGTGACACTTTTATAAAGCTTGTTAAAGCAGAAGCTTGTTCAGACCTCAAGCTTTCACTCTACTCCACTTTCCCCATTCAATATACTGTCCTTCTTAGTCATTTTCCTGCTTGCAAATAAAAGATGCACATTTCAAAGCAGTTGCTCACATGAAAAATGTCACGGAAACATTCTATTTTGCACCTTAGAACAACATGGAACTGTACGTGTTCTTAATGGCTTTCTAACTCTAAGATAATGGACATAAAAAGAACATATTTGATTTATGTTGTCATCACAATGGCAATAAATGCTGATTATGATTTACACCCTCAGGAAACGTCGTGACATCACGTTGACCGTACAATAGAAGTCATCTCTGGATTTGGCTGATGTTCATATATCTCATGACAGTGTGCCAAAGAAACTGACCATGTGACCCATTTGCTTGTTTGATTTACTCTAAAAGCCGTCACCATCCTCAAAGTAGCGGCGCCAGTTGGGTGATAGGTTAGTTGCTAATGCTCTTAAATCATAAAATCTGCTCCTCTTTTCTGTATGTAGGTGTGACGTCTCCCCGATGGGTCTTTTTCAGGTCCTCGTTGCCACTGAAATTGGATTATCAGCCTGGCTGGGTGACTAAACGCCATTGAATTAAAGTTCCAGCCGAATCCAGACGTGACCTCATGACGCCCGAACTATTACACCTCGGCAATGACCCAGATGCATTATATTCGCTTTAACGCTTCATGTTTTCAAAAAAGAGATGAAATTGAAAGAGCAGGGAACATTTTGCCTTCAAACGTCACACACATTTGTTTCCACCATAAAGCATTTATTCATTTAGCAGATGCTTTTATCCAAAGCGACTTACAATGATTCATCTTGAAGTGCCTCTGTTATTCTATTTTAAAGGTTCCAAATTTTGTTTCGGAGTCTCCTACAATAGGTTTACAAGCATCCAAGGTCAAAAGACACTTTCATTTTCTCATATACACTGTGAAATCAGCTCTTTTCTCACAGTGACTAAAACAGTTTGATAAAGCATTTCGATCTCTCTAAACCCTCCGTTTCTGAGAGCTGCTCTGCTCTGATTGCTTAAATGGCCTAGTCTGTTGTGATTGGTCTATCACTTGTAGCGTGCATCAGAAACCAAACGCACATTAGCATATCTGAATTTCAGAACTTGATACACAGTGATACAAACAGTAATGATGGTGTCTGTTTTACAGGATCAATTCCAGCCCGAATCTCATCCTTTGTAAGTACAGCAAAGTAGAATTGATTTGGCAGCGCTGAAAACAGCATCTTCTCAACATGCAACAAGAGATTCATCTTGAAGTGATACTGTTATGCTGTTTTAAAGGTGCCCTAGATTCAAAATTTGAATTACCTCGGCATAGTTGAATAACAAGTGTTCAGTACATGGAAAAGACATACATCTCCATTGCTTCTCTTTCTTATGTAAATCTCATTTGTTTAAAAGACTTCCGGAAAACACGCGGATCTCAACATAACACCAACTGTTACGTAACAGTGGGATTATTAATATGTATGACCCCATATTTGCATGCAACCCATGTTCCCAACATTATGAAAGGCATTAGACAAGGGCAGCCAGTAACGTCTGGTCTGCACAGGTGAATCACAGACTAGGTAAGCAAGAACAACAGCGAAAATGGCAGATGGAGCAATAATAACTGACATGATCCATGATAACATGATATTTTTAGTGATATTGTAAATTGTCTTTCTAAATGTTCGTTAGCATGTTGCTAATGTATGTTAAATGAGGTTAAAGTTACCATCGTTTCTTACTGAAGAACTTCATCTTTATAATCCTCCAACAGTGTAGCATAGCCGTTAGCCACAGAGCACAGCCTCAAACTCATACAGAATCAAATATAAACGTCAAAATAAAACTTTACTCACATAATTCGAAGCATGCATACAGCATGCATGACGAACATCTTGTAAATATCCATTTGAGGGTTATATTAGCTGTGTGAACTTGTAAATGTGCTGTAATATAATCGAGAGCTCGTGTGGCAGGGAGCACGCGAATTAAAGGGGCGGCGCGCTGAAAAAATCAGTGCATAGTTAATGATGCCCCAAAATAGGCAGTTAAAAAAATTAATTAAAAAAAAATCTATGGGGTATTTTGAGCTGAAACTTCACAGACACATTCAGGGGGGACACCTTAGACTTATATTACATCTTGTGAAAAAGCATTCTTGGGCACCTTTTAAAGGCTATTAATTTTGTTCTGGAGTCTTCTACAATAGGTTTGGCAATGGCAGTTTATTTATATAGCACAATTAAATACAATCTATATTGTCCAATGTGCTTTAAATAGCTAAAACACAGTAAAACACAATAAGTAAAAAGACAAAAAATTATTAAGCAATAAAACACATACACAGAAAATTGTAAAAACGGAAAAAATGGACTTAAAATGGTGCTTCAGCGTAAAAGATAACAATGTAAGGGTGCTTCAACATGTATTATATGCCTTATCAAACAAATACATGCATCCAAGGTCAAAAGACACTTTATTTTTCTTATAATGTTCATTATAACATCACCTCTTTTCTCACAGTGTCTGAAATGGTTTGATAAAGCATTCGGTCTCTCTAAACCCCTCCTTTTCTGAGAGCCAACTCTGCTCTGATTGGTCAGATGGCCTAGTCTGTTGTGATTGGTCTACCATTTGTAGCGCATGTCTGAATCCAAACGGCAAATTTTTCAACAAGTGGAATTGATTTGGCAGCGCTGAAAACAGCGTCTTCTCAACAACACAAACCAAACTCTTCCAGTCTCAGCTACAACTACAGTGTTTGAGGGCGGGGCAAAGTAGACATCGTCTGCGGGTAGCCAATGAAAACCATTATGCAAATGTGTTACAAACCTACATAGATTAGAGCAGGAAGTGAGACTCTGGCGACTCATTTCAGGCAGTTCTTTCTCTTGCGAGACAATAACTATGCACGACCTTTGCAGACCTGGTAATATCCAAAAAAAGAATAGTTGGGGGCACTTTAAAGAGGCACTAACATGAGAAGTCCAAGTAGTACAAAGTTTCAAATACCACACAAGCTAGAACAAAGAGGGATATAAGAAATAGTGATAGCACAGAAGTTAAAAGTTAAGTGATGCACCCTAATATTAGCCGATTTAATTTCAAATTCCTGTCTGTCAGTGTTTGAAGTTTGGCTGGGCACGCAGCACACCGGCACCCCCGATGATCTCTCATCAGCGCTCCCTAGAGGGTTGGTTTGATTTCAATTAGGGAGCGAAGCGTTATCAGGCCCCTACCTCGAGCACGGCAATAATTAGGATCTGACGGGCCGCTCTGCATGCATAAAGACAGGAAGAGAGCGCTGTGCAAAACCTCCACGTTTCATTACCATCAGATGAAGCGTCTTCCGTGCTGACATCAGCAGAGCCCGCTGTGTTGTCAGCACGCTCGCGTTCTCTTCTCATCTGCGCTTCAGCCACAAAGACTCTTTGAATGGAGTTCTTGTCAGCCCGGAGGCCGGCCGTCTGAATCACACGAGCAAACCCGAGCGGTAATGGTGCCGTCTAAGCCATGCTATCTGTATCTGTCATCCGCCTCTGAAAGGGAGGCTCCCGACACACTGCACTTTTTTCCCCCCCGAGTTATTTTGCAGACGAGGCACTTTTTGCACAGATAAAACCCTCACTTCAAGGGGGTTATTATTTTGCTTCAGGTACATCATCATAAGGGGAACTCCAACTTTTTGGTACAACATCAGAGTGGGATTGTTGCTCATGCAGATGTTTTTGTGATTATCACCGGTTCGGTGAGAGGACTGAAGGTCTTGGAAGAGTCTTGTGAATTTCACTGCAGATTGTGAAGATGCTCAATTGGCCCTGATTTGAAGCCAACTATATATTGAGACTTTGGCTCCCATAAATAGAGCAAACAGATGTGTTTTTACACTGAAAATAAGGCTTTGTTTCCACCTGGATTAGTTGACTTCAGAATTCAAATTTCCTGATAATTTACTCACCCCCATGTCATCCAAGATGTTTATGCCTTTCTTTCTTCAGTCGAAATGAAATTAATGTTTTTGAGGAAAACATTCCAGGATTTTTCTCCATATAGTGGACTTCACTGGGGTTCAACGGGTTGAAGGTTCAAATGTCAGTTTCAGTGCAGCTTCAAAGAACTCTACATGATCCCAGATGAGGAATAAGAGTCTTATCTAGAGAAACCATTGGTCATTTTCTAAAAAAATTAAAAATTATATACTTTTTAACCACAAATGCTCGTCTTGCACTGCCACGCATCACGTAATCACGTTGGAAAGGTCACACATGATGTAGGCGGAAGTACCGATCCAGTGTTTACAAAGTGAACGTGCAAAGACTAAGTCAAACGGCCTTTACAAATGAAGGTAAAACAATGATGTTGGACGATTTGAAACTGGAGGAGAAAATGAGATGGTGTTTTTCGCCCTACCGTGATTATGTAATGCTTGGCGCAGTGCAAGATGAGCATTTGTGCTTAAAAAGTATAGAAATGTTAATTTTTTTAGAAAATGACCGATGGTTTTTCTAGATAAGACTCTTATTCCTTGTTTGGGATCATGTAGAGCTCTTTGAAGCTGCACTGAAACTGACATTTGGACCTGTTGAACCCCAGTGAAGTCCACTATATGGAGAAAAATCCTGGAATGTTTTCCTCAAAAACCTTCATTTATTTTCGACTGAAGAAAGAAAGACATGAACATCTTGGATGACATGGGGGTGAGTAAATTATCAGGAAATTTTAATTCTGAAGTCAACTAATCCTTTAAGATGCTTTTTGGTCGATCGGATCACAAGTGGACAGTGAATGGTGAGAATGGTGCTTGGCACGTTTTTTGTCTTGGATCTCCAGCCGACAAAGTTTAAATCCCGTCTGGCTAGAGCGCTTCCCATAATGTTTAGGTGGAGAGTAGGTGGTCTGTTCGAACGCATTTGACCACAGCAAGGTGTTTTCGACTACCTTTGGAAGTGGTCAAAATGTTCTACACCCCATTTACATCTGTATTTAGTGTCGTCCACTCGTGATCCGATCGACCAAAACGCATCTTAATACCAGGTGGGCCGAAGTGTGTATTGTAGCGACTGTAAACGTGGCCCTAATGAGTATTAAAGCCTTCTTCACTAACAGCAAATCAGTCTCAGTTTGCTGCCGGCCATCAGCGCAGATGGAGAGGGCTGGCAGCACGATGGGCGGCGTTGGTTTGTCTTCGTACGACTCCTGCAGCTGGTGACCTTCATCAGCTCCTCTCTGCTAAAATCGCAGCACTGGATCTCAGCCCCCAGCGCTCACTTCTCTTATGCATCTCACATCGCAATTATGTATGTACCTGCCAGCACTGTGTCTCCGCACGCATCTATCCCCCTTTCTTGCTCTCTCTATTCATCCCGCCCTTCACGCGACCATTAGTGCCAACAGCTTAGCGGGTTGTCCCGGAGCAAGGTGACACGGCACCAGGAAGTCCAGCCCTGGACTCCATTAGCGGCAGCATTCCCGGCCTCCATCCATCCGTATGGCACTCATTTGTGTTAAACATACCAAGAGCATGCCTATTAGTTTCTGCTGCCCACAGGACACAAAAAGCACTAATGAGATCTCAGTTGTTCCTTGTATAAAGCAACGAGATTGAATGCAGAACCAACTGACACTTTGGTTGAAGTCAGATTTTACTCCTTTCATTATGTCTCATGTAGAATCTCAATTTTGATCAAATTTGCCAAAGCAATGCAATTAAATGCGAAGCTAAGCTAAAAAAATCAGATTCACACAATGCAATCAAAAGTCAGAGATCTCCGTTGTTTCTCGTGTAAAGCAATGAGATTGTCAGAATCTCATTATGTCTCATAATCTCAAAGAATTTCATAAGATATCTCAACAACATCTCAGTTTTGCTCAAATTTGACAACTCATAAAAAACAATGTGATTAGATGAGAAGCAAATGAAGACATTTTCATCTAAGACAAGTTTATGAGATATAAAAATTGTCTTATTGTTCTCCGATTTGCAAACTTCTTTTTGATTAGATGGAATGAAGAACAAATTGATATTTTTTTGTTAAAGTTTGCTCAACAGCAGTACAATTCAATGACAAGCAAATAGACACTTTTCCTTCTAAGATAAGTTTGAGATATACAATTATGGTCAAAAATTGTGCTCAAATTCTGAACATGCAATCAAAATATCTCAATATGAACTTCTCATTAAATTCTCCCAGGACTAAATTATCTGGTTAATTACCCACGTTTATTTTAAGCTCTAAACTGTAGACTTGTTTGTGTCATTTTTATTTCTCCTCAGGAATTTTAAAGGTGCCCTAGAATCAAAAATTGAATTTACCTCGGCATAGTTGAATAACAATTCAGTACATGGAAATTACATACATTGAGTTTCAAACTCCATTGTTCCTCCTTCTTATATAAATCTCATTTGTTTAAAAGACCGAAGAACAGTGAATCTCAACATAACACCGACTGTTACGTAACAGTCGGGATCATTAATATGTACGTCCCCAATATTTGCATATGCCAGCCCATGTTCAAGGCATTAGACAAGGGCAGCCAGTATTAACGTCTGGATCTGTGCACAGCTGAATCATCAGACTAGGTAAGCAAGCAAGGACAACAGCGAAAAATGGCAGATGGAGTGATAATAATGACATGATCCATGATAACATGATATTTTTAGTGATTTGTAAATTGTCTTTCTAAATGTTTCGTTAGCATGTTGCTAATGTACTGTTAAATGTGGTTAAAGTTACCATCGTTTCTTACTGTATTCACGGAGACAAGAGCCGTCGCTATTTTCATTTTAAACACTTGCAGTCTGTATAATTCATAAACACAACTTCATTCTTTATAAATCTCTCCAACAGTGTAATTTAGCTTAGCCACAGAGCATAGCCTCAAACTCATTCAGAATCAAATGTAAACATCCAAATAAATACTATACTCACATGATCCGAAGCATGCATGCAGCATGAATGACGAACATCTTGTAAAGATCCATTTGAGGGTTATATTAGCTGTGTGAACTTTGTTTATGCACTGTATAACTGCACTTATAGTCGAGAGCTCGGGAGGGCAGGGAGCGAGAGATTTAAAGGGGCCGCGCGCTGAATCGGTGCATAGTTAATGATGCCCCAAAATAGGCAGTTAAAAAATTTAATTAAAAAAAATCTATGGGGTATTTTGAGCTGAAACTTCACAGACACATTCAGGAGACACCTTAGACTTATATTACATCTTTTGAAAAGACGTTCTACAGCACCTTTAAGACGAACACAACTAAGATCTCCATTAATTATACTATTATGCTTTTTTACATCTTTTTTTAGTGTGTAATGTTAACTCCCTGAAACGCCTCCATTGTAGTCTTGAGTTTTCTTCTTCCGGGAATGAACACGTCACAATATTCCTCATTTAAATAACTTATATGCAGAATAAAGGGGCGGGGCCTGGTTGAGTTAGTTAGTAGTGTGTTGAAACTGGCGGTTATGGTAAGGGGCGGGGCATTTCCCAAACACTCTTGAAGCTGTTGACCAATCACAACACACTGCTCCAGCCGACCAATCAGAGCACATTGTGCTTTTCAGAAGGAGGGGCTTCACAGAGACAGGAACGAAACAGAGCGTTATTGACAGACTGGGAAGAGAGGAGCTGCAACAATGGAGAATATGAGGAAAATAATGAACATTCAAGCATGAAAGCCTATTCTAGTAGAGCCCAAAAACTAGGTCCCCTTTAACTATGAAAGCACAACTTCTGGGCAGGTCTCACAGCCTTGCAGCACCAATATCTATTCAAAGTCTGATTAATTGCGCAGTTCCCAGAGTGCCGCAGTGAACTTGAGAGTGCTTGAACGCTGGCAGATGGTGGAAATTCAAGTGGAATTCGAGGAAGTCTAGGACTGAGAGCCGTGCGAATCCTAGCACACTCCGATGGTTTTCCTTCAACACCCGGCAGAGCTTTAGATGTGTGTTTGTGTGCGTCCGATTCCCTGATGTCCCGTTGTCAACCCTGCATATGTCCGTACGCACTTATTCCTATAGCACCATTACACACGAGCGGAGTGATGAATTACTTTTAATAAAGCAAACACAGTTGTTTCGTGTCCAGATCAATCTTTCTCTCAGTTGCCATGCCAGCCATTGTCACAAGTAATTGCCTAAACCCCTCGTCGTGTGAAATAGGGCTCTTTCGGAAGAAAGCTGAACTTGCAGCGGCCTCAATTTCCTACTCCAGTGCACTCTGCGCTGCAGCGGCGAGCCGCAGGGGACGGCTTGGCTGGATGCTATCGTTACCATGATAGCGCCGCACGTCCAGCGCGGCTCCCTGCGGCTCCGCGCACATGCTGGGGTGACATTCCCAGGTGCTTTTCCCTTTCGAGGAAGCGGGATACTGACACCACATGCGTGCATCTCAGGCCGCTGTCCTGGACCGGGTCAGGTGACGAGTACTCTCCAGCTGGCATGGAGGCACACTCATTTGTCTCCTTTGAAATGCTTGCAAAAACAACCATGAGCAGATTAATGACGTTTGATTAGCTTCCCACAGGAATCCAGATTAATATTCATGCAGATTAGCCCTGTTATTTTGGGCTGCGCCTTCATGCCATGAACAGTTGGTGACGGCAGTTTCAATTAAGGTTTGTTGTTTGCTTTGTCGTGTCTTAATCTCACTGCAGGTGGAGTCTAAAAACTTGCTACCTTTAACCAGATCAGATCAGAAGTGAAACTGAAAGAGTGTGTGAGCCAGTTTTGTGTAGAGATTGACCAGTTATGATTTTTTATGATTTATAGAGATGATTTATGTGTCCAATAACCAGTATTTGGAACCAATTTTTAAAGCAAATTATTAAATTATTAAATAATCTTTATAAACATATACATTATCAAAATAATTTTATTACTTTTTAACTAATATAAATTAATAATAATTTTAACCGTTAATAATAATAATATTATAGCAATATTATTTCATTTAATAATGATAAATTAATTTTAAAAATAAATTATATTATAATCAATAGTAGTATTAAAACATTTTAATAATAAATATTGCTTTTAGTGATATTAATATTCTATAGCTATAAGTACATTTGAATAAATATTACTTTAAATAATTTTAATAAATTAAATTATATATTATTATTAGCAGTAGTAGTCATAATAGTAGTGGTGCTGGTATTAAAATAATAATTTTAAAATAATAATAAATATTGATTTTATAGATATTAATAATATTCTATAGCTATAAACATATTTAATAAATATTACTTTTAATCATTTTAATAAATTAAATTATAAATTATTATCATTAATAGCAGAAGTACTGGTGATATTAAAATATTTTAAAAAATATTTAATAATAATATTGTTTTAGTGATTATTAGTTATGATTATTAGTTATTAGTAGTTTTTAATCATTATAATAATAATTATTATTATTATATCAATAAAAATAATAAATATTAATTGTGAGAGTATTAATATTTATAATTATTATTATTTGTATTTAATCAGTAACTGGTGGGATGGTGAAAAGTGTCTTTATGTTGAAAAATAAGTGGCATTTCTTTTTATCTGGGATAATATGTTGAAAAATAAGTGGCATTTCTTTTTATCTGGGATAATATACACTGTTAAATCCTTCACAATAAGACCAAGAACGTGTATTAAGGCAATAAATGGCGACTGTTTTGATTTCATGTTGACTTTTACCATTAGGCTTTGCCACCTCTGAATGTGCCACCTTCAGCCTGTGGCTAATGACAGCTCTTACAAATTGCACTTTTAAAACAGGGAAAACTGGGTCGAACCTTGGGAATGCTTTACATGGCAGACAAATGTCATCCGAGCAATTCTGTTGACTTGCTACAAGAGTCTGCGGAGAACTTAGTTAAATTAGCGGTTCTATATTTACACCACTGCATGTGTTGCGAATTAGGCTGCATTTGTCTGGTAATCGCATGGGAGATCTGAGCGCGAGCATTCCAGGCTAGCTGGAAACAGAGCTGCTCGACAATAACCAGCCATGAGGGGCGAATATAAAAGCCTGCCCCAGTTCTCTCTCATCGAGCAGCATTTTTTCCTCCCTCTCCTGCACTAACGGCCTTGTCCAGATCGGTTGTTTACGTGTTGGTGGACGTACAAGCTAAACATCTGCTATTTTAGTGTCCCTCGGTTTCCTGTTTCTCAGTGTCACTCAAGTTCAGTTTAGCGTTCTGTGTTTGTAATCATCTCACAGGCCGCCATATTGTCCATGTGCTTCGGGTTCCTAACTCCTTATATGTAGCGAATGAGAGTAAATTATGTCTTGGGTAATATTCCACATTTAGACAGAGACCTCATCATCTTAGCAAACAAATTCCATCAATAAACTACATTTTTGTTTTTGCTACAATGCTAAGGTGTTTAGCAGGGCATTTCTGTGTTCTTACTATGGCTAACATGATGTTAGCATCATTACTAGGGTGCCAGGATGTTGTTTGCATGCTGCTATATATTTGCAAGTGTGTTCTTAGTGATTGTTAGCATGTTGCTGTGATGGGTTCTTCTAGGTGTTTAATAATTTTTGTTTGGGGTTTCTAGGGTTTTCTACAGTGTTCTGAGTGACAGTTAGTATGTTTATATGAGGTTCAGGTTACTATGTTCTTATATATGGTTGTTAAGATATTGATATGGGGTTTCTAGGGTGTTCTGGTTGGTTGTTAGGACATTGCTTTGAGGTTGCCAGGGTGTTTTAGGTTGTCATTAATACGTTTCTGTGATTTCAACAGTGTTCTGAGTGTTAGTTAGCACGTTGCTATGGGGTTATTAGGTTCTTCTGGGTGATTAATACGTTGCTATGGGGTTGCTAGGGTGTTCTGGTTGATTGTTAGGACATTGCTATGAGGTTGCTATGGTGGTTTTAGGTTGTTGTTAATACATTTCTTTGTGATTTCAACAGTGTTCTAAGTGATAGCTTGTTTTATGAGGTTACTAGGTTCTTCTGGTGATTAATGTGTTGCTAGGGGTTCTAAGGTGTTCTGGTTGGTTGTTAGGACATTGCTTGAGGTTGCTATGGTGTTTTAGGTTGTCGTTAATACGTTTCTGTGTGATTTCAACAGTGTTCTGAGTGATAGTTAGCACGTTGCTATGAGGTTATTAGGTTCTTCTGGGTGATTAATACGTTGCTATGGGGTTGCTAGGGTGTTCTGGTTGGTTGTTAGGACATTGCTATGAGGTTTGCTAGAGTGTTTTAGGTTGTTAATATGTTTCTTTGTGGTTTCTAGTGTTCTGAGTGATAGTTAACAAGTTGCTATGAGGTTACTAAGTTCTTCTGGGTGATTAATACGTTGCTATGGGGTTGCTATGGTGTTCTGGTTGGTTGTTAGGACATTGCTATGAGGTTGATAGGGTGTTTTAGGTTGTTTAAATTTCTGTGTGATTTCAACAGCATTCTGTGTGATAGTTACATGTTGCTAAGAGGTTACTAGGTTCTTCTGGGTGATTAGTACATTGCTATGGGGTTGCTATGGTGTTCTGGTGGTTGTTAGGACATTGCTATGAGGTGATAGGGGTTTTAGGTTGTTAAATTTCTGTGTGATTTCAACAGTGTTCTGAGTGATAGTTAGCACGCTGCTATGAGGTTATTAGGTTCTTCTGGGTGATTAATACGTTGCTATGGGGTTGCTAGGGTGTTCTGGTTGGTTGTTAGGACATTGCTATGAGGTTTTCTAGAGTGTTTAGGTTGTTGTTATATGTTTCTTTGTGGTTTCTAGTGTTCTGAGTGATAGTTAACAAGTGCTATGAGGTTAAGTTCTTCTGGGTGATTAATACGTTGTTATGGGGTTGCTATGGTGTTCTGGTTGGTTGTTAGGACATTGCTATGAGGTTGATAGGGTGTTTTAGGTTGTTTAAATTTCTGTGTGATTTCAACAGCATTCTGAGTGATAGTTAACAAGTTGCTATGAGGTTACCAGGTTCTTTTGGTTGATTAATACGTTGCTATGGGGTTGCTAGGGTGTTTTAGTTTTTTGTTAATACATTTCTGTGTGATTTCAACAGCATTCTGTGTGATAGTTAACATGTTGCTAAGAGGTTACTAGGTTCTTCTGGGTGATTAGTACATTGCTATGGGGTTGCTAGGGTGTTTTAGGTTGTTTAAATTTCTGTGTGTTTCAAGCATTCTGCTGTCTTAGGTGCTAGGGTAATTAGTACATTGCTATGAGGTTGCTAGGGTATTTTAGGTTGGTAATATATTTCTTCAACAGTGTTCTGAGTGATGGCTTGTTGCTATGAGGTTACTAGGTTCTTCTGGGTGATTAATATGTTGCTATGGGGTTGCTAGGGTGTTCTGGATTACTTACTGGCCCAGTTTTGCTCGTTTTAGCATCTACCAGGTGAGTCTGACGGCTAAAAAAGTATTATTCATGTCTGTTGCATAAATAGTGTGTCAAAGGGGAATTTGTTTGAATCCCTGGCATCAAGCATGAGCAATAGTGCTTGACTTTGTAAATAGCTCTAATGCTAATGCAAGTGTGAGTGTAGTGATTGTTTAAAATACTAATCCTGTGAGCGGCTCCATGAGATTTGGTGCTGATTGTTTTATAATGAAATCTAATTAAGGTTAATAAAGTGGATGAGAGGTGAGACGCCATACTGTATGTGAGATATGCAACTAGACTGGCTGGATGACTTCACAGAAAAGCCTGCAGGCTTTTTCCTTCTGAAGGATGTGTGCTGCATCTTGACGTCTCCACTCGTAGTTAAGATAAAAGTCAGCGGATATCACCCGATCGGTTTTGGCTCATCTCATAGTGCTGCTGATAAAGCTCTCTTGGCTCTCTAAAGTCTTTTTAATTCCCACATTTATGTTTAATACCGAATTCATTTTTAACTCCATCTCCTGATGCGTTGCTTTGTAGGGAGACGTACTGTAAGGCATACCAGAAATATTTCCACGAATACGACTGAAAGCATGAAACAAGAACGACTTGTGCTTCTTTAACGAGGGGTTCATATGGAGCAGATTTAAGTCCTGCATGTTTTAAGATGATCTTAAGGCATCGATTATAAACCTCACGAATCAATCTTTTAGTCTATGCCGTGAATGAACAATACATTGTAGCACCTCCTATCGAATAAATCGCAGTAAGCTTTGTGCTTTGTTACTTTCGATATGAAACAATGTCTCAGATTTGTAATTCTGTCCAATTTATTACAATTTCAAATAATAAATACCTTTTTGGCGCTTTTTAATGTGGCTGGAAAGTTCACTGTAGAGCCTCAGATCAAGCGGCACTTGAACCGATCATCTCTTCCGCTTTACTACTAGTTACAGCACCAAATAAACATGAATGAACATCAGAAGGTATGTTGAAAGATACAGTGCAACTTGCCGAAATCTGTATCATGCTTCATGTAATCGCTCAATCAGTGTTTCCACCGTTGAAAGACGTTAAACAATATGTCACCTAATGTTATATTTACCTCAGAAAAGCTAATGACCATAAACTCGTTAGTCTGGTAATTAAAAAAAACTTTAAAGAGGAGCATTTTGCTAAATATATGCACCATATTACACATTCATTACATGCACATTTCATATTACATTTCATATTGCACATTCATTTCATGCACATTACATTAAATGTTAAAATTTCAAAAAAAAACAATTGGAGTAGAAACATAATTAAATCGAATATAAATTGAATCATTAAATTTGTGTCAATACCCACCCCTATTATTTAACATGAACCGCAGTACTTTCTTCTCTTCTGAGCAGTTGCATGTTGCATTTCTTGAAGGTGAACCATCTGAGAAGGTAACGCAGGGAAGGTGAGCATGCATCCTGCGTCACGTTCCCAAGGGAATTTGTGAAGGAATAGAAGGTTAACGTGCAACTTTTACCGCGTCACTGACACGCTTGTGCTCTCCTGTTTTTGCAGTAGATTTACTCTGCATGAGGTTGAAAAACAAGCCAGAGCTCTTGAGAAACAAGCTTGAGAAGTTGGCACATCTCTGAGAAACTTTTCACCAGATGTCAAAGACTTAGTCTGTGATGCATCAATCGCCACATACACTTTGATGGCTGCATTGTAAATGTAGTTGCATTTTTGTAGCACTTCCCCACTTATTTCCAGACAGTGTTGGCGTAGCCGCCATCTGGCTTTGATTAATGCATTTAACAATCAATAAGCTAAGCATCTGCTAATCTGCAAAGCTCCACTCAGCCATAGTCGGTGCATTATGAACACTCTTATTACCCATAAACCCTAGATTTGAAGATCAGAACATGACGTTGTCTAATCCAGAGCGCTTTGATTTCCACATCAGGATTTCTGGATGTCTGAATCGTCTTTCACTGGCCACTCTGATGCTGATTCCACAGACAGGTGTGATTACAATAGTAGGTTTCAGCGGCGCATTTGTGTCCATCATTGTGCAGCATGAGGAAGTTGTGACAGGCGGTGAATGCAGAATGCACTGCATTGATTACGGTCCTGAAGTGTGACCTTTTTTCGGCGCATCCCTTCACAGTTTGATGCGAATCGTCGATCGATGGAACGCGTGTGATTGCACAGTAAATGTGTTTTGGCCACCAGCTGAGATATAGCTGGATATGGATGTCACATTTTATTGTCTCTTCAGTGTTTTGTGGCGTTTCATTGTTGAGTAACTAGACGAAAATAAACATGCTACTAACTTAACTAGTTTTTTGTAGAGTGACAGTAGTTTTAAGTTTGTGAGAATGTGTCAGAAGACTTGATTTCTGGGTTTTTTGTTTGTTTTTTGTTTTGTTTGAGCCGAGACAATAATCGAACACCTCCTAAACTGTTGCATTCATTTTAGTGAATCATTTTAATGAATCATTACTGAATTGTTTGATTCATTTAAGTGATTTGAACAATTCATGTAAATGAACTATTCAAATAAACGATTCACTGATTCATTTCAGTCCCTGTGTCTTTTGTTGTGAAATATTATGTTAAATTCTGCTATTTGTCATTATGCTTTCGTTATATGCAATTGTGATTGATTCTGAGTTTATTATTTGATAAGTCTAAAATTTAAATTAAGTTTGTTTTCCTGCCAGATACATTCTAAAAAATGCTGGGTTAAAACAACACAACCACTGGGTTAAAACAACCCATTCGCTGGGTTAAAACAGCGAAAGGGTTAAAACAACCCATTTGCTGGGTTAAACAGTAAAAGGGTTAAAACAACCAACCGCTGGGTTGCGGGTTAAAGCGAAAGGGTTAAAACAAAAACAAACAACCCATTCGCTGGGTTAAAAAAACCCATTCTGGGTTAAAACAACCCATTCACTGGGTTAAAAACAGCAAAAGGGATAAAACAACCCAACCGCTGGGTTAAAACAACCATTCATGGGATAAAACAATCCAATCGTTGGTTTAAAACAACATTTGGGGTTAAAACAACCCATTCGCTGGGTTAAAACAATCAAACGTGGGTTAAAACAATCCCAGTGTTAAAACAGCCCATTCACTGGGTTAAAAACAATCCAATCGTTGGGTTAAACAACACATTGATGGGTTAAACAACCCATTCGCTGGGTTAAAACAGCCCAACGCTGGTTTAAAATAACCATTCACTGGGATAAAACAATTCATGGGTTAAAACAACCCAATCGCTGGGTTTAAACAGCAAAGGGTTAAAACAACCCATTCACTGGGATAAAACAATCCAATCGTTGGGTTAAAACAACACATTTGATGGGTTAAAACAACCCATTCGCTGGGTTAAAACAGCCCAACCGCTGGGTTAAAATTAACTGGGATAAAACAATCTAATCATTGGGTTAAACACAGCCCAACCGCTGGGTAAAATACCCATTTGGGATAAACAATCCATTGTGGGTTAAAACAACCCCATTCGCTGGGTTAAAACAACCCATTCGGGTTAAAACGCTTGGTTAAAACAGCAAAAGGGTTAAAACGACCCAACGCTGGGTAAAACAGCCCATTCACTGGTTAAAACAATCCACAGCCAATTCACTGGGTTAAAACAATCCAATCGTTGGGTTAAAACAACACATTCGCTGGGTTAAAACAGCCCAACCGCTGGGTTAAAATAACTTATTCACTGGGATAAAACATTCCAATCGTTGGGTTAAAGGGTTAAAACAACCCATTCGCTGAGCTGTTAATTAATTGTTTGAATATAAAAAAGTCTGATGTTGTATTATTAACAATATATCAAAATAGCTTTACTGTAGCTACTGTTTATAACTTCTTTTTTTTGAAAGATTACCTTCACTTTAAATTATGAGTATCTAGTAAAAAAAAAAAAAAAAGAGAAAAAAAAAAATCTTTTTTTCAGGTCTAGGTCCAGTTTTAGTCTATTTTTGTCACTAGACGTTTGTCCATTAGGACAATAAAACAGCTGTTGTCATCTCTGTTGTAGCTTTTGTGGTCATTACCATCACACACGGCTGGTCATTACTGCCATAAAGCACATCACTGGACAAGTTAGTCATTAAATACCCGCACAAATGTGCCATAATGAAGTTTTTCAGCCTCATAATTATTTGGTTTTCTTTGTACCTTGAGTAAGTCTGGTGATTAGTGGCACAGCAGAGTCTAGCTCAGTAATTAGTCCTAAACAGCCTCGTTTGCTTCATCTCTTCATCACACTTTTCTCTCTGTGTTTTTAGCCAAAATCACAGCAGGTGAGGTACTGGAGGGGCGAGCGTTGCCAGGCGAGTGTTGCTAGGCAGCCAGTGACTCCATCAGGGGGCAACGTGTACCTGCCTATAGGAATGATGTCTGTTAAGGGCACTTAACTGCTGTACAGATAGAAGGCTAAATTTCACGAAAGCACGTTTTGGGTCATATTTCACCTAACAAGCAATTATTTTTGGATAGAAAAATAAGCATATTTTTAGGAACATTAAGTGCTTTTTCTTTTTGCACTGTGAAATTATTTTAATTTTTCATGACAATTAGTACTTTTTTCTTATTACTGTATACATTACAGTAATAAGAAAAAAAGTACTAATTGTCATGAAAAATTAAAATAATAATCAGGATGTTTGACTCTTGAATTTTTTTGTCTTTTTTAGGATTCTTAATGACTTAAATTGGATTCTCATTACTGCAATACTTTAATAGACTAATCAATTAGTACAACATTTTTGAAAAATAAAAATTGAATCAGCATAAGTATTTATATTTATAAATATTTTATACAAAAAAATAAATAATATACCTTTAATTTTTCAATCACATTATTGTAATAAGACAGAATTTGTAGGGAAAATGTGTTAAAAGGTCATGTAAATATTACAATGCTATATATATATATATATATATATTTTATATATATAATTTTTCATAGAAATATTTGAAGACTTCAGATGCATCTGATATTTTTCTGACATTTTTCTTTTAAATGAGCATTTTTCTGTTTTTAATTTTACTCTTATCAGTGACATTTTTGAAAATAAGACATTTCAATAACTGACTAATAACCTTTTCGTTGCCATTAAAGTGAAATTAGGGAACCTAAACATAGGAGCCTGATAAAAATGCTCATTTAAAAGAAAAATGTCAGACGGACTTGGAGGTTTTTGCATCTGAAGTCTTCATATGCATGCACATATTTATATAATATTATATATATATATTTTTTATTTAAATTTGGAATGAAATACTATAACTCATAAACACGAAAAAGTTTACACATCAGTACAACAAATGCAATGCAAAATGTTCTCAGTGCTCGACAGGCATCTGGTCTTCACTGTGAGGAAATCATTTTAATTCAGCACACGCTCAAACCTCGTAATGCGCTGCAAAGCGTGCCGCTGTTCGAGTTTTCAATTGAAGTGCTCAAAACGTCTGAATCACGGCGGGCGGTCTTTGTGGGATTGAATCATTTTTGTTTTGTCACTCATTTCTCTGGAACCTTGAAAAAAAAGCAGCAGCTCTTCATTCTGAATGCTGAAAAACTTGGAGAGTTGAAGGAATCTCAATGTGTCACACAACTCAGAGGTGTGTTTGACAGTTTCCCCAGTGTTATGTCCATAGATATGATTATATATAATTGACTGTGGATGGAGCGTCACATTTAAGATGTCAGGTGTCAGAGACGCCACACATGATCTGAACAGTTGGGTCTCCATACACCGGCTCATATCACTCATTCTCCACCAGAAACAACACTGGATTGACACTCGCTGGAGATCTGGATCATCTGATGGGCATAGAATTATGCAGAATATTTTGTAAATAGAGTCACTACTATATATAGAATTTGAAGATTTCTAACTCTAATTACCACCTAATTATTCTGTTTCATTAAAGATGCCTGTAATTTCTGTTCCATTAGGATCACCAAAATTGCAAAAATGATGATTGTTATTATTCTAACAGGTTTCCTAAACACTCCTCCTGCATTCTATTGGTTTGTCAAACAAATAGCCCCGCCCCCAAACAAACATCATTGGTTTAGTCAGTGTTGCTGTGTCGGGCTGGATGAGACTGACAAACAGAGCAAAGTCTTTTGAAGTGCAAAAATTGTGAACCACCTTTAATAATTCTATTAACAGTTGTTTTGTAGTTTTGAGGAAGAAAATAAGTTGTTCCTGTGGAAGCTTGTTTCTGCCACTAAATAAAAAAAAAATAAAAAAGGTAATTGCAACTTTTTTTTATCTCTTAATTCTGACTTTTTTTTGTTATAAAGTCAGAATTTTGATATATTCTCAATTCTTAATTTTTTTCTCGCAGTTGCAAGTTTTTATCTCACAATTCTGACTTTTTTTCTCAGAATTGTTTATATCGCAAATCTGACTTGAAAACATGCAATTCGATTTTATATCACCAATTCAGACTTTATATCACACAATTCTGACTTTATATCACACAATCTGACTTTATATCTAACAATTCTGACTTTATATCACACAATTCTGACTTTATATCTCAATTCTGACTTTATATCACACAACTCAATTCTGACTTATATTACACAATTCTGACTTTATATCTCAACTGACACAATTCTGACTTTATATCTTGACTTTATTCTCAATTCTTTATCACAATTCTTTATCTCAATTCTGACTTTATATCCACAATTCTGACTTTTGACTCGACTTTATCTCATTTGACTTTATATCTTCTGACTATCTCAATTCTGACTTTATATCACACAATTCTGACTGACAATTCTCACAATTGTGAGTTTATATCCTGCAATTCTGAGGGAAAAAAATCAGAATTGTGAGATCATAAGTCGCAATTACCTTTTTTATTTTTATTTCATGGTGGAAACAAGCTTCCATATGTACCTAATATATACTAAACAAAAACAATATTGTTTTTGGTAATTGAATACATTTTAAAAGCCACTCTGACTGATTCAGTGATCGAGTGAGTTGTTTAGCTGATAACTCATGATTTTGAAACTGATTCATGGTTCATAAGAGTCATTTGTTTGTGAATCCGACCGCACTGGTTATGCTGTATATTTGTTGCTGTGTGCAACTGGTAAGGACAGTTCTAAAAGAAATATGTTTAGTGTCTGTTTAGCATCCTTTGTTACATTTAATTCAGAAATTCAAACTCACAACTTGTGTAAAATTAACGATTATTTTGCCTTTCCGCTGTAGATTCAGTTATCAGAGTGTGACATTCTGTCCACATTAGCACAAGAATACTGATGTTTAAGAATCATAAAAGGAACTGAATGTCATTAAAATCATTCTGTTCCAGTCTTTTGTTTTGTTTTTTTAAATGCATGGTTTGTTCAGACCAGATTGTGGCAGCTCAGAGCTTTTTTTCCCCCTCTTTGCCTGTAATGGCAAATTAAATACATAAAGTTAATAAAGTGAAATGAGAGGTGGAGAGATTGGTGTTGTGTTAGCGGGAATGAAAGCGATGCCGGATGAAATCACTGTGCCGTCGGCATCTGCGCTGGGAATTCAGCGCACTAATCGACCAATTAGAGCTTTCGGATTCGGCGGAGAGACGTAACGCAAAGCCTGGCCTGTCATTTAATCAACTTAATTCTAATTTAAAGCGGAGTGCAAGTGTGCTGTTTGCTTATGTTGAATAATCACATATTTGTTTCACTCGTGCTAAAAGAAAAACACATTTGCTTTAAAATTGCATTACAGAAATGGGATTGAATGCAGCCGTTTGAAACAAACCCCCCAATCCATT
Organism: Culter alburnus; assembly: GCA_028476615.1. Lineage (NCBI taxonomy): Eukaryota > Metazoa > Chordata > Actinopteri > Cypriniformes > Xenocyprididae > Culter > Culter alburnus. The sequence continues at coordinate 457,222 of JAOTNS010003624.1, forward strand.
TGCCTCCAGGCAGATATTGATGTCGGAGCCTAAAAGCATTCAACGTGCATACGTACAGCGGCCGAGCGCATCCAATCCTGGTGCAGTGAGCCGTATACAAAGAGGCAATTAATATCGAGCCGAGCATGGTGGCCTGCAACGTCCTATAATAACACGGTTAGACCAAAGGTTAATGTGTTGAATTCAATATGCATCCCCATTCGTTTCAATGAAGCTGTCCGAAAAAAACAGAGTTAGTCTGTAATCAAAGGCCTCCCTGTGCAAAGTGAAATTAATTATAGGGGCCTTCATAAATTCAATGGCATGTCTTAATCTTCCTCTGGTCCCCCTCCCAACCGTTATCAGCTTGGCTGGAAGTGGGCCGGACACTCGGGAAGATCAAATAAACGGCCATGTGAGATGATAATTGTGAATGAGCTGTATGTCAGCGGATGTTCCTGTGCTGCTCGGACCGGAGAAACATGTAGTCAAACGCCTGTGAAAATGATGGTGTTTATCAGCCCATCTCCCTCACAGTGAATATAGAGAGGACATTATGTGTTCCGCGAAGTGAACTGCTGTGATATTTAATGCAGTCGAGCGGTCTGGTGTGCATCGCACGATCAAAATAACAGCAGCCTCTTTGAAAACATGAATGCTTGCATGTCTGAGATGACGTCCGTATCAGCACCTGCAGCATAGATGAGCTCTAAACATCCTAAATGTGTTTGTTTAGCATATATTTACTGTTAATCTTTACAGTAAAAAGATATGGTGCAAGTTAATGTAAGTCTTAGGTTGGTTTTTTCAGCTGTTTTTGTCATCTAGCAGGTGAAAATGGTGCATCTGATCACTTCCTCTCTGTAATATTTCACAATAAGGTCCCTTTAGATTTATAGTCCCCCTGTGGTGAAAATCAAGTTTTTAATGTTGTTCATATGTCTCTGTGATGTTTTTTAATATGCTTTAAGACAAACCATGTGTACATTCATAAGTCAACACCACTGCTGATTATTTTCTCTTTAAAACTGCAGTGATCTATAAACGCGGTTTGAAATCGCTGGTGTTTCTGATGTCACAAACTACCTTGTAACCAATCACGTCAACGTGTGGGTGGGCTTTAGCATATCATTAACTATTACTGCTCTGAATCAGGGAAGCCAGGTTATTCCAGTATATTTTTCTGTTGATATGATAAACCGGGTAGATTTAACAATATAGCGGATGTATATTGTATATATTACGTTATGATGAACTAACTATAAAAAGCGATACCATTGTGCAGCGTTTACCTCAGTAAGTTGACCGAGTGGATCTCTGAGCTCGTGCAAGTAAGTGGAGGCGGGGCTAATTTGCATATTCATAGATCTGCATATACTAAATGAAGCAAGGGTGTAGAGTTACATTCAAGCTATTTTAAGGCATGAAGATTTTTTTTTCACAGGAAAAAAACATTTAAATATGTCATTTTTGATTAGTTTTAATGGATAAAATTATTGAATACAGGGGAACTTTAAGATTAATAAAATTCATGTTAACTAATGTAGTTAACTAATGCAACCTAAACCTCTCCTTCAAGATGCATATTTTGAGGAAACATTTGTCTCACACTAAAGGCCGTGACATACCAAGCCGACGTCAAAAAACTAGCGGCTCCAAATGTCGGCTGCATTTGTTGGCTGCGTTCCCGGCCAAAAAGTTGCACTTAAACACACCAAAAGGACTACAGGTGACTGCCAACTACTTAGTGTGCTCTGCACCTGTGTGTAAGGAAATAACTGTCTATATCTGCAGGTATCAATAGTCTATAATCTTCATTCAAAAACTAGGACTGCAGATATACAAACTGTAAATAAAGCAGCGCTTGCTTACCATTTTGAATATCAATCATGCTGATCACTTTCTTCATTACATTTTAATGAAAATATTTGCTAAACTGAACAGCCAATCAGAGCGATCTTTCACCAGCACCGGTGTGTAAAACACACAGCAAAAAAATAACCCGACATTGGCTGAATGCTGACTGTTGGCTTGGTGTGTTTGGTGTTTTGTTCACTTTAAGCAGTCTTGGAGGAAGTCGTCAGCAATGGTGATGGGCAACACCATCATGAATATGATCCAAAATATGTCCTTTTTTTCAGGTTTCATTGAAGTGGAGAGTAATACTAACATGCTTTCTTTCTGGTCCTCTTTCTGCAGGCATATTTCCGACAGGGTGTTGCCCTTCAGTACCTGGGGCGCCATGCGGACGCCCTGGCCGCCTTCGCCTCGGGACTGGCCCAGGACCCCAAGAGCCTGCAGCTGCTGGTGGGAATGGTGGAGGCCGCCATGAAGTCCCCGCTGAGAGGTACACAGCCTGTGTTTGTACTGGATTCCTAAAAACGTCCTCATAATGATATATGTGGGGAAAAAAGGGTCATGAATAGACAATGCCAGTCTGGGGGTCCTGTCAGTGCGCTCATAAAAACCCCCAAATGACCCCCAACCCCTTAATCTGTTCTTTCAGAGCAGTTTCACTGTCAACAAACAACAGTGAGTTGAAACTGTCAGTAAACCATTAAAATATACAATTCCGAACAATAGGACAAATACAATAGAAAAAGATACAATTTAGCCTACTATACAGAAATTGAATAAAGTAAGTAAAAATAAAACCCTGTTTAGTCTTCACTGTATTAATTATTTATACATTCATTCTTAATGAAGTCAGTGAAGAGCAGTGAATGATTCTCTCATTTTCTTTTGTTGTTCAATTAACATTAAATGACACAGATAGCAGAAGGTTTATTAGGCTGCTGTCACTTTAAGACAAGTGTTTATGTTCACTTAAGACATTTTGGCATTTTTTGTGTGTATTTATCCATTTAAGCGCACACCTGAAGCCTAAAGTAGCCTATACTTGTCTGTGTTTTGCTCAGTCTCAGAGTGCATGAACATAAAGCTGCCTGGGGAACAGTGTCTCTTTCATTACATGATTTGGATGTGAAGTGAAAGTGAAAGTGAAGTGACGTGTCCTATTTGTGCTCATTTCACCCATTTAAGTGCACACAGCACTGAGTATTGAACACACACCGGGAGCAGTGGGTGGTTATTTTTGCTGTGGCTCCCGGGGAGTGATTGGGGATTAGGTGCCTCAGTTGTGGGTAATGAGAGTGGAAGAGCCTACATTTCCTGCCGGTACTGAGACTCGAACCCTCAACTTTCTGGTTACAAGTCCAACACTTTAACCATTAGGCCACAACTGCCCCAAGAAGGAGCCTCCCAGGGAACACCAGGGAATTGAACCCGGGTCTTCCGCATGACAGGCGGAAATACAGTCCACAATACTAGCGAGGCCTGACAGCGTAAGAAAGACGACAGCGCAAGGAATGAAATGTGGCATCGTGTTTTCATAATCGTTGGCAGCCAAAATCAAAACCAAAACTAAAATTCTATTAACCGCATCCCTAGTCATTAAATCATCTTTAAGGGTAAGGGGGCCCCCTGGTGGTTCAGGGGTCCTACACAACTTGCATACTTTGCGTGAGATGAGTAGAAGTGATGCATGTGTGTAAAATCATTTCAGATGAATGGGGAATGTAAACTGAAGATACAACATGCTGATTTGGGCTCTTCTGCTGTAGATTCATAAATTGACTATAATGAGAGTATAATGAGAGTGCAAAAAAATTGTTGTCATAGTATAACAGGTTTAAGAACTCTTTTTCTTATAACAAAAAGAACTCTGAACATTTAAATACAATAACACAATACACAAAAAAAATAAATAAAAAGTAAAATGTTTCAAACAGATTAATGCGCAAAAGAATTATAAAGAACAACAGGTAACACTTTACAATAAGGTCTCATTATTTAACGTTAGTTTAGGGCTGGGCGATATATCGCATGCGATTGTCACGCGCATTTCGTCAGTAAAGCCGGTTCCCTGATTACCGCTAAATCTCCATCACCTGCTTTCAAATGGAGCGCCACTTAATAGACAGAACCGTAGTTCACTGACAAGCTACGCAATATCGCGTTCATTATCGAAGGCGATTCATCTGCGATAATGAACGTGATATTGCGTGGCTTGTCAGTGAACTACGGTTCTGTCTATTAAATGCCGCTTCATTTGAAAGCAGGTGATGGCGATTTAGCAGTAATCAGGGAACCGGCTTTACTGACGAAATGCACATGACAATCGCATGCGATATATCGCCCAGCCCTACGTTAGTTAATGCATTAACCAAAATTAAGAAAGAGCAATAGCTACATTTGTTACAGAAGGTATTTTTGTTAAGTTAGTTAAAAAAAAATACAACAGATTGTTAGTTTTAGCTCAGGTCGATTAAATAATTAACATTATTATTAAATAATTAACATTAATAATTGCTTTATAAGTATTTTTCATTGTCAGTTGGTAATAATGAATTAACATTTTAACTAATGAAGCCTTATGTCACTAAGAGTTACTGAACAATAACAAATAATCACATTTTCAATATAGGGCATGTTGTAGTCCAGATTAAAATATAAAAATGTTTAAGTTTGAAAGTAAATAGCCTATTAAGTCTTTAAGTATTAAGTATTTGGTGCTGTGATGAGGCAACATTGTGAATACAAAAAACTGAAGGGCTGTTTGAAGCATTTTAATTACTGTTCAGTAGCGCAGCTGCTTTGATTACGGGGTTTCCAGGGTAACCGCTGCATTTCTGCTGTTCCATCAGTTCCCTCTTCTTTCAGAGAATGAACATGCTCTTTCATTCTAGTTCCACCATGTGCTTCTTATGCACATTGGGCTCGTTTACATCTGAGTGTGCGTATTCTTTTGACACAGCATACAGTGGTGTTGTGCATTTTATAAGGTTGATGGGTAAAATATTCTTAAAATGTATTATAAAAATGTTAATTCATAATAATAATAATAATTATTATAGTTTTTTATGCACTAAATTAAAAAGTGAAGTCTCAGTTCTCTATCAGTGGAATTACAATTTCTTTTTTGCCCAATGTCAACACCAGGCGATTTGAAACATCAGTAGCAAAACAGCGGCATAAATCCAGCTCTTACAGTGAAAGAAGGCACATAACCTGAGAAACTGTCCAGTTTCACTCTGTTTCTCCAGCTGTCTGTGGCCGAATGATCTGTGTGTGTTTATGTGCACGTATGTGTCTGTATACCGCATTCTCTGACCGGCACCCAGCCGTAGGTGTTTGAGAAATGCTTTCAGGATGCTCTGGTGTAAATCATAGTTTTGGAATAAACAGGGTCACGCAAACAGCCTTTGCTCTGGGAGGACATCCAAACGGGCCGTTTTATCTGCTAATTATGTCCCTTATTTCCCCCTGTTGTCCCTCAGTGCCAGACGCAGCACACTGAGCCACGGAGAGAGTAGATTATGTTGAACAGTCTCTCCAAATCGGCTCCGGGCAGAGAGGTGATCGCTCGCGGCCCCTGGGCTCGCTGATAACAAGAGACTCGCTTTCTCCCGCTCTCTCGCTTCCTCTCATCCTTTTATCGCTTTTGTAGCGCCCTTGTGTGAGGATTTGCATGTGGGATTACCTAACTTTAATTTAATTGTTCTCTTCTCGGCTTCACACCATCAGAGGTGCCATTCAAAGCCCTTCCGCTAAGACGAGAGGTGAGACGCCGCAGAAAACTGAGCCGATTGTGTTGGGCTGCTCGCGGAGGATAACAGACGCGCCTCTTAGGTTTGTGTTGGGAAGTTGCAGACTTGTGAAATCACACTTGGGATAATCTCAGCGCTTGCCGGTCGACTTGTGGCTGTTGAGCTGGTTAGTTTCAGTTTGGGACGTGCATTAGGGTTGTACAGATCTTAAAATTGAAGAATTGACTCCCTTTCAATTCATGAGTGTGAATTTGAAATAAATTGGCCACAGCAAATTCTCTGTCTGTCCATCAAACTATCCGTCTGTCATTCCATCCATCCAATTGTCTGTCTATCTATCGTTCTGTCGTTCTATTCATTCTTCTGTCTGTCCATCCATCCATCCATCCATCCATCCATCCATCCTGTCTATCCATCCAACCGTCTGTCTGTCTGTCCGTCTATCCATCCATCCGTCCATCCATCCATCCATTCTTCCATCCATCCATCAATCCTGTCTATCCATCCAACTTTCAATTCATGAGTGTGAATTTGAAATAAATTGGCCACAGCAAATTCTCTGTCTGTCCATCAAACTATCCGTCTGTCATTCCATCCATCCAATTTGTCTGTCTGTCTATCTATCGTTCTGTCGTTCTATTCATTCTTCTGTCTGTCCATCCATCCATCCATCCATCCATCCATCCATCCATTTATCTGTCTGTGTCTATCCGTCTATCTGTCTCCGCATCCATCCTCCATCCATTCATCCTGTCTATCCATCCAACTGTCTGTCTGTCTGTCCGTCTATCCTTCCATCCGTCCATCCATCCATCCAATTTGTCTGTCTGTCTGTCTATCCGTCCATCTCTCTATCCATCCATCCATGCATCCCCATCCATCCATCATCCATCCTCCATCCATCCTGTCTATCCATCCAATTGTCTATTCGTCCATCCATCCATGCGTCCATCCATCCATCCATCCTGTCTGTCCATCCAACCATCTGTCTGTCTGTCCGTCTATCCGTCCATCCGTCCATCCATCCATCCATCCATCCATCCCATTCCGTCTGTCTGTCTGTCTATCCATCATCCGTCTCCATCCATCCCATCCAATCCCATCTGTCTGTCCGTCTATCGTCCATCCATCCATCCATCCATCCATCCATCCATCCATCCATCTTCTGTCTGTGTCTGTCTATCCATCTATCCGTCCATCCATCCATGCATCCATCCACCCATCCATCCATCCATCCTGTCTATCCATCCAACCGTCTGTCTGTCTGTCCGTCTATCCATCCATCCGTCCATCCATCCATGCGTCCATCCATCCATCCATCCATGCATCCATCCATCCTGTCTATCCATCCAACTGTGTCTATCCGTCCATGCGTCCATCCATCCATGCCCATCCATCCATCCATCCATCCTCTGTCTGTCTATCCATATCCGTCCATCCATCCATCCATCCATCCATCCATCCATCCATCCATCCATCCATCCATCCATCCATCCATCCTGTCTATCCATCCAACCGTCTGTCTGTCTGTCCGTCATCCATCCATCCGTCCATCCATCCATCCATTCTTCATCCATCCATCAATCGTATATCCATCCAACTGTCTGTCTGTCTATCTGTCCATCATCCATCCATGCGCCATCTATCCGCATCCGTCATCTCCATCCAATCCATCCATCCATCCTGTCTATCCATCCAACCGTCTGTCTGTCTGTCCATCCATCCATCCATCCATCCGTCCATCCATCCATCCATCCATCCATCCATCCATCCATCCATCCATCCGTCCATCCATCCATCCATCCATCTCCATGCGTCATCCAGATCCCCATGGTCCATCCATCCATCCATCCATCCATCCAAAACCACTGCATCATTGGAAACATCTTTGGTAAAGTTTGCAGTATTGATGTGGTTCACTGCTGTACTGTATCCACAGATGGTTTCTACTCTCTTGATGTGTTTTTAGCCCGTCCCAGTGGTATAAAGCATGATGAATTAGCTCAGCGTCTACCTGAAACTTCTATTTTTGAGCTACAGGGAATACTAGAATTCCTTCGGATGCACATTACAGATATGGAAATCCACACAGCTTAGTTTAGGAATGGTAATGTAAATAGACTAAAAGAAAGTAAACACAAATGAAATGCAAGTGGGTGTTGTTGTCAGTCTCTGTTATTATTTCTTTATTTAGCTGCTTCCCACGAGATGCCAGACAGACACGTCAAAGCTTCTGTTTCACATGGCAAAGCCTCTCGACAGAAGAGAGGGAAGCGGCGGAGAGAAAGAGAAAAGCATCGAGAGGAAGGAAAGATAGGCACCCAGAGGCTCATCATTAAACCCTCCTCGCCGCTGCATAAGCACTTCTGCGCTCTTGTTTATCATGCCCATGTCTGCTGTTAACTAGATTCACACACAGTCTCACTTCCGTCCCCGAGCCAGAGAGATTCTCACCATTCCGATTTATGCAACTTGTAAAAGCGTCAGGCTGAATGCAATTACCCGATATGAATGTGTACAACAAACCCACCGGAGTGTTTGTAGCCCCTGGCTGAGGACGTTCATGCCTGTCGGCTACACGAGAAGAGGGAATTAAACCTGTCGCAAGTCACTCTGAGCTTCTGGATGGAGATTCTTTCATGCTGAATTAGCCTAGATTTTGTCTATCGTAAGAAATATAGCTGATTATAGTTTAATGATACATGTATATGCTACCGTTCAAAAGTTTGATGAATAGAAAGAACAGCATTTATTTGAAAACTTTTATGAATGTCTTTACTCTCATTTTTGTGTAATTTAATGCATGCTTGCTGAATGAAAAGTATTAATTTCATTAAAAAAAAAAAATATCTCACCTAAACATCACTGACCATATCTGAAATAAACTGGACTGTTATTGCTAAAGCATTGGTAAATGAGACAATATTAGATAATTTTAATTTCTGACCAAATTTGATGTAGCTAGGCAGTTTTTTTGGTCAGAACCCAAGTTTTTGAGCATATCTGAAACAACTAGGCTGTTTTTTTTGTTGGTTTTTTACTCATAAAATTTTGGTCTAATATTTGTCTGATTTGCCAACAAAAACTGTCTAATTTTGTCAGATTTAGCATGAAAACAGTAGAGTTTTGGCCAATTTGGTCAGAAACTGTCTAATTTTGTCTGAATTATCAACAAAAACTGTCTAATTTAGTCAGATTTAGCAATATGTCAAATTTGATCACCTTTTTTCTGTCCTTCTCCCTTTGTCCATGTCCCCCCAATTTACAACAAAAATGGTCTAATTTGGTCAGATTTACCAGAAAAACAGCCTGGCTATGTCAAATTTGATCAGAATTGTCTAATTTTGTCCCATTTACCATCAAAAACAGTCCAGTTTTGTCTAATTTGGTCAGAAACTGTCTAATTTTTCCCCCATTTACCAACAAAAATGCTTTAATTTAGTCAGATTTACCAAAAAACAGCCTAGTTATGTCAAATTTGGTCAGAAATGGTCTAACTTTGTCCCACTTACCAACAACAACAACAAAAAACAAAAAAACAAAAAAACAGCCTAGCTATATCAAATTTGGTCAGAAATAAATAAATTGTCTATTTATGTCAGCTTTAGCAATAACAGTCCAGTTTTTTCGGATATGGTCAGTAATGTTTAGGTTATTAGGTAAAACAGTTATTTTAAATTATAATAATATTTCACAATATTATTGTTTTTACTGTATTTTTTGATCAAATAAATGCAGTCTTGGTGAGCAGAAAAAACTTCTTTCAAAAACATTAAAACATCAGATTTTACTGACCAGAGTCATGAAGATCATCATAAAGAAGTGACTGACAAACCAAACATATAGAAGAATAATTAGTGTATCAAAACCAGAAATACAGCAGCGTATAAAACCTTTTATAAAGATGATAGTTGTGATCCTGGATGCTGATTGGTCAGTACAGTGATAAAATACAGGATATGAGATGACAGTACACACATGTGCACCCGAGATGAAAAATGCTGAATTAGCTATCAACCACACCCAGAAGGACAGTAAGAAATATACTTCATAGATACAGTACAGAGGGAAGGGCAGATAAAAATGGATCTTTGGAGGTCCCATGGGGCAGTGGGTGACGCTCGACTGTGGCCCGTCGTGATTTATGACAGTGTGTGCGTTTCACTCTTTAACGGTGTCTCCTTCCTCCTGCAGCGGTCACCTCTACACATATGGTGTGTTCCTAACCCTGCGCGCTTAATCTTACCGCATAGTAACACGTGGGGTTATTTTACGAATAAGCATTTCTAAGGTGAACATATTACGGAGTAACTTCTACAAGAAGTGTGCAGAGATGACACACAGATGAATAATCACCACAGCTTGAGCAAACAAAAGCTGTTTCACTGAACACGCCGTGTTAGCTTTACAGTCATTTGTAATACGTTTGTACAGAGAAAGAGTGCCTGTTTAACCTGCTGAATAATGCTTTTTTTTTTGCGATGTATGAATTGACTGAATGCAAATATATTATACAAATTCAGTCAACAAATGAGAACAAAATGAGCTCTTGCCAGTGCTAGTATCGACATATTAGGTGCTGCTTGAAAAATTAGCATGCTAGCTTTGTCAGATATAGCAACAAATACAGCTCTTTTTCAGATTAGTGAGAAAGTGGTCCCAATTTTGTCAGATTTACTGTTAAAACGGTCTATTTTTGTCTAACTGTTTAATCACTTTTGTAAAAATTTTGAGAAAAGTAGACTGTTTTTAATCACTAAATCTGACAAAATTAGGTTGTTTTGTAGCTAAACCCAGATTTAGTCATATTTAGTCATATTTAATTGTCTAATTTTGTTAAAATTTTACAATTTAGTACAATAAAACAAATAGCTATTGTTAGCTATTATATCAAATTTGGTCAGAACCCAAATTTTGGTCTAATATTTACCAACAAAAACTGTCTAATTTAGTCAAATTTAGCAAAAAACAGCCTAGCTATGTCAAATTTGGTTAAAAATTATCTAATTTTGTCCCATTTACCAACAAAAAAACAGTCTACTTTTGTATGATTTGGTCAGAAACTGTCTAGTTTTTTCCCCATTTACCAACAAAAATGCTCTAAATTAGTCAGATTTACCAAAAAACAGCCTAGTTATGTCAAATTTGGTCAGAAACTTTCTAATTTTGTCCCATTTACCAACAAAAATGTACTAAATAGTCAGATTTACCAAAAAAAAAAAACAAACAGCCTAGTTATGTCAAATTTGGTCAGGAATAATCTAATTTTATCCCATTTACCAACAAAAAACAGTCCAGTTGTGTATGATTTGGTCAGAAACTGTCTAATTTTTCCCCATTTACTAACAAAAATGCTCTAATTTTGTCAGATTTACCAAAAAACAGCCTAGCTTTGTCAAATGTGGTCAGAAACTTTCTAATTTTGTCCCATTTACCAACAAAAATTGACTAAATTAGTCAGATTTACCAAAAAACAGCCTAATTATGTCAAATTTGGTCAGGAATGATCTCATTTTGTCCCATTTACCAACAAAAATGGACTAAATTAATCAGATTTACCAAAAAAACAGCCTAATTATGTCAAATTTGGTCAGAAATGGTCTAATTTTGTCCCATTTACGAACAAAAAACAGTCCAGTTTTGTCTGATTTGGTCAGAAACGGTATAATTTTGTCCCATTTACCAACAAAACGGTCTAATTTAGTCAGATGTACCAAAAAAACACGACCTAGTTATATAAAATTTGGTCAGGAATGATCTAATTTTGTCCCATTTACCAACAAAAATGGACTAAATTAGTCAGATTTACCAAAAAAGCCTAGTTATGTCAAATTTGGTCAGAAACTTTCTAATTTTGTCCCATTTACCAACAAAAATGGACTAAATAGTCAGATTTACCAAAAAAAAAAAAAAAACAGCCTAGTTATGTCAAATTTGGTCAGGAATTATCTAATTTTGTCCCATTTACCAACAAAAAACAGTCCAGTTGTGTATGATTTGGTCAGAAACTGTCTAATTTTTCCTCATTTACCAACAAAAATGCTCTAATTTTGTCAGATTTACCAAAAAACAGCCTAGCTTTGTCAAATGTGGTCAGAAATGGTCTAATTTTGTCCCATTTACCAACAAAAATTGACTAAATTAGTCAGATTTACCAAAAAAACACGACCTAGTTATGTCAGGTCAGGAATTATCTACTTATGTCCCATTTACCAAAAAAAACAAACAAACAAACAACAAACAAACAAAAACAGTCCAGTTATGTCAAATTTGTTCAGAAATGGTCTAATTTTGTCTAGTAAAACTGTCTAATTTGATCAGTTCTGTTCTCTTTCTTGTTTTCAAATCTCTCATGTTTGTACATTTGATGTTTGATAAATGTAAAATGTGCAATAAATCATCTAGATAGATTTACTGCAGTAAATCTGAGAAGATTGAGTAATTGTTTGGTGTCTGATTGTCGCTCTGGTCTCGGCAGAATCCCTGGAGCCCACGTACCAGCAGCTGCAGAAGATGAAGCTGGACAAGAGCCCCTTTGTGGTGGTGTCTGTGATTGGTCAGGAGCTTCTGACCGCCTCCCATCACGGCGCTTCGGTGGTGGTCCTGGAGGCGGCGCTGAAGATCGGCACCTGCAGCCTCAAACTGCGCGGCTCTGTCTTCTCGGCACTCAGCAGCGCTTACTGGTCATTGGGCAACACGGAGAAGAGCACCGCCTACATGCAGCAGGACCTGGAGGTGGCCAAAACTTTAGGTGAGCCACACTGTGTGATTGTTTGCACCATAATTTCACCATATGTCCATCCTTTGTATGACAAGTGTTATTTTAGTGTTACAATAATAGTATTTATTAATATTTTAAATTAGCTTTTTTTATATATTCTATTGTAATTGTAGTTCAATTTTAGTAATTGTGTTTTTGTCATCTTTATTTCTATTTAGCTTTATTTTATGTGGATTTCAGTTCTAGTTTCAGTAATTTTAGTACTTCAACCTAAACTTATTATATTTCAACCTAAATTAAAAAAAAAGAATCAATCAATTACTTTATTTTTTAAACATCCGGTGATGGACGTTCAGGTGACCTTGTGCACGAAAAGCTTTGGTACCTTCTCACAAAGTTAATTATTTTGACCTAACCGAGCTCACGCTGATAAGGTCTCACAGTAATTAGGCTTCATGGGACTTTTTTAATTAAAAGTCTCTTTGCCTTTTTCCCAAAATGCCACAAGTTTTTGTGTTGTTAGCACAGGAGCAGTGTAAATATGGTGAGGTATACATCTAACAATGAGATCCTAGATATTCTCTTCACGGCTCCTGAATGTCAGAGGTTTTACAGCTCGACTTTAAGGCATGAAAGCCTTTTAGAGTCGACTGTTTCTCACCCTGTCTATCTCCTCTCTCTGTCTCACATATCATGAGCACCTGAACTGTGAATGTTTGTGTTTGAGGTTCAGTTCTCACTTTTCACACATTAGTACACAGCTGATGTCTTGGCTCGCGCTCTCGGTTATTCCCTCTCTTTCTTCTCGCTCCTGTCAGAGCAGCTGATTGCTCTCGCACACAGGATGAAAGTCTGATAAGAACATCTGCAGATGTCGCAGGTGCTCGACCACCATGATGTCATTGCTGTGTAATCTTGTACATTCACCTCAAACCACTGATGAGTCGAGTCAAATGTGTTGGTATAGTGCTTTTTATATATATATGCAGAAAAACAATTAACCCTCTGTCTGAAATGATCCGGCGGCTTCTTTAAGGCTTGTTAGTAAATGGCCTCTTTTATGATTGGCTGACGTCATTGCATAGGAAATAGGGGTGTAACGGTACATGCATTCATCCCAAACCGTCACAGTACGGACGGCATGGTTCAGTGCATACAGTTAGGCAACAAATACAGTCAGTCACAGGCAATCCTCACTCCAATCCAGAAGGGGGCGTGCACGGTAATGCAATGCTGTTTACTAACCTCCACAACAGGAAAAAGTGCAGAAGAGGAAGAACAGATGATCTATGCATAGATATGTTTATGTGTAATCTCGTGGAAAGACATCAATAAAACACCTTAAAGGGATAGTTCACCCAAAAATAAAAATTCTGTCATCATTTACTCACCCTAAATTTGTTCCAAACTTGTATAAATTTCTTTGTTCTATTGAACACAAGGAAGATATTTTGAAGAATGTGGGAAACTGAACAGAATTCTATAGTATTTTTTCTTTTCCTACTATAGAAGTCAATGGTGCCCCAAAGTGGCCTGGTTACAAACTGGTCACAAAATATCTTCCTTTGTGTCCAGCAGAACAAATAAATTTATACAGGTTTGGAACAACTTTAGGGTGAGTAAATGATGACAGAATTTTCAATTTTGGGTGAGCTATCCCTTTAAGAATAATAATATCTCACGTAGCGTTACATTTACCTCAGGCAAGTCATTCAGTGTCCACAGCATTTTAGTTCAATGAATCATTTCACTACATATATACACTATATTAGCTTATATATTCATATTTACGCAAGATCAAAATGAGACGTTTTTGGAGCATGCTTAAATAATGCCTTGTTTAAAATGAAGAAACTTGCAGGATGTTTTAATGGTACAAAGACCTCTTATATGTCAAAATATCAAAATTGATTTCTTATGTCATGACCCATTTAATATCTCCATGTCTTATATAAATAAATAATGTTAATACAGTTTACATTTTGCGACGATATAAACAATTAAGCAGTTGGAATTTATATAATTTTGTCTGATTTACCAACAAAAACTGTCTAATTTTCTTAGATTTAGTATAAAAGCAGTGCAGTCTTATCAGATTTGGTCAGAAACTTTGAGATTTTGTCCGTTTTACCAACAAAAACTGTCTAATTTTCTTAGATTTAGTATAAAAGCAGTGCAGTCTTGTAAGATTTGGTCAGAAACTTTGAGATTTTGTCCGTTTTACCAACAAAAACTGTCTAATTTTGGTCAGATTTGGCAAAAAAACAGTCCAGTTTGGTCAGAAAGGGTCGAATTATGTCCACTTTACATAAAAAAAAAAAAAAAAAAGGTCTAGTTTGATCAGATGACAAAAACACCCAAATTAGTTTATATTAAATGGATAGACACGAGATCTCTTTAATATCTCAGTTTTTCTCTCAGCCAGCAATGAGAATAAATGGAGAGTAAATAGAGACTTTTGGTTAAGTCTTCTGCTTCTCAGATGTTTCTCCTAAGAAAATGATCCCAGCATTCTTTTCAGAAGAGACCTCAAATATGTCTCCAGTTGAATTTCCAAGATCCCAAAGTCTGCAATCAAACATTTCAATTGGAACTCAAACATTTCGTATCAACTTCTGAGCAATGCAACTTCTCAGCAAAATAACATATGCTTCTGAGAGGTTTTTGAGCTGCTGAAAAGCAAAAATACACTGCTAAATCCCAAGTCTCTTGAAAAAAAAAAAAAAAAAAAAAGGTCTTGTGGTCAAAAAATGTGCAGAATTTACTTTGAAACTTTTTTTTACCCAGAAATTGCTAATAAATTGCTAATAAATTTCACAAAAAATTACAAAGAAACAGCAAGTAACATTGAATTAAATGTGAAATTTTGAAGTGGAAATACTCCATTAGTCCTTGTTTTATTTACAACTTTGAAAAATCTTTTTTTTAACAGTGTACTAGCTTGTTTTATGCTAGTTTAGATTGACCTCCACCAGTTGATAAACCAGTTTGAATCAGTTTGAAACAACCACCTTTGGAAAGTTGCTGAACACATTTTCCTCAGATGCTCTTTTGTCGTGTTGGTGTGGGTATGGAAACCTTCTAACCCAGCTCTGGTTTCTCTCAGGTGACCAGACAGGCGAATGTCGCGCTCACGGAAACCTGGGGTCGGCCTTCTTCTCCAAGGGGAATTATCGCGAGGCACTGAGCAACCACAGACACCAACTCGTCCTGGCCATGAAACTCAAGGACAGAGAGGTAAGCGCCAACTGGACTGTGTGTGTGTATGTGTTTTCCAGGGTGTGTGGCCGTATCTTCACCTCAAACAGAAATAAAGTGCGCAGGATTGCTTTATCAGAGTCCCAGGACTCGTGTTGCGACGTGACAAATGTTTTTGTCAGAGCTGCGGGGCAGACTCACCACTCTCTGTCACGTTTGTGGATGCTCGGCGTCTCAGTTCTGTCTCCTCTCAGCTCGCCGTCTATCTGTTCGGATGCAGCGTTGAGGAAACACCCCCAAATGTCCTACTTGGGTTAACCTCATGAAAACATGTCTGGGTCATACTTCTGAAAAATGCGTATATTAATAATTAAATTAAATAGAAATAATGTGTTGCATAAAAACAGTAACATTTATTTTCAGGACCTTCAATTATGTATTTATTTTGCATTGTTACAATTTAATTTTTTATTTATTTTTTTTTTTTTGCCAGTTAAGTACATTTGTCCCCCAACACAATGACTCTTGATGTTTTATTTTATTTATTTTTTCTTTTTTTCTTGTAATTTCCATTATTCTCTTTGATGATTCTTATTACATTAATTTGTAATAAAATTCAATAATGATTAATAAAACATAAATAATAATAATAATATAATAAAATATAATTTAAAAATAGTGTAAAAAGTAAAAAAATATTTTTCCACATTACATTAAAAATAATTATATATTTTTTAATTAATTTGCAGGAAAATTAGCATAATTTTAATATTAAAGGGGTCATGACATGAGAAATCAAATTTGCCTTGATATTTTGTCATATAAGAGGTTTTTGTACCATTAAAGCATCCTGCAAGTTTCAGAGCTTAAAACGTCCTCTTTATTTTAAACAAAGCATTAATTAATAAAGCACCAAAATCAGCACATTTTGATATTGTATTGGATCTGTGACGTCACACTGGCAAATACATTTGCATATGCCTGCCTCCAAAGCAGGACATCAACGAATAGTTATGCATCATCACACCATAGGCCCCGCCCACTGGCGTTCAGTCGCTTAACGGCTGACATTTGCCTACACTGGATGTGAGCGTTGCGTCAAAAACATATAGAATCCATTATAATCACTGACACTGTCTACACTAGAAACTAAACTAACATTTTTAGGCTGCCTGCACTCTTCACTGTCAGACTGAGTGAGCTGGCCAATCAAATCAAAGAAGGCGGGGCTTACTGTTCACAAAAGACTAGTGCGAATTCCAATGCGACGCTTCCGTTTTAGAACGCTTTAGATTCAGTGAAAGAGTGAGTGGTAAGATTTAGTATTTGACAACTGTTTCATGACAGAAATGATCAGTGACCGATAGTAATATCCAGTAAAATGAAAGTGAAAAAAGTGCAAACTACTCAACATTTTTATGAAATTTCATCATTTTGAATTGGAATTATTCTATTCTTTACATGATTCTTGTAATTCATAAGTGAATGTGACAAGACAAGAAACATTTTTTTTTACATATTAGACATGCAACTAAAGGTGAATATGTGCAAAAATATTTGCAAATAGTTTAAATTGATCAAGCCTACTTCATAAACTTTATTGTTTAATTATTTAATTCCTTTAAAGGTGCCCTAGAATCAAAAATCGAATTTACCTCGGCATAGTTGAATAACAAGAGTTTAGTACATGGAAAAGACATGCGTTGAGTTTCAAACTCCATTGTTTCCTCCTTCTTATATAAATCTCATTTGTTTAAAAGACCTCCGAAGAACAGGCGAATCTCAACATAACACCGACTGTTACGTAACAGATCATTAATATGTATGACCCCAATATTTGCATATGCCAACCCATGTTCAAGCATTAGACAAGGGCAGCCAGTATTAACGTCTGGATCTGTGCACAGCTGAATCATCAGACTAGGTAAGCAAGCAAGAACAATAGCGAAAAATGGCAGATGGAGCGATAATAACTGACATGATCCATGATACATGATATTTTAGTGATATTGTAAATTGTCTTTCTAAATGTTTCATTAGCATGTTGCTAATGTACTGTTAAATGTGGTTAAAGTTACCATCATTTCTTACTGTATTCACGGAGACAAGAGCCGTCGTTATTTTCATTTTTAAACACTTGCAGTCTGTATAATTCATAAACACAACTTCATTCATTATAAATCTCTCCAACAGTGTGTAAAGTTAGCTTTAGCCCGGAGCACTATCAAACTCATTCAGAATCAAATGTAAACATCCAAATAAATACTATACTCACATGATCCGACACATGCATGCAGTATGCATGACGAACATCTTGTAAAGATCCATTTGAGGGTTATATTAGCTGTGTAAACTGTGTTTATGCACTGTATAACTGAACTTATAGTCGAGAGCTCGGGAGGGCAGGGAGCGAGAGATTTAAAGGGGCCGCAGCCTGAATCGGTGCATAGTTAATGATGCCCCAAAATAGGCAGTTAAAAAATGAATTTAAAAAAATCTATGGGGTATTTTGAGCTGAAACTTCACAGACACATACAGGGGACACCTTAGACTTATATTACATCTTGTGAAAAGACGTTCTACGGCACCTTTAAATAAAAAGACTAATACCCCCCCATGCAAATTAATTAATTAATTAAATTAATAATTAAAACATTTGGTCCCCCCACCCCCCATACTCTCTGTCTGTCTGTGGACAACAGGACAAATGGAGGAGTGAAGTTTAAACAGCTCGTTTACTCATTTCTGTACAGACGCCAGCATCGGAAATAAGAGGATGGTTTATTTTTAATGGTGTCTCGGATCTGATCGGAGGATTATATGTAATGGAGAGTTTTGAATCTGACAGCAGCTGCATCAACAAACCATAGTAAATGTGAATGATTTCATAAGGCTCTGTCTGTAAATGACGGATCTATATGGATAATGTTTTCAAAACTCTTACTTAGGTGTAATAGCGTGTGGGCGTTGGCTTTTTCCTGTTCTGGAGGTTAGCAAACAGAGTTGCATTACCGCGCACGCCCCCTTCTGGATCGTCTGTGGCTTACTGTATTCATGGTCTGACTGTGTGCACCGAACTGTGACGTCCATACCGTGACCGTTTGAGTCTAATGCATGTACCATTACACCCATATTTCCTATCCAATGACGTTAGCCAATCATAACAGTGGCCATTTACTGACAAGCCTTAAAGGAGCTGTGCAGTTTGAATAAAAATGTGCTTCATTGACATGAAACTAATGTCACAATGCAAACATTTGAATGGTCCAAAAAATAGAGCTCATTTTCTATTCTGTATACCATTTAATCTGTTTATCATGAGGTGAAATATGACCCAGTGATGTTCTTGACAGGCTTGGTGAGATTCACCCACTTGTATAATCCACACATACACTGACTGTATTTAATGTCTCGTGGTCTTATCAGCTAATGCCTCATCCGCTGGCTTCTCATCATCATCATCTGATTCATATCACCGGAGTGGATGAGGAGAATCATACACTCTTCTTTTTGTCCAGATTGTGTCCGTGTGTTTGCTTTGCGCTCTTCCGTGTGTGTGCACTGAAATAGAAACCCTGCGTCCTCACATCTGTTCCTCTTTCTCCTCTCCTCATTACTCACTGGAGTCTTGAGGAAGCAGCCGTGGACCTGACCGCATTTCTGCATCCATTAAGAGGAGAAATGGCATTTGTAACACGTTCAGCAGCGTAATGTGATGTGTTTCTGAGTGAAGCTGAATATTCAGTGGGAAATGATGTAGGGGAGGACTGGATTTGATCCGTCAGAATTTGATTGGATTTGGAAAGTAGGTTGTGATATTATTGGTTGTTATTATTTTCTCTGACCACATGATCTTTGCTACATCAGCAGAAAAAAAAAAGCTGTTTAAGAGATAAATAATTATTTCCTTTTTAGATTTAGATATGAAACATTTTTAAGGCCAGATTTTGATAATTAAGCACATTTTCCCTAACACAATAAATCTGGATTTTATTTTATTTTTTTTTATTTTATTTTATTTTATTTTATTTTATTTTATTTTATTTTATTTATTTTATTTTATTGTAATATCCATTATAATCAACAGTGATTATTATTGCATTAGTAAATAAATTTGTTATAAAATTCAGTAATGAATAATAAAAAAATATTTTCTAAAATATAAAGTAATATGAAGTTAATATAATAAAATATTCTTTCACACTACAGTAAAATATAATAGTAATTAAAATTATAAAATATAATAGTAATAGTAGTATAATAATATAATAATATTAGTAATAGTAAAAAATATAATTATTTTAATTATGGTAACAAAAATTTGGAGGAAATTGTGCATAATTGTATGCTAAATAATACAAATAAATAATGGAATTTTCTCTTATTTAAGTAATAAGAAATATTTTTTGTATCACAGTAATGCAAATTGGGATAAAATGTGCTTGCTATGTAAAAATAAAATAAAGTTGCTATGCAAAAAAATATTAATGGTCCTAAAAATAGGTTTTTTCATTATTTCCTTTATGCTATATATAATAACTTTTTATTTTGAAATGAAATTTGACATGAGATGTTAGTGACAAGCTTCTGTTCCCCCAAGAATATTAATTTTTTTTCACAATTTTTTGTTTGTTTGTTTCTGTTTTTTTGTCATTTGCATTATTCTCATAGTGAAATTTATATTGACTAAAGCAATTTCAATGGCATTTCCGTAACCTTTTAAGATTTGATTAACTTGCGTGACTTTTCCAGGAAAGGATATCGCACTTACCCTGATGTTTCCAGGTTTTTCAGGACTGTGGGAACAGTGTGGATTTAATGCATGGTTGCATTTTGAAATTCACTTGCAATTTGTATTGCAACGCAAATACTGTTGCATCCTCATGACAATATAGCTTGTTATCATAAACGGTCATCTTCTTCATTCATTTTTTCTCTTTCAGCTCAGCAACTTAAAGCGAATCTTACTGAGCAGGTTATTAAACTGCTGACATATTTATATCAAGCTGACACTGACACTGAATACTGATTTTTGATACCATAACAGTAACACAAAGCCACAGTTTAAAAGTACTTCATGCTCTCAATGCTTTTGCATCTTGTTTGTGTACTTTAGTATCTTTCGGTCTTTCACAGGCGACTACATTTTCATCAGATGGACGTATGGTTGCATGCTTGGTCAAATCAGCAGGAAGCGTTTGTGTTGTTTCTCTCAGGTCATCTCCTGAGCTTCAGGGAATTGAAGTATGAACAGGTACAGCAGATGTGTCTTCTGCCATATCGCGGTGTGTTTGAGCATCCATTGTGATGGATCATCTGGTTTAAGTGAGTCTGTGGTGATGGATTTGGTGTAGGACGTGCTGGCACCCCCTCTTAAATCTGTTGTCTAATGGTCTCATCTGTACTGCAGTAAACACTCATGACCATCACACTAATTACTCAAGACACACACACACACACACACACACACACACACACACAAACCCACTATAATCTGATCGAGGCTTTGTACAGCAGCTCCCTAGATCATCTGAACCTGTAGAACACATCACAACTCTTTATTTAAGCGCAATATGACATTTGGATGGGCTTTTGTTAAAGAAATAGCATTATTTCTAGTATTAATAGTTATTAATAGTGTAGTTTTTTTTAAATAATAATAATTTTTATATTAATAAAATATTAAAAATGTTGGCTATATGCTATATACATTTTTATAATGTTTATAATGTTATAATGTTGCTTTTTATTTGTATTTATTTAATTTTATTTGAATAAATTAATTTTATAATTTTTTATTCTTGGTTTTTTTAAATTATTTATTATGTTTATGTTCTTTATTTCAGCCCAATAAGAGGACCGGAAATGTTTTTTTATTTAAGTATGATATTATTGTTAATATAATATTTCGTATATATATTTATATTTTTTATGTGTGTGTGTGTGTGTGTATATATATATATATATATATATATATGTTATATATATATTATATATATATATATATATATTACTGCCTATACATATATAGTAATATTTTTTTAAATAATAGTAAAATTTATATTATAAATATAAAAATGTTTACTGTATGTACTTTTATTTTTTTTAT
Organism: Culter alburnus; assembly: GCA_028476615.1. NCBI lineage: Eukaryota > Metazoa > Chordata > Actinopteri > Cypriniformes > Xenocyprididae > Culter > Culter alburnus. The sequence goes on from JAOTNS010003624.1 coordinate 478,838, forward strand.
TATTTTAATAATTAATTATTTATTATTTGTTATTTATCTTTACCGGGATTTTTTTTTAAAGAAGTATTATTTGTTAATTAATAATATATCTTATATCTATCTATATATGTGTGTGTGTGTGTATGGTGTGTGTGTGTGTGTACGTGTGTATATATTATATATATATATATAATATATATATATATAATATATTATAATATATATATATATATATATATATATATATATATATATATATATTATATATATATATATATACTTATAATTAAAACTAGTCCATACTGACTTATGACTTACAGTACGCTATATTCTGAGTTTTACGATAGTCATACGATAAATTTGTGGTAGTAACAGACCTAAATTTAAGTCTTTTTCTTTCTCTTCTATGTTCTTGCTGCGGCTGACGCATTTATACATTCGTGACAGCAATATATATGACTGGAGCGTTTCTTATTCTACCTTGATATTCCCATTAGTACTTAGGAGATTCTCCAGGTCAATATCGAGTGAAAAACATTTGAGTAATTCATTAAAAGCAACAGAGGAGTGTTAAATTCAGTCATTAATGTAGACGGAGGACTTTCAGAGGCTTACAGTCTCTTATCAGTACAGCATTATGAATGAGAAGAGCTGCTGAAATTAAAGGTATATCAGTGTGTGTGTGTGTGTGTGTGACTGCTAGAGAAACATTCCCAGAGTGTTCGCTCCATTACCCTGGAATCCAAACCAATGAGCTCATGTTATTACATATATAAATTTTTTCTCGCCTTGCCTGAGGAAATCTTCTGCTGAGCACCTTGAGACACGATCCTCCTCTCCACTGTTTCTCTCATGCATGTTCGGGTTTTCCATAGTCTCTCACTGACAGAATTAACAGTGTGTGAGCTAATATGAAGCAGCACAGCTGATTTCAACATTGATAATATTTCAAATCAGCATATTAGAATGATTTCTGAAGGATCATGTGACACTGAAGACTGGAGTAATGATGCTGAAAATTCAGCTTTGATCACAGGAATAAATGACATTTGAAAAGATATTAAAATAGAAAACCGTTTTTTATAATTGCAATAATATTTCACAATTTTCTGAGACTGGTTGCACGTGACATCAGCGCTGGATTCATTCTGTAATGGATTATGATGTAAGAAATGGCAAACAAGTCGGCAGCAGCTGGTAAGACGTCATGATGGATGGTATAGCTCACATTCTGCCTAATGATTTATCTCTGTTGTGTCAAGATTTAAAGTAAATATAAAAGTGCACAAACTATAATGAAATATAATTCAAGCGCAGCTCTCTCTCTCTCTTCTCTGACACACAGAAAAAGAAAACAAATGCAAAAAGAGAAGAGGAACAATGGGAAATTATAGATTTTTATGTACAAAACAAGTGTGTACTGCACATTATGCTAATTTACTATGTGTGTTATACCCAAAATAGATCAAATAAAATCAGAGTACACTGTGTGAAAACTACATGCACTCAGCTTGACCTTATATTTTTTTGACTGGACTGCCAAAAAGTTTGTGTTTTTTAGTCATTTTTACATCATATAATATAGTTAAGTGCTGTTTTTGTCCCAAATAGCATGAGTGCAAATGCAGTACTTATTTTATATATACGTTTTAGACACAGTATTGTCTGTTTTGCTCAATTTTGCAAAATGAAAATATAAAGGAAAAAGCAGCACTGACCATCTCCGAGCAACACACAATGGCATTTCATTTCTGAATCCGCGTTTTGAACGAATCGACTGAACCAGTGATTCAGTGACCCAATGACCCAGAACCATTTACTTCACTCCTGAATGAATCAGCTGTTTGAACGAATCAAATGAATGAATGAATGACTCAATTACTTAATCATTAAGACATTTACCACCACCTACTGGCAGTTTTAGTTTTTTAATTAGAGTATAATTTCATTAAAAATTCATATTTCCATATTAAAAAAACAAAACAAAAAAACATTAAAAGGTGTATTTTAACCAAAACATGAAAATGCAGTCATCATTTACTCAACCTCATGGTCCAAAATAAATTTTATGTTGAATCAAATAAAATGTTTATTTCTGAAGCTACTTTTTGTAATGTCTATTTGATGCTTTACACAATAATGACTTCAAATTATCTTTCAGGGGTAATTTCTCACCCAAATTTGATGTGCAATTATTTATTTAATTAGATTAATTAATTGCCACATCATGTAATTAATTAGATTAAAAATTGTAATCGCTTGACAGCCCTAGTAATTATATATACTTTTAGGGTTTGGGTTTGGGGTCAATTTCCAAGTTTTTGCCCCCACACACTTCATTTATTTGATCAAAAATACAGCAAAAACAGTAAAATTGTGAAATATTATTACAATTTATAAGAACTGATTTCTATGTGAATATATAGTAAACTGTAATTTATTCCTGTGATCAAAGCTGAATTTTCAGCATCATTACTCCAGTCTTCAGTGTCACATGATCCTTCAGAAATCATTCTAATATGATGATTTGCTGCTCAAGAAACATTTCTGATTATTATCAATGTTGAAAACAGTTGTGCTGCTTCATATATTTGTGGAAACCCTGATACATTTATTTTCAGGATTCTTTAATGAATAAAAAGTTCAAAAGAACAGCATTTATTTGAAATAGAAATCTTTTGAATGAACATTTTAAATGTCACTTTTAATCATTTTAATGCATCCTTGCTGTGAGGTCATCACAGTGTAGTTCACTACGGCTTGAAACTGTTTCACATACTATTTTTAATACTGACAGTATTAACTATATACTGCAGTTAGCAGTAAGTATTCCATTCCAAACGTCTTTTTCCCTCTCTTTCTCCATCTTTCTTCTCATTTTTAATCTTTATTTCTCTCTTTCTCTTTCACACACACACAAACTGCCTCCTTTTGTGATGTTTGAAGTGCTCCGCAATTGTTACTTGCTAGCAGTTCAGCGAGCGTAGCACCGGCCGGCGGTTTAATCTCTTTTAGGTAACATATTGTTCTTATATTCATTAAGCAGAGCACTTCAGAATATGACAGCAGTTGTAATTGGTTTGGTTTCATCTTGTTAAAATGCATTCATTATGCGACGGGCCCCCGGCCTCTTTGTGCGCAGGAACGCCGGCGCGAGCCGCACTGTCTGCCTGTCTGTAATTGTGAGCCGCAGTCACTGTCAGCCGCTTAATTAAAGCCAATGCAGAGAGGACATGCTCCATTTGGGACCATTTGAGAATTTCCATCTTCCTCACAGGTAGGGATAAATAGGGGACACTTTCGTTGATGACACGATTGTGTGTGTGTGGCGCTCAGAATTAGCACCCACCACATACAAAATTGTGGAAATATCGCTACTTGGAATTGAAATCTAATGCATGGTTTACATCGCAGTGTTCTTTTATTGTTGTTAAAGGTGAAGTTTGCACCATTAATTCTGTTACTTTCCTTTTTGTTACTGTGAAGCTGCTTTGAAACTATTCCTGTTGTATTAAAGGGGTCATGAACTGCATTGTTTTATAATGTTTCCTGCGGTGCACTTATAATGTTAGTATGCTTTTTACATCAAAAATGGTCATAATTTAGAACTAAAAGGCATTTTTCCTACCCTGATTTTAGCCTCTGATTTGAACGCTCTGTTTTAAGGGGCGTGTCTGCTGAGAGACTTCAGTGTAAACGCCCACTGCTGTGATTGGCTGACATCTTTGCATATGAAGTAGCTGATTATTACTCTCTCAAAAACGTTTAGCATGTTTTTACTATTACAGCTCTCAAGTTTAACTAATCGTGAAATTATAGCATTACAGTTAGATCTATGGCATTATATTTAGATCGTGGCATGAAAGGTTGCAGTGATGAACATTGTAGTCAATCCCAGACATGTTGTTGAGCTCATGAAAGCAGTGATCTCGTCATTGCAACTCAGTTTCTGCACACTAACGAATGCTTTCATCATAACTAACAGTGCAAACGCAATGCAACTAAGAGATTTGTTGAATAAAAAGGGAGTTTTGGAGCGAGTCCTGAACTCAGTCACTGATAAACTCACGCTGTTTGATTGACAGCTCCAGCGATTGTAAAGGGAGCGTTTTCTATATATCATTTAATCACCATTTAAATAACAGATTATTATCATCTTACTAAGAGAAACAATGTGAAGTTGAGCGTTTAGTCACTGGTTTGATTTACTGACACACAGACAAAGATCATCTGACTGTACATGAATCATTAATATCAGATCAGGCATTAGAATGAACACAGTTACTGACATGTTGTTGCATTACTGTTGAGTCCATATCGTAAAAGTCTGTTTGCATCGAAATGCGTTTGATTTACCAAAGAATCCACAGTGAAATGTACCGAATACAAATTAATAAATCTCAACTGAGACATTCACATTGTTGAAAATAAATAACCATATTCCTAGCTTGAAAGGTAATGTTATTTTAGTCCTGTATCGCTCTTCTCTCCTCCTCATCTCACTAACACACCCGGGCTAACGTTGCAATGATAAGTAGGTGTTGATTTCTTCTGAGGAGGCGGAGTTTCACCTATAGGTAGGCATGAGTCATTCGCTGGATCTGGTGTCAATAAAAGCTTTTATTGGACTAACAAGGAAGTTTTCAGTTCTGAAACTTACAGGATATTCTTATAGTACGATAACCTCTTATATATCAAAAGCTCAAGGAAAAGTTCATTTCTCAATTCATGACCTCTTTAAGCTCTATAAAATTTGTTGTTTTCAATGTTAAAGTCAATATGAAATCAAATGCACCCTATTTTTACTTTCATGCACATTCCTGGTCTTATTGTGAATGATTCATCGGTGCATATTATTGCAAAGAACAAAATATCTTCATAATCTTTCATCAAAATGTAATAACTCGCTCCCACCTCTGTAACGAGCTGACATCATCAATCCCTCTTACTTTTCAACCACTTGTCATATATTACCATTTTTTTTCTTGTTAAATCCTAAACATAAAGTTAAAAGGGTCATTTCATGTTGACTTCACATCCCGTCGAGTGTAAACGTTGTGGTTCTGTGGCGTTTTCAAAACATTTCTCGGTCTGACGTGTCATCATGACGTGGCTCAACCAATAGCGTGAGTTTAGGCCAAACAATGGAGTGGTTTGGAGTGTTTGGGAAGCCTTTTAGGAAAATATTAGTCATTATTTTTGCAATTTTATTTGGTTCCACTAGTGGCACAGAGAGTTCATTTATCTTTAGTGTGTGATGTTGCTGTTTGAGCATGAAAAAGTCCCTCCAGCAGGAGTTATTCTCAGAAAATGTCAAAGTCAGTGTCACTGTTTCTGAAATGCCTCCATTGTAGTTTTGAGTTTTTTCACAATATTCCTCATTTAAATAATTCATAAACAGAATAAAGGGGCGGGGCCTGGTTGAGTTAGTTAGTAGTGTGTTGAAACTGGCGGTTATGGTAAGGGGCGGGGCATTTCCCAAACACGCTCAAAGCACTTGACCAATCACAACACACTGCTCCAGCTGACCAATCAGAGCACAGTGTGCTTTTCAGAAGGAGGGGCTTCACAGAGACAGGAACTAAACAGAGCGTTACTGACAGACTGAGAAGAGAGGAGCTGCAACAATGAAGAATATGAGGAAAATAATGAACATTCAAGCATGAAAACCTGTTCTAGTAGAGCCCAAAAACAACATCAAGACTTTAAAAAAAGGCATAATAGATCCCCTTTACAAGACAATTAGAATCTCCTTGTTTCCTGACCACAAAAATGAACATATGAGGAGTAAAATGACAATAGATTTTTGTCTTTTTGACATTTTGCACACTGAAATTTTTATGGCAGATATATATATATATATAATATATATATATATATATATATATATATATATATATAAATTCAGGAGCCATTGGCAGGTTCGGACCCTGTGTGGTGTGTGTGTGTGTGTGTGTGTGTAAAGGATATTGGCTTTATTATGTCTGTTGCTGCTGAATTGTGATCGGGATCAGATATTGAGTGCCATAATGACTTTTGTGTGTTATTGAGAGATTAAAGAGATTCCAGGAAGATGAAGACGGATCGGGAAATTGCTCCATCCTATTTCCTCTTCCTGTCGCAACCTTTGCCTGAAGCACCTGCCATTTAGATTTTATTGCACAATATAGACTTCTTAAAGTCTGTTTACTCAGCGAGAGAAATATGTGTGTGTGTGTTTTAAAGGTCATTAGAAGCTGTGATGCTGTATATTTGCCTCAGGAAGGATTCCTCAGGTTATGGAGGAAAACTCACCTCAGGCGAGGCAGAGATCAGTGATGCTCTCACGGGCCCTTGAGAGAGAGTGTGTGTAACTGAGCTTTTATTGGTCTATATGTGCATTTATGTATGTACAACTCTCTTTTTTTGCATGCACACGCTGTATACCGTGGTCATGTATCCTGTGCATGTGACAGTTAAAATTATGGTCTCAACAGAAGAACAAATGCACCATTGTCAGAGATGAATAGCTTTGCTGATATTGACTTTTTTGTTCTCCTCTTAAATGGAGTCTCCTGCTTCTTATATTTTATTATATATTTTTATTAATAATGTGTGATTGTGATATTGATATACTATATATATATATATATATATTTCACCAGGCGAAAACAACAATATTAATTTCCAGCATGCACTAGTGGACTTTATTACACTCTATAGGCCTAAAATGGAATAACTATACTGGAATAATATCCAATCGATTTCTCTGAATCCAGATACGTTTGTGTCAGTGTATGGTCAGCGTTGATGGTCGCTCATTGATGCGCTCCATACAAGCACATCAAATCAAAGACGACGGCTTTCTGCCACAGAGCCGTGACCCGTGGTGTGGTCGGGCTGTAATGAGCCGTGGTGTGGACGCCTCTTTGAGTAACTGACCCTCTTCTACACAGCAGTGCTGGACTACGGCTACCGGAGCACCGTCCGACTGGAGTGACCAAGCGCAGAGTCATTTAAAGGCCTGGAATTGCATCCTGCACCGAGGTCGATCGATGGCACGCCTGTCAGAAAGATGAATGGGAGCTTTAGGAACTCCATTTTAATGAAGGCAGAGAGAGAGAGCGCGACGCTCGTGTAGTCGTGTTTGTGTAAAGATACTCCTGTAGCACACGCTCTGTAGGTGTCCGTGGCAGAAGAGGTCGAGCTGCTCCTGAACTGATGGAGACCTGCCCTCCATCCCCATTCATCACCGATAAACACATTTCTCTCTTCTCACACTGTTCGGCCTCCGTCAGGGTCAATGCAGAGACTCCACAAAGAAAAGATGCTGGACTTCTCTAGTTTATTAAACTTAGACCAGTTGCATCTCACTTTTGAACCAAAATTTTGTAGTTTGAGTGGTTGAGTAAATTCATATCGCAGTAATATTACATAGGAAATTTAAAAATATAATATAATATAATATAATATAATATAATATAATATAATATAATATAATATAATATAATATAATATAATATAATATATGAAATCAAAAATATGTAAAAATATCACTGTAACAATATATACAACATGGGAAATTCGATTTAAAAAAATTATAAATATATATATATAATACTATAATAATAATAATAATAATAATAATATTAAAATAAATATACTAAGTAATATTAATGTTAAATAATATAATAATACTTAATTAAAAATGAAATATATGCAACTAATTTTAATTTATTAATATTTTATATAATAATAATTTTTATATATATATATATATATATATATATATATATATATAATACACACACACACACATATATGTATAGTTATTTAATATATAAAATTAAATATATGAAAATATATTAAATATTGTCTGTGTTTGTGGATTCCAAACAGATTCTTTCTGCATGTTACATATTTAAGCCAGTAGATTGTGACTGATTACATGTGAGTCAGTGAACCATTCATTCAGTTGATTCGTTCAAACACCGATTCATTCAGGAATGAAACGGGTGACTTGCTGAATCCGGAACCTCATACTAGCATACTACTCTTACTATTTTTGCCATAGAAAGATGGTATAAGTAGTATACTAGTATACGGTTTTGAATTCAGCAACTGTCTTTATGAATGAGTCATTGAATCATTCGCTAAACTGATTTGTTCAAAAGAAAGGCTGCATATCTCAGCTGTCACGTCATCAAGCACCGCCGACGGTTGTCATTCACTGTATTGTTAGTGGAAAGGCAGTTAATATTACCCTATGTGTGAATCAATGAGTCATTCATTCAGTCGATTCATTCAAAAAGGCTGATTCGTTCAATTGAGCGTCTTTATGAGGGAGTCATTGAATCATTTACTCAATTGATTTGTTCATAAACACTGATTTATTCGAAAACATTCATTAGCTTCTTGTCAGAAACAGAAGCTGCAACAGCAAACAAGCTGTAATCATGCTTTCTTTATGTTGCTTTCGTATCATCTAGCTTGCTCCGAGAGGTTTATGTAGACTGTAGTGTTGTTTTGAGACACTAGTACACCCCCTGGAGGCCTGGAGTCACCTTGGGATTGATGAAAGCTACAGCAGGAACAGAGTGACTTATCAGTCAGTCAAAATTTGTAGCTTTTTTACACCCTGTGATGTGTGATTGTTCCTCAGGAGGAGAGCAGAGAAGAGGGAGGTGATGGATTATACCCGAGTTTCTCCCCAGAGGTCTGCGCTGCACTCTCACGGCCCGTGGGCCGCTCGCTCGCACGTCAATGTCAGAGATCAATAGAGCTGATGTCTGGGTGGGTTTGAGTCTGAGTGTGTGTGTCACTGCTGAGATGAGGCTAAATAAGTCAAACATTGTTAGGAAGGTGAATCTCACGCCTGCATCATGTTTCACCCTTAAATCAAAAGAGAAAAATATATCTTGGACAACAATGCTCTTATATGTCTCATATATATATATATATATATATATATATATACATATATATAAAACCTATAGCTGTACTTTGCCTTTTTTTGGCAAATAATTTTGTTCTAATCTTGTTCTTCCCTCATCTTATTTTCTTTCTTTTTTTGATTTAAAGGTGAAATATGATGTGAGGCTCATCAGTGAAATACTGTAGGAACGCAGACTTTTTTGTTCTTTTAAGTCGAGATGTCTTTGACAAAAGTCTCAGAGCTGTTTTTAATCAGTCGATCAGGTTGTAAATCTGTTCAAATGGCTTGTTTCTTCTTCGCAGCATATGTTCATGGCTGATTTGTCTTCTGGTGAGCGTGCTCTTTGTCTCTCTCTCGCTCGATTTTCCTTTTTCTTGCTATTTGTACTGTACACGAGCAGAGCATTTCTCTACGGCACACACAGCGCAGCTAAATACAGTTTAACAATGTTTAATCCGATTCAGTTTGGTTATCAATGGTGTTTTACTAAAAAATATGATCAATAAGTCATGACAACATATGTTTTTTACATACTTTTTATGTTATACTAGATTCAAGTCATTTTAATATAATTTAAGTTGAAATGACTTATATAGGTAAGTTTTTAACATATTACTGCTTCAAGTCACTGTCATTTTAATTTTTAATTCTATTTAGTTTTAGTAATTTTAGTATGTCAACTCAAACTTATTTTATTTTAATTTATTTTTTTATAATATAAACTGTTATTTTAATATTTTTATATACTATTATAGTATTTATATATTTTGAACTTGATTTATTTTTTTATATTTATATTTTAATTTTAGCATAAGTTTTAGTAATGTCGCAGTGTGCGTTTGTCATTTTTATTCGTTATTATATTTATCTTTAGTAATTTTAGTATGTCAACTCAAACATTTTTTTAGTTTATTTTTTTTTTAAATATAAACTGTTTTTTTAGTATTTTTATAAACTATTATAGTATTTATATATATTTTGAATTCAATTTATTTTTATATTTATATTTTAATTTCTAGCATAAGTTTTAACAATGTTGCTATGTGCGTTTGTCATCTTTATTCATCATATTTAGTTTTAGTAATTTTAGTGTCAACTCAAACTTATTTTATTTTAATTTTTTTTATAATATAAACTGTTATTTTAATATTTTTATATACTATTATAGTATTTATATATTTTGAACTTGATTTATTTTTTTATATTTATATTTTAATTTTAGCATAAGTTTTAGTAATGTCGCAGTGTGCGTTTGTCATTTTTATTCGTTATTATATTTATATTTAGTAATTTTAGTATGTCAACTCAAACATTTTTTTAGTTTAATTTTTTTAAAATATAAACTGTTTTTTATATAACTATTATAGTATTTATATATATTTTGAATTCAATTTATTTTTATATTTATATTTTAATTTCTAGCATAAGTTTTAACAATGTTGCTATGTGCGTTTGTCATCTTTATTCATCATATTTAGTTTTAGTAATTTTAGTATGTCAACTCAAACTTATTTTATTTTAATTTTTTTATAATATAAACTGTTATTTTAATATTTTTATATACTATTATAGTATTTATATATTTTGAACTTGATTTATTTTTTTATATTTATATTTTAATTTTAGCATAAGTTTTAGTAATGTCGCAGTGTGCGTTTGTCATTTTTATTCGTTATTATATTTATTTTTAGTAATTTGAGTGTCAACTCAAACTTTTTTTTAGTTTAATTTTTTTTTAAAATATAAACTGTTTTTAGTATTTTTATAAACTATTATAGTATTTATATATATTTTGAATTCAATTTATTTTTATATTTATATTATTTTAATTTCTAGCATAAGTTTTAACAATGTTGCTATGTGCGTTTGTCATCTTTATTCATCATATTTAGTTTTAGTAATTTTAGTATGTCAACTCAAACTTATTTTATTTTAATTTATTTTTTTATAATATAAACTGTTATTTTAATATTTTTATATACTATTATAGTATTTATATATTTTGAACTTGATTTATTTTTTTATATTTATATTTTAATTTTAGCATAAGTTTTAGTAATGTCGCAGTGTGCGTTTGTCATCTTTATTCATCATATTTAGTATGTCAAACTCAAACTCATTTTATTTTAGTTTGATTTAGCACTTCTAATTTCCATTTAAATTCTTCAGTCATATTTTTTTTATATGTTTTACTTTTAGTTAACTATGTCAACACTGACTGTAAACAGTGTTAGTATCGTATTGAGTCCTCAATGCCTGATGTTACTGATGTTTCTTGTAGTGTCCATGTTTCTTGTTTACAGCCACAAGACGCCCACAGTAAGCACTGCTGCGGTTATCACTGCATAAACATTGCAATTTTGAAAGTGAGTCATATGGAATGATAATTTAGGACATTCACTGCTGCATCTGAATGCGGTCGACGCTCCCAACACGTTGGTAGATATTCAGGTGGCTAATGCGCGGTTGTGTTTGTGGAGTAGCGGCACAGCTTACTGTGGAGAAGGTCACAACTGCGATATTCATTCTTTGGGAGCTCGCCGCTGTAAAAATGGTGCCGCATCCCAGAGGAGGATTTGCATTTTTTCAGGCTGAGGGAATGTTCTTACGCAAGCCCTGCTGAAACACTGCCAGAGAACACAGCGGCTGGATGTCCACTCCTCGCAGCCGCTGACTCTGCGCTCTTTTCTTTTGTGGCTGTATATCTCTGTGTGTGGATTACACTCTCTCTTTCTCTCTTGCTCTTTCTTTTCAGCACTGACCTTCAAGATCTAGTTCCTCATTCCACATTGTCAAAGCACTACAATGTGAATCTGAATGAGCACAAAACGTAACAGTCCTTACACGACTTGTAAATGTGTTCTGGAAGGAATACTATAGCTTACTGCATACTATATACACCTTATTTTTAAAGGGGTCCTTGATTATGATTTCACTTTTTTAACTTTAGTTAGTGTGTAATGTTGCTGTTTGAGCATAAACAACATCTGCAAAGTTACAACGCTCAAAGTTCAATGCAAAGGAGATATTTTCTTTTACAGAAATTGTTACAACAAACGGCTGGTAGGGACTACAACAAGCTTCTTCCTGGGTTTACTAAAATTTACATAAACCCCGCCCCCAATAACACACAACAAAGGGGGCAGGGCCATGTTGGGCTGCTTTAGAGAAGAGGAAGAGTTGTTGTAGTAGAGTGTTGTTGACATGCCGTCATTTTACGCCGGACTGCTTCACAAACGAGGGTCAATTCAACACAAAAGATGAACATGACGGCACATGCTAGTGGATGAGTTGAATCAACTCCACAGCAACTACATAAATTTATCCACTAACCATTCAGAAACGTCCTAAAAGTTGTAACTTCTTCCTGAGTCTCTCCATCAGTGTCGACTCCGGTTTGAACAATGTAAGGCTGAACACCGTCGTCATTTTGGCTGCGTGAGATTCTCCAGCTTTGTTGTTGTTGAGCTGTTAAAGCTCCGCCCTCTTCTGGAAAGGGGGCCGGGAGCAGCAGCTCATTTGCATTTAAAGGGACACACAAAAAACGGCGTGTTTTTGCTCACACCCAAATAGAGGCAAATTTGACAAGCTATAATAAATGATCTGTGGGGGATTTTGAGCTGAAACTTCACAGACACATTCTGGAGACACCAGAGACATCTTGAAAAAGGGGCATTATAGGTCTCCTTTAACATAAGAGCAGCACAGATACATGTCTGGCTCCCAGTCTCATCTGCTTCCACTTGTTTTTAGGTGTACAAAACATCTTGTTATGCTGCTTGATATTGCAAACTTGTATTTCTTACAATATTATTTTAATGTGCTGTGCAATTATAAACACACTGGTTTGTAGCGCACGTTGTTATTCTTCTAGTTATTTCCCTATAGTGGCTAATGAATCGGAAGTCTCACACATTCACAGAAAACAGCTTACTTAAGTGTTAGAAAATAAGGTGGATACTGTTTACTAGGAGCTGCATGGATTTGTCAATTTTCCTATTTGCAAAAACCACTGAAGTTACACACTATATAGTGGCATATAGTGGCATTTACAAGGTAAACATTGACTAGTTGACTAGTCAGCTGCTTTTCTGGATGACTGCAAAAGTAGTAAAAATTAGTAGTCATGCTTCATCTACTGCATACCGCCTTCTAGTAGTATGCTGGATTGTCACATGGCATCACAAATGCATTTTAATTCCATTTTTTAGCATTTTGAACCAAATTTAGTGTAAAAAATATTTTGAGTTTGGTCAAATAATATGAAAGAGCACATTACATTGTGGGATCATATAAAGTTTGTGTACTGTACACTGTATACATAATGCATACTGTAGTATGTTGTTTTAGTATTATTTATATACTGTTATAGAATTTATTCATATTTTGAATTAGTTTTAATTTATTTTTATTTCAGTTTTAGTATTTTTTTTAGTTGCATAGTTTTTTAGGTTTTCAGTTCTCATCTAAAATTTTTATTTTATTTTATTTTATTTTATTTCAATTGCCCAAAACAATTTTTAATAGTTTTAGGTTTTGCGAGCGATAACAACACTGGTATGTAATTCTGTTTATGGTAGTATGCCAGATCCCGTACGGCCAGGTGAACTGCAGCATCTCGTCTCCGTCTTGGTGTCTTCCCGCCACCCAAATTGCCGAAATGGGAGAAGAGAATATAATGGGAAATGGATTACTCCAGGGCTGACGTGTGTCTTTGAAATCAGACATCCGTACAAAGATGAGTAAACTGGATTAGTCTCCCCCCAGTCCCGTCTCCGGTGCCGTTGGTGAACGGAGAAGTACCCTCGCCGCCCGGGCCTCTTTTGGGAAATCAAACACTTGTCAGCCCAGCTGGCTGCGGAGGCTGCGGTGTTGTCTTTCGTTCTCGCCGTCTCGTTTTCATCTGTTTACATGTGGGAATTGTGGGAGGCCCCACTCAGGCCGCCTTGCCAGGAGGAATTGCTTCGTGCAAAAAATTGTCAACAAGATTTTATGTTTTACGGCTGCCTGTCTGAGCACATTACTGAGGCCTGGCATCTGCTGTTCAATTCATTACACTCCGCTTAAGCAATTTGTTCCTCTCCGGCATTTTAAGGAAATGTGATTAGGTGTGTTTCCTCGGCCTGTTCGACTGAGGTTGAGCTGATATCACAGATTGGATATTGTTTTCTCAGGGCTTGTGGGTAAATGAGATGGATCTGTAGATGAGGGATCACTGTATGTCATGCTACATACTATGCATACTACATACTGTTTTTGAAAGACAGTTGTATGCATTATGTATATACTGTGCACAGTGTGTGACCTTTCTTCATATGAACTACTATGCAATATAGACTGTCATTCAAAAGTTCAGTAAGGTCAGTAAGAGAATTTAATAAAAGAAGTTAATACTTCTACTGAGCAAGGACGCATTCAATTGATCAAAAGTGACAGTAAAGACATGTTACAAAAGATTTCTGTTTCAAATAAATGCTGTTCTCTAGAACTTTCTATTCATTAAAGATTCTTGAAAACAATAGTATAACAGTTTCCTCAAAAAAATGAAAATCACATTCACTGAGTTAAAACAGCCCAATCGATGGGTTAAAACAACCCATCCTCTGGGTTAAACAGCCCATTCGCTGGGTTAAAACAGCCCATCCACTGGGTTAAAACAACCCAATCGCTGGGTTAAAACAACCCATCCTCTGGGTTAAAACAACCCAATCACTGGGTTAAAACAACACATCCGCTGGGTTAAAACAGCCCATTCGCTGGTTTAAAACAACCCAATCAGTGGGTTCAAACAACACATCCGCTGGGTTAAAACAACCCATTCGCTGGGTTAAAACAACACATCCTCTGGGTTAAAACAGCCCATCCGCTGGGTTAAAACAACCCATTCTCTGGGTTAACCCATAAGTGGATTGAAACAACCATCAACTGATTAAAACAGCCCATCTGCTGGGTTAAAACAACACATCCGCTGGGTTAAAACAGCCCATCCGCTGGGTTAAAACAGCACATTTGCTAGGTTAAAAAGCCCATCCGCTGGGTTAAAACAGCCCAATCACTGGATTGAAACAACATATCCTCTGGGTTAAAACAAACATCCGCTGGGAAACAGCCATTCGCTGGGTTAAAAACCATCGCTGGATAAACAACACATCAACTGGGTTAAAACAGCCCATTTAAGGCTGTTTAAAACAACCCATCATGGTTAAACAACACATCCCTGGGTTAAACAACCGCTGGGTTAAAAACAGGGGTTAAACAGCCCATCGCTGGTTAAAACACCCATTCTCTGGGTTAAACAGCCCATCGCTGGTTTAACCCGATCATGGATTGAAACAACACATCAACTAGATGCCCATCTGGGTTAAAACAACACCGCTGGTTAAACTCGCTGGGTTAAAACAGCACATAAAAACAGCCCATCCGCTGGGTTAAAACAGCCAATCATGGTTGAAACAACGGGGTTAAAAAAACATCCGCTGGGTTAAAACAGCACATCAACTGGGTTAAAACAGCCCATCTGCTGGGTTAAAACCCATCTGCTGGGTTAAAACAGCACATCCGCTGGGTTAAAACAGCCACAAAAAACCCCATGCTGGGTTAAAAACAGCCCATCCGCTGGGTTTAAACAACAAAACAACGCTGGGTTAAAACAGCACATCTGCTGGGTTAAAACAACCCATCCGCTGGTTTAAAACAACCCATTCGCTGGGTTAAAACAGCACATCTGCTGGGTTAAAACAACACATCCGCTGGTTTAAAGGCTGGGTTAAAACAGCAGGGTTGAAAATGGATGAAACAACCCATCCACTGTGTTAAAACAGCCCATTTGCTGCTCCAGCTGATCAGAGCAGCTTGTGCTTTTCAGAAGGAGAGGCTTCATAGAGACAGGAATTAAACAGAGCGTTACTGACAGACTGGGAAGAGAGGAGCTGCAACAATGGAGAATATGGGGAAAATAATGTGTTTTTTGAACATTCAAGCATGAAAACCTGTTCTAGTAAAGGCCAAAAATCAAGGACATAATACATCCCTTAAAATGGTCCTTTTCTGTGTCCTTTTTACCTCAGGTTGGTAGTGAATTCATGCTTCATGTGCTCTGAAGCAACTCGAGGACACATTGTATAAACAAATCGCTGAGCTGGACGTCAGCCTTTAGAGGCGTTCAGGTGTGGCGACAGGCGGAATAAGCCCCATTCAGGTCTGAATAGCCCGTTTACCACAATCCCCACGGTCTTCTGAATGACCCATCGTCCTCAGAAGAGACTGCAATTATGATCTCAGAGGGGTTTCTGTTGTCTCGTTGATTGCTCAATGTCCCATTACCCTGTAAATATTTACGTGGGCAAGCTGACATTTTACCGCTGGGTCAAGACTTGTGCTGTGATTTGCGCTTGACAGCGATGCGGCTCTGGGGTGAAGCTTTTAGAGGGTTTTTATGTGTCTGTTTCCAATAATAGTGTTTTTGCCCAGCAGGTTGTTTTTTCTGTGCTGTCATGTTGCGACTTTCTCCGAGGGCATTGTGCACGATCATTGTCGAGTCATTCGACCTCTACATCAGGCCCTGAGTGTGTCTGACAACACCGCACCAAAGCAGCCTTGAAAACTTCCCTCGCTTTGATTCCCTTTTGCGCACTCAAAAACTACCCTCCTGGAAACAAAGGATTTGCATTCCACATTTATCACTGTCTTCATGACAAAGCAATGCAGCACCGCAGCCGAAAATATCAGAGCGGTGAGAAAAAACTCCTGTTGATTCACTCCCTTTTACGGAAAAATCAAATCAAACCCATTGATCTAATTACACACAGACTACGCATGCTGATGGTAATTGTGAAGTACAAATGCGTTTGAAAGGGCACAGATTCCCCAAAGGTACAGATCAGTGTCGAAATGGCTGAAAATGTCTTCAATCTATAACTTATGAGCGAGAAACTCACAAAAAGTGATTTTTATCTGGCTCCCAGCAGTGCACAAGAGGAAATGACCTGATTTAAAACCATTTTAAAGAAATATCAAGTCAAAAGCCCTATATGTGTGTATTCATAGAAGCGTTTGGATGGTTCAGTCAATAGTGAAGCGTTCAGTCACTAAAAATTAACTATTTATGTTGTATAGAGTGCAGTTTTTTTGTCTGATTTTCAAATAATTTGTTGCTTTTAATCAATGTTTGTAATGTTATGATTCACCTCATACACTCCAAACAATGCTGGGTTAAAAACAACCCAAGTTGGGTTGAAAATGGACCCATTGGGTTGTTTTAATCCAGCAGTTGGGTTAAATGTTTGCCCAACGTGCTGGGTAGTTTTATTTAACTCAACTATTGTTCAAAAATTACTATATGTCTGGCTTAAAATTAACCCAAAATAGGATGGGAATTAAAAATCAGACATGTAATTACTAGAGGCAACAATAATAATCAAAAGGTGAACATTTATTATTAGCAATTTAATAAATGTTTGTTTAATTATTATTCATTAAACATATTAATAAATGTTGATTTTCAGCATATTAAACACCCCATAAAACCCCATCCGCTGGGTTAAAACACCCATAAAACAGCCCATCCGCTGGGTTAAAACAGCCCATCATTTAAACACCCCATTGTTAAAACGCCATCCACTGGGTTAAAAACCCATGGGTTAAAACAGCCCATTCGCTGGGTTAAAACACCCCATCCGCTGGGTTAAAACAGCCCATCCACTGGGTTAAAAACAGCACATTGCGGGTAGCTTCGCTGGTTTAAAAACACATCCTCTGGGTTAAAACAGCCCATCCGCTGAGTTAAAACAGCCCATTCGCCGGGTTAAAACAGCACATTCGCTGGGTTAAAAACCCCATCCGCTGGGTTAAAACAGCCATCCGCTGGGTTAAAACAGCCACGTGGGTTAAAACACCCCAAAAACAGCCCATGGGGTTAAAAACCCCATTCGCTGGGTAAAAACCCATCCGCTGGGTTAAAACAGCCCATTCGCTGGGTTAAAACAGCCCATCCGCTGGGTTAAAACAGCCATTCGCTGGGTTAAAACAGCCCATCGCTGAGTTAAAACAACCATTCACTGGGATAAAACAACCCAATTGCTGGGTTTGTCCATTTGTAATAATTTGGGTTGTTTTAAACCCAGCATTTTTTAAAGTGTAGCTGGTTGGTTATAAGCTTATAATGTTTTTAAAATCCTATGGGAAATGAATAGGAAAAATACTTCCAGAACTGAGACAGCTAAAAAAGTTTGACGAGCAGTGTTGCACTGTATTTCTATGTGCACTGTACATTTAGGATTATTAGACTGTCAAATAGGTAGCTTGCATTTACATTTGGTCATGAGGAACAATTAACAGTTAACAATGCTAAGCTTCCAAAGATAGAAGTGTAGCTTAGCAACATGCTAATGTCAAACTCTATGTTTAACAGTTTGCGTGTGTTTTGTGAGTGTGTGTGTGGCTAACACATCATGTGCTGTACCTGGTGAGGGGTTAATGACTTGCTAATGAAACACATGGCTAGCAGCTAATTAGATGTGACCTGTTTTCCTGCAACTTTACCTCATGGTTGACAGCTCGTATGCTAATGTGCTGATCTACCTGCCGTCTCTGTAAAGTCTTTTTTTTATCTTTTGCAGTGTTATTTATTATTTTAGCTATATATAGTTGGAAGTCACAACCTTTGATGTAGATGCAATATCCCTGTATTCTGAAGGTCTTGCTAATTTGGCTCTTAATATGGCTGTAGCTTGTTATACGAGATGCCAGAATTGTGATTCATTTCACACGCCTCAGCCTGACCTGACATCTCCTTTGATATCTTTACAAGCATTTTAATGATCTCTGGCTCTAGAGTATCTTCTGCGAGGAATTCTCTAAATAAACCAGATGGTTTAGCTATTAAAATTAGTGTTATTCTTTAAAATAAGTTTTATTCTCTTGGTTTGATAAAAGTTGTAATAAAGCATATGTCAAGTTGTCATCATATTTAACCTCAGAATTAAAAGAAAAACAAAAAGTTATTTTTTACACTATATTAATAATAATAAACAGTGGTAGTATTGTGTGTGTTTAAATTGTTTTTTTTATACTATTTTATATACATATATATGTATATGTGTGTGTGTGTATAGGCATATATACAGTACTGGTCAAAAGTTTGGAAACATTACTATTTTTAATGTTTGTGAAGTTTCGTCTGCTCACCAAGGCTGCATTTATTTGATCAAAAATACAGAAAAAACAGCAATATTGTGAAATATTATTACAATTTAAAATAATGGCTTTCTATTTTAATATACTTTAAAATATAATTTATTCCTGTGATCAAAGCTGA
The DNA here is from genome assembly GCA_028476615.1 of Culter alburnus. Taxonomy (NCBI): domain Eukaryota; kingdom Metazoa; phylum Chordata; class Actinopteri; order Cypriniformes; family Xenocyprididae; genus Culter; species Culter alburnus. The sequence continues at coordinate 498,046 of JAOTNS010003624.1, forward strand.
ATTTTCAGCATCATTACTTAGTCTTCAGTGTCACATGATCCTTCAGAAATCAATCTAATATGATGATTTGATACTCAGTTATTTGATACTCAGTTGTGCTGTTTAATATTTTTTTTTACTTTTTCAGGATTCATTGATGAATAAAAAGTTAATTTCGACCCCAAACTTTTGAACGGTAGTGTATATTGTTACAAAAATTTCTATTTTAAATAAATACTGTTCTTTTTAACATTTTATTCATCAAAGAATCCTGAAAAAGTATCACAAGTTATAAAAAATATAATATATTATATATATATTAAACAGCACAACTGTTTTCAACATTGATAATAATCATCATATAGAATGATTTCTGAAGGATCATGTGACACTGAAGACTGGAGTAATGATGCTGAAAATTCAGCTTTGTATCACAGAATAAATTTTTAAAGTATATTAAATAGAAGCCCATTTTTTTAAATTGTAATAATATTTCACAATTACTGTTTTTTCTGTAAATTTTATTAAATAAATGCAGCCTTGATGAGCAAAAAAGTGACTTCTTGTGGCTGCTACTGTATATATTAATTTTGCACAGACAATGCAGCTTATATCATATAATTATTGTATGTGTGTGTGTGTGTGTATATATATATAATATATATATAATATATATATAATATATATAATAATCAAAAAAAAAAACTAAACAAAAAATAAAAATATAACACAATAAAAAAGCTAATTAAAATATAATAAAAAAGCTGAGACATGTGCATGACCATCAGGTTCACAACCTTGCTGTTGTTTGAACCACTTTTTTGTTTAACTCTGTTTGCATTTTCAGTTCAGCTGGCAGGCGTTCCAAAGCAGTGTACCTTGAACTGTAAATGTGGATTGTGCAATTTTGATTAGTTGCACCTCTTGTAGTGATCCCCTTACTACTCAGTTTTGAATTAATTGGCATATATTTCTGGAGCAAGAATATTACACATTTAAACACCATTTTAATAAGAGACAAATTATAAAATTTTCAAACTATATTTTGTAAATATTACAATGATGCCATCTATTTGGTTCTTGTCCAAAATTTTAGTGTTTGTTTATATAGAGATCTAACAGGTTTGATAATCAGTTGAGAAACCTGACTCCAACAATCACACAATAAGATAAATGCGAGACGACCATTGCATGCATGTATAATGTAGGTGCTTTTAGAGATATATGTGGTCTAATCATATAAAAACAATTCAGTCTCTTCACATGCACATCAAATTTCAAATGAGAATCTAAAATAACACCTAAATATTTAAAATTGTTGCCTTTTGATTGATCTTAATTATAAAATCTATTAATAATAATAATAAGTCAATAATATAATTAATATGTAGAATAGAATATTGTAGAGTACTCTATATATGCGGAATAGAATAAGATGTGTGTGTTTTGTATGCAGCAGCAGCAGGTTGGTTGTGGGAATCTGGTCGTCTGCAATGGTGTAGTGCATTAGAGAACGAGCGGCTGACACAGCCCGCGGCGTTATACATGCTTATCGACCCGCTGTCAGGCCTGACTGAAGCCCGACTGTCACAGGAGCGCGCGTGATGGACAGACGAGCGTGAGAAACCCACCAGAGGAACCAGTGCACTCCAAACTCCAACTCAAAATGAAGACGTACTCAACAAAACCCGCCCCAGAGGTGTAAATTACACCGTAACGGGCCTTTTCACCATTCCTTTCACGTGTTAATCTTCCACAAGGTTCCTCGTTAATGCTGCAGCGTAATTAGCAGGCGTTTGGTTTGTTAACATCAAGAATGCACGAGTGCTTTGAGGCAACGGCGTAACAAAGACGCTCTCTTTTGTTGACGCTTGAATCATCTAGTTGCTTTCGGGCGTCGGGTGGGCGAAGAGGCCTGTCGGAAATCTCACGGCGAGCCGAATGAGTGGCAGTAGATTGCGGATGTTTTCCAGTGAGCGTTTTCCCTTGGGAAACGCACTCAGCATGGGAGAGAAATGACTAAAGAACATGCTAATAAAGCCGTTTAAATAATTCATCTCTTCATCTTAAACCTGCCGCCTCCAGGGCTGCGGGAAACGCTCATCAGCGCCTCTCATCTCCGCCGATTCTGGCTTTTCATTCTTTTTTATCCGTTATCGCATCCCTCTCTCCCTGTCACATTCCTCCTTCACCTGGGCTTTCTTGTTTGTCATCTCGTCGTATCCGTCTCTCTTTCTCTGCCCTGCGCTGATAGCGCTCGAGATGTTTTATTTACATCATTGTCAGGGATGATTTCCTGGAGGTAAATTCAGATCTGAGAGTTGTGCTCCCTCGGGAGCGGCGGCCATGGAGCCCGAGCGATTCGCGGCAGTCAGGACGTAGTCTGATTACGCATCATGTGAGTTTACGACCGTTTTGGCGCCCCCGCTCCGGCTGACAACTCATTCTGGGACGTTCTAAAACCCTTGGACGCGTTAGTACTTATGGCATTAGAAAACACCATGTCTTATTACGTATTGGTGATTGCTCGACCTAAGGTCTTGATCCGTCAATCAGCTCAGGGGTAGGGGGTTGGTCACTGTACCCCTTCCCCTCATATTTTCGTAGATTGTGGGGCCTCAATCCGTCTGTTTCCCCAAGCGCACAGAGATTGGTATATAGTCTCCTACCCTTGTACACCACTTCTCTCAACGTACAATATGCTATTGGTGTATATTCTAGCTCACACTCCGTGTCAGAGTACCACCCAATTACACCCCGCACCTTGCCAAATGTGCCACCAAATCTATAGCATCGGCTTTTATATTTATTCTATCTTTCTTTTCTCCCTCATTAAGAATCCTATTTAATCGCCGTTTATCTTATTACCCCTCTAATATTGCCAGACCTACTTATATAGATTATCAACTCCCTTTTTCGCATTTTTCTTCCTCCCTCCCCTTCCGACACGAGTGTCTCTTCCTATGCCCACTGTACTCATTCTGGCTATTTCTAGTGAGACCTTTGTGTATGTCCGCCTTTAGGCTCCCCATCAATCTACCCTCCCATTTCACCTTATGTCTCCTACTCCGCTCGCAACCCCCAAATACAACCTAAATCGGTCCGCATCTTATAGTACACCATATTCGAGCTTCTTACCTAATTTTACCTCTCACTACCTGCGGCCATGGTACCCCAAAGTACAATACAACAACCAGTCATGCATAATAACTGCCGCCACGCAATACTAGCAACCAAGAACAATCCCACCATTCTCTCCCGCCCCCCTCCTAGACGAGTTAGGGCAACTCACCAAAACCCAAAACATAGGACCTCCATACCACCCATATCCATGAAACAGCAACACACCCCCCCTGAACCCCACGTAGACAATATCCAACCGATTAAAAAAGTATGAAAAGAATAGTCAATTTAATTATTATTCCGAACCTAGTTCCTAGCGCCCTGTGCAAAATCACACACCCGTGAGCTCCACGTGTGCTGGGGACAGAGTTGGAACGGCTATTTATCCACCAAGTTCGCGAAGTAATTGTATTATGTATTATTTTTTTTTATATTTAAAAATATTATAAAAAATAAAACATAATTTATTTTATTTGTTATTGTTTTATTTAATAAAATAGATGAATAATTTATTTAAATAGCCAGTATTTCTGATTTATCATTCTATTCTGATATTTAAAGATGCTTAAAAAATCGTTTAATGGCTTTGGTTAATAAGTATTCATACTTTGTATGTGCAGTTAGATACTCTCCAAATTCACAAAGAAATTCGAGGATGGCACTTGGGATTATTTCAACGGATCCGATCCGATCCCTAGTAATAACGGCACTAACTAACCCACAACAGCAATAGCTCCAGAGGATCATTCATCATGTCCGATGTGAGTAGTCCCCACATATAGTAGTGTGGCCCTTAAACAACACCACATGCGCGTCATGAGTGAGCTGTATCCCCCCGTCACCTCACCGCCGCTCGCCGCACCACAATCAACGACGGACCCATTTCCGAGGAGCGGTCGTGTTCGCCTACCACGGTGAGGCGAAACAAGCTTGACCTTTGATCCGTGTCTGTCTCGCCACGTGATATATAAGTTCAACAACAGAGCTTCAATAACCCTCTATTTAACCACAAAGCAGCTCTTTGGCCCTAGCTTCCCTGTATGGATCAGTTGGAGAGTCGCCTGATCCGAGCACCGTCTATACTGAACGACTCTAATTGGAGCTTGGGCAAAGCTTTTCTGGCCCACGGTAATAATTCCCGCAGAATATGCAATGCATAGTCCTTGTGTGATTACTTAATCCGGGCTGTGAACGGACCACGACGCATCTGCCCACACAACCACACGCACCACCCCCAACCTTCCCCACTGGATGGAAGCGTGCCCGGTGTCCAGTCATCCTCTTCGGTTTGTGTCTTCATTTGCGGGGTAAGGGTGGACATTCTTCCCCGGGTCTCGTCTTCCTCCTGCGAGGATTCCCAGGACACTCCGATAGATTCACGATCAATGAATTAACCCTGAATTAATCACAGCCAATGGCGAGCAGTCCAACTCAGTGAAGCCGGCCCTGGCCCGTCACATTAAATGAACCCCAAACAAAACCTCGCTTGAGCCAACCCCAAACTTTGGTCAGAGCAGTGGACTAGGAGGAGAGCCTTAAGCAGTCACGAGACATGTTAAATCATCATTACTGTGGCATTTCAATTTGATGCAGTCATGGACATATACTTGTTTTAATGCTACTTCTGGGTACGCAGATAAAAATGTGTGTGGTTCCTACGTATATGTCATGTTTTTTTATAAATGACAAAACATAGAATATGACCCATAGCGGTCCTGGTGATGTGGTTGTCGTGTGTGTGTGTGTGTGTTCTGTGCGTGTGTTGCATGAGGCATCGAAGTGTGCATGTGTGTAGTGCGTGCATCGGGTGTGTGTTGTCCGTGCGGGGCATGCATATGGGTGTGACATGTGAGTGTGTGGGGGGGTGGGTGTGGGTGTGTGTGCGGGCAGCATATGTGTGTGATGTGGGGTGTGTCGTGCAATAGGTGGGGGTGGTGTGGGCCTGCGTGGTGGTGTGAAGTTGTAGCGATAAGTCTGTGGTGGTGTCGACGCGGGCGTGCATGCGGAATTGTGGTAGTGTGTGTGGATGTGTGTGGGTGGTGTGTGTGTGCGGTTGTAGGTGTATGTGTGTGTGAGCATGGTGTCTGAGTGCGTTGTGTTGTGTGTTATGTGTCGGTGTGAATGTGGTTGTGTGTGTGAGTTTGTCTGTGCGTGGTAGTTACATGAGTGTTGTGAGGTAGCGTGATGTGTGTGCGTGCAGCGGTGTATGAGTGTTTTCTGGTCGTGTGTATGCGGTGTGTGCGTGTTGTGCTGTGCTGCTTGTGATGCAGTTAGTGGGTGTTGCGGGTGTGTATGTGCCTTGGTATGTGGTGGTGGGCGTAGTGTAGTTGTGATCTTTGGTGTGTGTGTGATGTGTGTGAATGTGTGGGTCCATGGCGGTTTGTTTTTTTTTTTTTTTTTTTCTTTTCTTATTGGTGGATAGGGTGTGTGTTGTAACTTTGTGTGTGTGTGTGCTTGTGGGTGAGATGGGTGATCGTGCTTGGGTGCATATGTGTGTGTAGTGTGGTGAAGTGTGTGTCCATGTGTGTGCGTCTATGTTTATGTGCGTGTTCTGTGTATGTAGGCATGTTGTGAGTGCATGTTGTGTCTGTGTGTGTGTGTGTGAGTGTGTGCACGTTTTTGTGACATATCAGGACATAAATGTGTATAATGACATGGGTATGACAGGTATTACAAGGAGAGGGTGATTATGAGGACATTACCCCAAGTCCCCACTTTTCAAAAGGCTTATAAATCATACGAAGAGTTTTTGAGAATAAAAGTGTGCACAGTTTCCTGTGATGTTAGGTTAGGGTTAGGGGTAGTATAGGGGGATAGAAATACGGTTTTGTACAGTATAAAAACCATTACGCCTATGGAATGTCCCCACAATTCACACACAGTGGGTTTTGTGTGTGTGTGGTGTATTCTGTGTGCATGTGCGTGTGTTTGTATGTGTGTGTGCATGTGTCTGGTGTGTGTGTAACATATTGATGATGATTCATGCTCTCCCAAGAAAAACACACAGGCTGCCAGTGTGTTGTGGATAGCAGCGCTGCACCGGGGAGCGAGTGTATTTATTCAACAATCCTGTTGACCAGAGGAGCACGTCCGTTTGTGTGTTTGTGAATGAGAGTGGAGAGAAAAAAAAAAGAGGAGAGGTCCAGCTGTTAAAAACCCACAGGAAACAGAGATGAGTCAAGTCTAGATGAAAGAGACGAGAAACAAGAGTCATTTTTCTGAAATCTCACATTTGGGTGTTCGTCTTAAGGGGCCGTATGAAGACAATGAGTCTCATTCACTGACAGTCGTGTGATTCTGGTGCAGAAAAGGTTCTCACGATTTTTGTCTAGAGCATGTTTAGTCAGATTAAACCTTTTCTCCCGCCACAGCCTGTTTTGTTTACATGGGGTAACCGCTGCATTTCTGCTGTTTTTATTCTAAAAATCTAAATAATTCGTAATAAGGAATTATTCATGATAGCATGTTCATTATCACAATATATTGTATACTGTATATCTGCAAGTCCAATATCACATTATATGGAGACACTGCTGCACAAACGACAGCCACACTATTCTCACGGACACTCGACTTGAACTCATCAGCTGAGCATCGATTTCTTCCATGTGCCTCTTCTAAAGTGTGAGTGTGTTTAAAGCACCTCAGAGGACAGTTTTTTGTTTTGTTTTGTTTTTTTTTTTACCTCAGAGGACAGTTTTACTGCTCAGAGTTTGCACATTCAGAGCTCGGCTGACTGTAGTGCATTTAGTATCAGAAGTTTCTCTTAAACTACCTTTGGTGAATTAAAATACACAAACAGGTCAGCAGTGACGTACTTAGAGGACAGAGCTATCAAATTAACGTGGATAGCAAGTCAGATCATTTGATGTTTATTAATGAGAAAAGTTTGAGTTGATAGCAGACAAATTCCTGGCAAATCTGACCACAATTTGAGAATTATTGAGAAGCTCCAGAAAGAGACACGTGAGATTTCTGAAAAAATTTTCTTTTCAGCAGCATTCCCATTGCTCTCCACCATTCTCACTCAAGTACATTTTTAAAGCACTGTGTCATGTGCGAGACAGTCAAACACGTCAGTCTAGTGCGTGTTTACATTGAAAACAATGGAAGTCACGTTGCATGATTTATTTAAATACTCCCCTCTTATATTTTGCATGAAAGGAAACTCGTACAAATGCATATGCAATAATGTCCACAATAACTGTCCTTTTCATTTCTAACTTTTCACTGCATGCGTATATCCTGACAGCTGTTAGTAAATCTGTCCTTAATATCTCAGATACATTTATGATTTCATTGTGACTTTTCCAAGTGCACTTGTCATTTGGTTTTTGGATTTTCCACTCTTACACTCTAAAAACGATGTTCTTCCAGTATTTTTTGTCTTGTTTTCCAGTACAAATATAAAAACCTTAAATCAAGATACATTACTTGAGAAGCAAAATGACAAAAAAGATATCAAGTCTTGCTTTCTGATAAATGTATCAAGAAAAAAAAATTAACTTAATTCGAAAGAAAAACAGATATTTGCAAATATTGTTCTTGTTTTAAGCAAAAGCTCATTTTTGTTTTTGGGGTTTTTTCCAGAAACAAGATTTAAAGGGATAGTTCACCCAAAAAAGAAAATATGATTTACTCGCCTTCAGTCATCCTAGGTGTATAGACTATCTTCTTCAGACGAACACAATGGGAGATATATTAACCCTGTGCGGTCTTCGGGGTCTTTTGACCGCAGATGATGTCGCAAATTTAAAAAAAATTTCTCTTTGTCCAAATGGCATGAAAAAATTGGAGTTATATCTGTTTTATGTTAGTGTAAAAAAAAAGTTATGTTCGTGGTCTTCGGGGTCTCTGGAGACCCGGGGCAAACAAAATGTAATTTTGTAACAATATAATATATTTTTTAAAAAACCAATGTAATTTTACTCTGTTTATTAATTTTTCTCAACATTTGTGCAGTTTTTGGAGGATTCGTGATATCTTTTAAATTTATATAAACAAATTAATAAATATTTTTGAAATAGGTTTATGCATGAACAGCTTTTTATGTAAAATTCACTTATAAAAGGCCCAGATTTAACTTCATTCATGTGGATAACATGGATAATTTGACATGGTTTAGTGTAAGATTTTTGCCATCTTTTAAAAATTCAGTTTTAAAAGTAAAAACTATCACTTTTACAGTAGATGGCTGCAGAGCTCCACTATTTGCTATGTGCTATTTGAATGACTGAAAGATGTCTTTTCACAAGTTTTTTTCAGTTGGATTCAAAATATCCATGTTATCCACATGAATGAAAGTTGAAAATCTGGGCCTTTTATAAAGTGAATTTTACATAAAAAGCTGCTTTTGCATAAAATATTTTTTAATTTATTTATATAAATTTAAAAGATATCACAAATCCTCCAAAAACTGCACAAATGTTGAGTAAAAACATTAATAAACAGAATAAAAATTACATTGGTTTTTAAAAAATATTGTTACAAAATTGCATTTTGTTGCCGGGGTCTCCAGAGACCCCGAAGACACGAGTGTAGTCCCTTAAACGAAGACCGCACAAATATTCTGGCTCTTCCAAGCTTTATAATGGTAGTGAATGGGGGGCGAGATTTTGAAGTCCCCAAAAAAGTGCATCCATCCATCATAAAAGTAATCCACACGGCTTCAAGGGGTTAATATAGGCCTTCTGAAGTGAAGTGACGGGTTTTTGTAAGAAAAATATCCATATTTAAAACTTTATAAACTAAAATAACTAGCTTCCGGCAGACGACCGTACGCAAGTCAACTTGGGTCAAAAAGTTACTCTTTTGGCATATGCCGACTTGCGTAGGCCATCTGCCAGAAGCCAGTTATTCACTACCATTCACTGGGGATACATGGGATATTTTATTTTTTATTTTTGGGTGAACTATCTCTTTAATATCTTAAGTCATTTTGCTTCTCAAGTAAATGTGTCTTGATTTTAGAATGTTTAGATATTTGTACTGGAAAACAAGTCAAAGAAAGTCATCTTTTTTTGCAGTGTACCTTTGTTTTATTATGTCTGAATGTGGTTATTTTTGATGATAAAGTGCTGCCGGTTCATTAAACTCTCACTCTGTAGTTTTGAGGTCATCGTCTGTAGCGTCAGTTCAAAGACATCCCCGCAGACGGCTTTTATTGAAGTTAAGATGTCCACGACTTTCTCATGACCTCACTTCTGGACCCTTTCTGAACAAAGAACAAAGGTTTACGTCAACTTGTCCACCTTTGAGAGCATCATGGCAAGAGCTGGAGAGAGAGAGAGTAGGTTAAAGAATTAAAGCGAGAGCGGTTCTCTCCTGTCATTCTCTCTGTCGAGATGCGAATCCGTGCTGCGCCAGCACACACACGCACACACACACACACAAGCAAGCCGCTGACTTGGGAAAATCAGCGAGAGGAGGGTGCAAAATCCCTCTTTATCGAAAATTGGCTCTCCCAGTGAACAGCCCTCTAACAGAAATCCAGTGGGGTTTCCAAGGAAACCGTTCCACGGATCTGAAACTGTGAGCAAAGCCGGAGATGAATAGCTGATTTGTAGGACACACAACAATAGCGGTGCAAGGCATAATTGTACGATAATGAACACAAATCAGGGAGAAAAGAAACAAGTGGTCAGGTGATTAATGTCCAGTGAGGCGTGAACATCAGGTGTGTGATGCTATGTTGTTGTTCTAGTCAACTGAAGCCATCACTGATTCACAATATACAGTAGAGGCCAAAAGCGATGTCCGGAGGGGATTTTTGTTTTTAATGACACTACAAGTTTGATTAAACCATTCGACCATCCATTCAGAAACGTCCTAAAAGTTGTAACTTCTTCCTGAGTCTCTCCATCAGTGTCGACTCCGGTTTGAACAATGTAAGGCTGAACACTGTCGTCATTTTGGCTGCGTGAGATTCTCCAGCTTTGTTGTTGTTGAGCTGTTAAAGCTCCGCCCTCTTCTGGAAAGGGGGCGGGAGCAGCAGCTCATTTGCATTTAAAGGGACACACACAAAAATGGCGTGTTTTTGCTCACACCCAAATAGAGGCAAATTTGACAAGCTATAATAAATGATCTGTGGGGGATTTTGAGCTGAAACTTCACAGACACATTCTGGGATACAGAATGACACAGTGACTGATTAAATGTGTGTGAATTACCTGAATCTGTGCGTCTCTCAACAGTGTTCGGTAGCGAATAATCTAGCGAATAGAATAGTCTTTGCTTCTTTAAGTAATGTGACTTTTTATCTCACAATTCGACTTCTTTTCTCAGATTTGTGAGATATAAACTCGCAATTCTGAGAAAAAAGTCAGAATAGCAAGAAAAAAAGTCAGAATTGTGAGTTTATATGCTTCAATTGTCAGTTTATAAATCGCAATTCTGACTTTATTTCTTGCAATTCTGATTTTTCTCTCGCAATTCTGACTTTATTTCTTGCAAATCTGACATTATAACTCGCAATTCTGACTTTATTTCTTACAATTGTGAAATTCTCCCACATTATAACTGACTTATTCTTGACAATGATTTTCTCTCGCAATTCTGACATTTTCTGCAATTCTGACATTATAACTCGCAATTCTGACTTTATTTCTACAATTGGATCTCCGCAATTCTGATTTTTTCTTGCAATTGACATTATAACTCACAATTCGACTTATTCTTGCAATTTGATTTTTCTCGCAATTCTGACTTTTTCTTGCAATTCTGAATTATAACTCGCAATTCGACTTTATTTCTTGCAATTGTGAATTTTCTCTCGCAATTCTGACTTTTTTTGCAATTCGACATTATAACTCACATTCTGACTTATTTATTACAATTGTGATTTTCTCTCGCAATTTGACTTTTTTCTTGCAATCTGACATTATAACTCACAATCTGACTTTATTTCTTGCAATTGTGATTTTTCTCTCGCAATTCTGACTTTTTTCTTGCAATTCTGACATTATAACTCACAATTCTGACTTTATTTCTTGCAATTCTGATTTTTCTCTTGCAATTCTGACTTTATAACTCACAATTCTGACTTTTTTTCTTTGCAATTCTGCATATAACTCGCAATTCTGACTTTATTTCTTGCAATGCTTCACAATTCTGATTTATTCTTGATTGGTGATTCTCTCACAATTCTGACTTTATTTCTGCAATTCTGCTTTTTCTTGCAATTTGACTTTCTCGCAATCTGACTTTTTTTCTTGCAATTCTGACTTATCTCTTCTGACTTTATTCTTGCAATTCTGATTTTTCTCTCGCAATTCTGACTTTTCTTGCAATTCTGACATTATAACTCGCAATTCTGACTTTATTTCTTACAATTGTGATTTTTCTCTCGCAATTCTGACTTTTTTCTGCAATTCTGACATTATAACTCGCAATTCTGACTTTATTTCTTGCAATTGGGAGTTTACAGGCTGTAAGGACCTTTGAAATAACTGAAATCAATTGGCGCAGTGATACATTACTGTAATCCGGTCAAAACCTGCTTGGAACTACTTTAGCTGTGCGTTTACTGGAAAATAATGGCACAATGTTCATCAACCAATCAAAATCAAGCATTCAGCAACCCCATAGTATGGAACAAACATAAATTTCAGTCTCATTCATTATAAACAACATTTATTATAAACAGAAAGCCTAAACCTAGAGCTTAAAAGAGTGTATTGATTTCACTATGTTTAACAGATTCCTGAAAAAGGAGTTTCCTCCACAATTCATCATCTTTAAAACCAGAACTGACCTGAAATGAAGCTCCGCAGCTTCAAACAGGGCACACGCCAGGTCCGATAGCATATCTCTGAACATAAGAAGCCCTCTCTCCTGATGGAGGGTAATTGCCTTACTGTGTAACATGTCCCAGAGCCTTTAAACTCAGGCAAACTGCTGGAAGTTTTTATGGCTGGAGGTAATTGGTTCCAGGCGGCGCTGGGAAACCGAGAGTTGAAGGCCTTGGGCTGGACGAGCCCCTGCAGGTTCGTCTTTTGTCCGCGTCCCCCGAAATCAAGCGTTTTACCTTCTGTTCTATCAGGGCATCCGTCCCAGCACCTCATCGAGAAACAACCATCCCCGTTACTCCCTAAATAGAGCAGATATCTGCGCTGAACATGTGGTTGTGTTTTAATCATTGTTTATAGTTTGATTGATGTAGCGTCAAGGCCAAAGTTGGACCTGCTGTCTTTTGTTGTTTGTCAAGTTGTTGTGTAATCTAAGTTCAGTTCCAGAATCTAGTGAGCTGCCTTGCTGTCTGCTGTCTACATAGGCTGCATCCTGACTGAAATGGACAGAGTTTGTAGTTATTATGTTGCTTGGCTAATGGCACAATAATCTAATTATCTTAAAACTGTACAGAACATGCAAATGTTGGCTAGAATAGTCCATTCTCGGTTAGAGTGAATTGTTTTGTGTATACTTTCTGATATATATTTTCAATATTGAATAATCAAATATAAATGTTTCTTGAGCAGCAAATCATCATATTAGAATGATTTCTGAAGGATCATGTGACACTGAAGACTGGAGTAATGATGCTGAAAATTCAGCTTTGATCACAGAAATAAATGACATTTACAGCTTTTGAACAGTAGTTTACTTCCACTTCAGGTACAGTCAAGTGCATTGCACTGTTGGATAAAGCATTGCACACAGTATTCTGTGTCTTGTATATCATTCCATGCATACAGAAATTGTGCATACTATGCACCGATTACATATTATATGCTGTTAAAATAGCAATAGTAGCATGTTAGGGTGCTACTCTAAACATAGACACTTTTGTTGCAATACATATTTGAACAGCGACTGTTGTAAAGTGGTTTTGTCTAGGTGAGCAGCTCACTATGGTTTTGGAAGAGAGCAAATGTCTGGGCAGATTGAGAAAGGATGTTTGTGTGTGTGTGTGTGTGTGTGCGTAAGAGAGAGAGAAAAATTCTGACTTAGTCTCAGCAGGTTAAAGCGTTCTGCAAAGCTTCCCTCACTGACATACACCAGGTGTGACAGATAAGCACTCCCTCTCATCCCTGTAGTTTCAACAAGGTTAGTTTAAAATTCCTGATCTTACTTTGATCGGTTCGTCATTGCACACTAATCTTAAGCAGAAAAAGTGTGTTACTTTGTAATCTTTCATCAGAATGTAATTCATAAAACAGAAAGAAACAAAGGCTATGTTCACACTGTCAGTTTTGGGGATTGACAAATACAAAGTTCTGTCATGAAACTCTAGATGGCGCAGGCTAATAGGCCCTTAACTCAACCTGCTTGCAAGGGCTTTAGCCCCCCTAAATTTCCACCCAGCCCCCCTAAAAATTTGTGATTAACTTCGTAATATGTACACTAATTCGAGGACGATGTGAGTGCATTTATTGATAGATTGTTATGATATCTGCATCTGTGTAGTTCTTTGTCATGCAGTTTACATAATATGATGCGGGAGCAATTTAAGACGGTTTCAAGTAAAAGTAATTTACTTTCATCTAACTGATATGAGATTTTGGGCCCTATTTTAACGATCTAAACGCAAAGCGCACGGCACAGGTGCACTCAGGGCGTGTCCAAATCCACTTTTGCTATTTTAACGACGGAAAAACGGTCCATACGCCGGGGCGCATTTTTGAAATGGGTTGTCCCTATTCTCTTAATGAGTAATGGGCGTAACGTTCAGAGTGTCATCTCCCATTCCCTTTAAGAGCGAGATGCGCTCGCGCCATGGCGGATTGCCATTTACATGGCGGAATTTGTTGGCGATGAGTCAGTTAATATATATGTGTGTGCATTGGCACGATTGTTCAATTAATTAGCCAATTTCGTTCATCATTATAAGTAGTAATAGGCTGAATTGAAAATAGGTAGCCTAATTCTAATACACGCAATGACTATTCATCATTACATTTTTATATTTATGTAGCCTACACAATAATATTCTTTTACACTGTAATCCTTTGTGTTTTAATATTTGGCATGTTTGTGTGATGCGCATCCCTGTGTGTAATAAGCAAAGTCAACGCGCACTGTGGACGCGCCCAGAGGCGCAGTTTCTACCAACGCGCTCAAACAAAAAAATATTGCGCCATTGACTTTAGACTTTAGACCAGGTTTGAGTTGGTCTATGGTGCAGTCTATTTTCAGCTCCTTAAAATAGCAATGCGCCGGCAATGCGCCTGAACACACCTCTTTTTTAGACCAGCACGCCCATGGGTGCACTAACTGGCGCAAATGCATTTACTAATTTAAGGACGTGCCGCTGAACGGGGAAACGTGAGCGACGCCGGACGCAAACTAGCAAACACACTTGCGTCGCATTGCACCGGGTGTTATAGGGCCTTTGTGACTTCATACAGTGCCATAAATTGTGCCATAAATCCAAAAGGAAAGAATGAGCAAATGAGTGGTCCTCTGCAGCCATCTAATGGTTATAGTGGTAATTTCATGTCATTTTCATGTTAAAAGTGTTTGTTTTCCACCAAAATATTTTAAAAATATTTTACCCACATATTGCCAATCTAGACAATATAAAGTTTGTCTATATTTTTAATGAATATTAGCTGATAATTTAAAATGGTTAGAAATTGAAGGGTTAGTTCACCCAAAAATGAAAATTCTGTCATTAATTCTCACCCTCATGTCGTTCCACACCCGTAAGACCTTCATTCATCTTCGGAACACAAATTAAGATATTTTTATTAAAATCCGATGGCTCAGTGAGGCCTCAATTAACAGCAAGATAATTAACATATCAGATGCCCAGAAAGCTATTAAAGACGTATTTAAATCAGTTCATGTGACTACAGTGGTTCAACCTTAATGTTATGAAGCGACAAGAATACTTTTTGTGTGCCAAAAAAAACCCTAAATAACAACTTTATTCAACATTATCTAGTGATGGGCGATTTCAAAACACTGCTTCATGAAGCTTTGAAGCTTTACGAATCTTTTGTTTTGAATCAGTGGTTCGGAGCGTGTATCAAACTGCCAAAGTCATGTGATTTCAGTAAATGAGGCTTCGTTAAGTCATAAGTGTTTCAAAATTTCAATGGTTCACCACTGGGGGGCGTGACTCTGTAGTCCACTCTAGTCACATGAACTGTTTTAAATACGTCTTTAGTAGCTTTCTGGGCATCTGAAAGTGTTAATTATCTTTCTGGAATGGAGGCCTCACTGAACCATTGGATTTCATCAAAAATATCTTAATTTGTGGATGAAGGATGAAAGAAGGTCTTACGGGTGTGGAACGACATGAAGGTGAGTAATTAATGATAGAATTTTCATTTTTGGGTGAACTAACCCTTTAATTCAATATTCAGGGACTGACTAGATAGATGATGTAGAATGTACTGTATTGTTCATGCCTACCCTAGTAACAAACAATGTATTAAATAATTTTTTTTTTTAGATCATATCCTCATTGGGGGCTGAGCCCCCCAATTTTGAAATCCTAGAATCGCCCCTGTGTACAGGAGAGCAAATTAACCCAGAATATAAATGCAACGTGCAGTTTCTCTAAAGCGTTTTTTCACAGAAAACCATTATAAAGAAAACACTTAACCATTTACAGCGTAGCGCTCATATTCTGGGCTCATCTGCTCGCCCGTGTATAGTATGCATCATCAATAAGTCATATACTGAGTTTGATCTTAATATCGCTGTTTTAGTACATTAAGGCACTTTAAGTGTTTTTCACGTTAAGCGTTTTAGAATGTCCTGCTGTTTTTAGTGATTGAAATACCACAGCAGGTGCTGGATATGGATCACAAGTGCTATATTTTTCACATATTTTTGGTTTTCTTCTTTTGAGAGGTGATCTAAATATTCATGGCTTGAAACATCCTTTGCCGGAGGTCTATGGATGTTTTGCCCTCCAGGTCTCCATGCCAGTCATGTGACTGAAGACTATGAATCGATGGTTTGAAAGGTTTGGAATGCAGTTTTGAAAGTTTGCTTTTCCCCCATTCAGTAGATTGAGCTGTATTTGTGTGATCTTGTCACCAAGATGACCGTCGAGAGGATTGTGTTGCTTTTAGGCGACTTTGATTCTGCTGAAGAAAGTTGTTTGTGGCTAATGGGCTTCCCATTGAGCGTGTAATTCTGGGAGACAGCCTTTGTCTCTCGAGTCCCAGCTGAACATGCGCCTGCCGCAAGGAGATTTCGACAAGGCCTCAGCATATTTTTTACGGATTTTGCGAGAGATCAGCGTCTCTGCTAAGATTTCGACTTGAGAGGCTTCACGGGTTTTGTTCTCGGCAGACTACACATTACATGGCAGAGCGCTTTCTGCACCGCATGCTCTTCTCAATGGCTCTGAAATGGGATGCAGTGATATCACACAACTTTGCCATATGTTTTGAGGATAAGAGCTGTGTTTACTTATCTAATCGCTGTTTAATATAAAATAAAGCAGTAAGACATAGGAGGCCATGTGTATCAGTAATTATACCATAATTAAAGAAATAATGAAGATTTCTGGTGGTCATTTTATTATGTGCTTTTGTCATTTTTATTAGTTTTTGCTTTTTATATACTATTTTTTTATATATTTACAACTTGTAAAATGCCTTATGGGAGGAACAAATCGACATTTACATGATTACATGCAGCAGATTTCAATTTTAAACATATTAAACATGATGCTTCCCATCACGATCAGCCACAAGACATGCAAAAACTAATGTTTTTGTCAAACCTGGCATCAAGTGTTGTGAGGAACCATTTTTGATGCTTCAAACTTGGCTCATCCAATCAGATTTTAGCATTGCATCTTCTCTCTTTTCCTTCACAGGCGGCGTCTTCAGCCCTCAGCAGCTTGGGTCACGTCTACACGGCCATCGGCGACTATCCCAATGCCCTGGCCAGCCACAAGCAGTGCTCCTGTTGGCCAAACAGTCAAAGGACCAGCTGTCCGAGGCCCGTGAGCTGGGCAACATGGGAGCCGTCTACATCGCGATGGGTGACTTCGACAACGCCGTGCAGTGCCGAACAGCACTGAGCATCGCCAAGAGCCTCGGCAACAAGCGCGAGGAGGCACGCGCCTACAGCAACCTGGGTAGCGCTTACCACTATCGGCGTAACTTCGACAAGGCCATGTCCTACCACACACACGTGGCTGGAGCTCGCACAGGAGCTGGAGGAGAAGAGCATCGAGATGAGGGCGTACGCAGGGCTGGGACACGCCGCCCGATGCATGCAGGACCTGGAGGGGCGAAGCAGTACCACGAGCAGCAGCTCAGCATTGCAGAAGGCCTGAAGGACCGCGCCGCCGAGGGCAGGGCTTCATCCAACCTGGGTGAGCATTGGCTAAAATTGTTCACAAAGGTTCCTTGCTGAAAAAAATGTGCTTCTGTCATTTTATAAGTTTTAAATATTTCTAAATAGCTTTTTATTTCAGTAATTTATTTTTTTGCTTTTGTCATTTTTATTAACTTTTTTGTTTCTATATAGCTTTATTTTTACTCATTTATTTCAATAATTTGTCAAGTTGTTGCCAAGTTTTCATTGGCAAAATGTAGTTTAAAAATTGTCAATTCATATAATCAACCTAAACTGTTGTATAAAATGAATATCACATTTTGCAATCTTGCTGATATTCGAGAAAATACCACTCTTGCTTGTGTGATATTGCTTAAAGGTGCCCTAGAACCAGTTTTTACAAGATGTAATATAAGTCTAAGGTGTCTGTGAAGTTTCAGCTCAAAATACCCCATAGATTTTCTTTTTTTTAATTAATTTTTTTAACTGCCTATTTTGGGGCATCATTAACTATGCACCAATTCAGGCTGCAGCCCCTTTAAATCACACGCTCCCTGCCCCCCCGAGCTCTAGACTATAATACAGTGCATTTACAAAGTTCACACAGCTAATATAACCCTCAAATGGATCTTTACAAGATGTTCGTCATGCATACTGCATGCATGCGTTGGATCATGTGAGTATAGTATTTATTTGGATGTTTACATTTGATTCTGAATGAGTTTGATGGTGCTCCGTGGCTAAAGCTAACATTACACACTGTTGGAGAGATTTACAAAGAATGAAGATGTGTTTATGCATTATACTTATATGCATAAACTCAATGTATGTCTTTTCCATGTACTGAACTCTTGTTATTCAACTATGCCAAGGTAAATTCAATTTTTGATTCTAGGGCACCTTTAACTATATTATGTTATAAATGTAATATTTGAGCCGCCAGCTCTAAGTGGGACTTGAACCCGGATCTGCCGGCATGGGAGTTGGGCACTCTAACAAGAAGGCTAAAGACCGCAGCCTCTAGCGTCAGTCACTAGAACGCCTCTTAAGATCAGGGGAGTGAGGTTTACATGCACTGTCCGTTACACTCAACCCACTAAACCTCACTCCCATCCGGGTCACGGCACCAATGTAACCCCTCCTGTTCGAACCGCTTGCTCTAAGCGAGACTCGAACCCGGTCCGACGGCATAGGCGGCGTGCGCTCTAACAAGGAGGCTAAAGACCGCAGTCTCTAGTGTCAGTCGCTAGAGCGCCTCTTGAGATCAGGGGAGTGAGGTTTACATGCACGGTCCGTTACACTCACCCCACTAAACCTCACTCCCATCCGGGTCACGGCACCAATGTAACCCTTCCTGTTTGAACCACCCGCTCTAAGCAGGACTCAAACCCGGGTCTGCCAGCACAGGAGTCGGGCACTCTAACAAGGAAGCTAAGGATCGCAGTCTCTAGCTTCAGTCGTGGCTCAAAAACTACAGAAAAAAAAAGTCATTTTGGTGCATCACTGCTTATGGAAATACGAGACCAGCTTAAACCAGCTAAAACTGTCAACAAACCAGCTTAGACTGGATTAATATGGCCATTTTCAACAGGAAATTATTTCATAGAGTGGCATTGAACAAATTTAAGTTGTTTTTGCTGAATAAATGACAAATTTTCATTTTAGGTGAACTATTCCTTTAATTAAACATAAAGCTGGCAGAAATGAAAATTGAAAGCCTACCCAAAAAAAATAAATTAAGGCCAATACATAATGTTATTAGCTTGAAATATACAGTCATGATTGCTTTTGCGCATTACATTTGTCTAGTTATTAAAAACAACAGCGTGGATGAATATTTATCGTTCTATTTCCAGTTTAGTGCCTCGATGACTCAGTCATCTAGAACGAGTCCCCTTCCTTCCGCAGCAGGGGTCTGCGACGGCACTAAACCATCGGTGTGCAAGACGTACGCTGGATAAATTGAAGCCGTCGAAACCAAGTGTTTCAAAGCACGTCTAATCTCTCACTCTGACTTTTATTGCTCCAATCTCATGTTCCCTCCCTCCATCAATCTGATCCGAAACTCTCCGTGCTCTCAGATAAATAAATAGATGAACTCCCAAAAGAAAAATGTTGCCACAGGACTGTTAATATCAGGATTAGAGTAGAGAGCGCTGGATAGTGAACATTTTAGGAGTGAAATTAGGTGTTTTGTATTAGATTTGTATATATTTTGAAGAAAATGTGAGTGCAAAGCTCTCCACAATGATGCATGGTTTATTTAGCCCATTTTATCATCAGTCAGCAATGTTATTAGTGGCCACAAACTGAAGATGTTTAGGCACCTATTGTATCCATTAGTGTTCTTATTCTTCTTCTTCCTCCTTCTCCTTCCGCACGAGTCTATTATGGCAGCCCATAGAACCGCTTGCAGGAAAATGATGAAATTTGGCACACAGATAGAGGACAGTCTGAACATTCAACACTGCAAATTTGGAGTCTCTGATTCATTCCCTCTAGCGCCACCAACTGTCCAAAGTTGCACTTACGTCTATGCCAATAACTTTAAAATAAAAACTTAAAGGGTTAGTTCACCCAAAAATTCTGTCATTAATTACTCACCCTCATGCCGTTCCACAACCGTAAGACCTTTGTTAATCTTCAGAACACAAATTAAGATATTTTAGTTGAAATCCGATGGCTCCGTGAGGCCTTCATAGGGAGCAATGACATTTCCTCTCTCAAGATCCATTAATGTACTAAAAACATATTTAAATCAGTTCATGTGAGTAGAGTGGTTCAATATTAATATTATAAAGCCATGAGAATATTTTTGGTGCGCCAAAAAAACAAAAACAAAATAACGACTTATTTAGTGATGGCCGATTTCAAAACACTGCTTCAGGAAGCATCGGAGCATAAATTAATCAGTGTATCGAATCATGATTCAGATCGCGTTTCAAACTGCCAACGGCTGAAATCACGTGACTTTGGCGCTCTGAACAGCAGATTCGATACACTGATTCATTTGTGCTCCGATGCTTCCTGAAGCAGTGTTTTGAAATCGGCCATCACTATATAAGTCGTTATTTTGTCGCTCCAAAAATATTTTCGTCGCTTTATAATATTAATATTGAACCACTGTACTCACATGAACCGATTTAAATATGTTTTTTTACATTAATGGATCTTGAGAGAGGAAATGTCATTGCTGGCTATGCAGGCCTCACAGAGCCATCGGATTTCAACAAAAATATCTTAATTTGTGTTGCGAAGATTAACGAAGGTCTTACGGGTGTGGAACAACATGAGGGTGAGTAATAAATGACAGAATTTTCATTTTTGGGTGAACTAACACTTTAAGGCCTAGAAACGAAATTCTGAATTTTCCAAATAAACTTTTTCTAATTCAACCTAGAAGGTTCATCCGATTTTCACCAAAATTGGCTCAGATCATCTTCAGACTGTGCTGGGAAAAGTTATTAAAAGCTTTTTGATAGACCCAACTGTTATCAAATAACTCGCCAACAGATTAAACGAAGAGCATTTCAAAATGGATGCAAGGCTATATCTCCGCAACTCTTTCGTCTATTGAGACAAATGTCAACACAAGCATGACCTGAGCCTACTTGCAGAGTTTCTGCACAGCGCCACTTACTGGTCAGAAGAAAAATGACTATTATTATGCACTAGACAGTGATCATTTTAGGAGTGAAATCAGGTGTTTTGTACTGGATTTGTATATGTTTTGGAGAAAATATGAGTGCAAAACTCTCCACTATGATGTGTGGTTTATTTAGCCCATTTTATCATCAGTCAACAATGTTATTAGAAGCCACGAACTGAAAGTGTTGAGGCACCTATTGGATCCATTAGCATTCTTATTATTCTTCCTCCTCCTTCTTCCGCTCTTGAGTCTATGGCAGCCCATAGTTATCTTCGCAACTCTTTAGTGTATTGAGACAAAACTTGGTACATGTCATCACAAACATGATCTGAGCCTACTTGCAGTGTTTCAGTACAGCGCTACATACTGGTCAGAAGAAAAATACCAAGCAGCATACCAAGTCGAATGATACCCAGTTTTCCCATATCGACCATTTTGAGTGTCGGCCATCTTGAATTTTGTCGTAAAATGCTGTATTTTATGAATGCATTAGCATATCATTACGAAAATTGGTATGTGTCCTTTGAACTATGCCCTGAAGGTACTCAAAATGTTTTAAGATGTGTGCGCTGATAGCCTCATGGGCACCGCTGGCATACAGCACCATTGCGCTTCGGGCAAACTGAGTTCGAGTCCCAACTCACAGATCTTTCCCAGTCCCGTCCCCCTCTCACTCTCCCACTTCGCTTCCTGTCTGCTCACTGTCCTATCATAATAAAGGCAAAAATGCCAAAAATAAACCTTTAAAAACAGTTTTGAGATGACGCCACCTTGTGGTCAAAAATGATAATGAAATTTTTCAAAATGCTAAACTTCCGCATATTGACACCAAACTTTGTAGAGTATGTGTCATTGTCACCTCACGCTGGCCACACCACATTAATTTGGTAACAGCGCCACCTAATGAGCAAAATTTATAAGCAATAAAATCATATTACTAGTGATTATATTCAAATTGTTCAGCCTAAAATGATCTAAAAATGTCTTTAATTATTTATTGCTGCAGTTGCTTTTCTATAGTTTTTTTAAGATCAAGTTTTTTTTATTTAATCTTTATTATATTTTATTTCAGTTTCTGACAACAAAATGTAATAATTTTTGTTTTAGGTAACAATAACAACACTGTCTGTCAGGCAAAAATTGTTAGTCAAATAGCTTTTGAAAGTTATAATACAGGTCTTTTCGGGAAGCTGCATGATTTGAGGCGTTGTTCACGTCATGTTATTCACTTGTCAAAGTTTAATAATTGCAGTTAGGTTTTTGTTCAGATCTGTAACCATAAGGATGAGCAGTGGTGTTAGTTAAACACTACTTTTGCAGTCTTGAAGTGTTGATGAATTTGCATAGTAGCACAGGGAGGTCCATAGGGTGATATTTACGGCCTGTGTAGCTCTCGTGGAAATAAATGAAATCAATTTCTTTCCACTTTTGCGTACGGCTGTGATAAATTTGTATTGGAAGGGTGTGCGATCAGGTGAGCTCATTTAAAATGGGGATATAAATATTACTAGATTACTCCCAGCGTCTCTGAGGTTGTTACTCTGCGAACAGGTTTATTGTTCAGACCTAATGATGTAGGAGAGGTTGCACAGATGAGATGCACTCGCGGTGAGTAATGCATCCTCTGCAGACTCATGCTAAGCTTTTGAAAACGCAGAGCCGACGGAGTGGCTGCCGCCAACATCCCAGCGCTCTTTCAATCACTGGCCGGCCTCGCGGTGCAGGACAGGGAGCTGCTCGATTTGATCGATCAGAGTTATTAATAGCTGGAAGGGCTGAAAGAAAAGTTGCGCTTATAAAATTAACAGTCTCATGCGGTGAGATACCTGGAAGTGCACACATTGATCTCGCTGTCAAAGTTGGAATCTGAGAAACAGATTTTTAAAGGTAAAGCAGACATGTTTGATTAAAGGTTTAATATGTTTACTCATGGGCTGATTGAGCTCAACAAACATGTTTTATTAGCTACTGATGTCGATATCTATGACATGTACCTAAAAGTCACGTAGTAGAAACCGCAAAAAAAATCCCATTCATTTTCTCCATAGAGAAATTGATTTTTAATGGTAACAGATAATCCTTTTAATCATTCTAAAACATAATTTACTTACTAATTTATTTGGATTGTTAGCACTCCCATAAAGCATTTCGAAAGAATAAAGTCTCTCTAAAACAACCTTAGTATTATTTGGATATTTAAAATGAAATATATAAAATGTATAATTTATTATTTAATAGTGTAGTATAAGTAGTATACTTTAAAATTTTGCAATAAATGTAATATTGAAAATAAACAATATTTAAAAAATGTTGTTTTACACAAATAGTCAGTGACTTTAAGTAAATAATTTTACATTATATTGTTTTATTTAATTATGGTCATTCACAGTGCATCATGGTAATAATTTCCTTATAAAAGTATTTGTTTTTATGACTTGTTAATTTTTTTGTGTCTAATAAAAGTTTGTATAGTCATTTTTACAATTGTTTTGAATTTATTGAGAAAATGAATTGGAGAAATATGGAATCAATGCTACTGAAAAAGTGAGCAGTCATGCATTAAAAAACTAATTTTGTGATTTTTGTGCATAATTTTTGTAATATGCACAAACTATTTTTAACATGCATATTCATACACTCTAAAAAATGCTGGGTTAAAATCAACCCAAGTTGGTCTGAAAATGGACAAACCGAGCGATTGGGGTAGTTTTGACCCAGCGATTAGGTTGTTTTAACCCAGCGATTAGGTTGTTTTGACCCAGCGATTGGGGTTGTTTTGACCAAGTGATGAGAACCTGCAATTGCCCAGCGATTAGGTTGTTTTAACCCAGCGACCCAGCGATTGCCACCCAGCGATAGATTGAGAACCCGCGATTAGGTTGTTTAACCCAGCGCCCAGCGACTGGATTGTTTCAACCCGATTGGGTAGTTTTAACCCAGCGATTAGGTTGTTTTAACCAGCGACTGGGATTGTTTCAACCCAGCGATTGGGGTAGTTTTGACCCAGCGACGCGACTGGGATTGTTTGCGATTGTTTTGACCAGCGATTGGGGTTGTTTTGACCCAGCGATTTTCAACCAGCGATTGGGGTTTTTAGGTTGTTTTAACCCAGCGATTAGGTTGTTTTGACCCAGCCCAGCGATTGTGTTTTAACCCTGCGATTGGGGTAGTTTTGACCCAGCGATTAGGTTGTTTTGACCCAGCGATTGAGATTGTTTTAACCCTGCGATTGGGGTAGTTTTGACCCAGCGATTTGTTTTGACCAGCGTTGTTTCAACCCGCGATTGGGTAGTTTTGACCCAGCGATTAGGGTTTTAACCCATCCCAGCGACCAACCCAGCGATTGGGGTAGTTTTGACCAGCGACCCAGCGATGGGATTGTTTCAACCCAGCGATTGGGGTAGTTTTGACCCAGCGATTAGGTTGTTTTAACCCAGCGACTGGGATTGTTTCAACCCAGCGATTGGGGTAGTTTTGACCCAGCGATTAGGTTGTTTTGACCCAGCGACTGGGATTGTTTCAACCCAGCGATTGGGGTAGTTTTGACCCAGCGATTGTTTTTGGGATTGTTTCAACCCAGCGATTGGGGTAGTTTTGACCCAGCGATTAGGTTGTTTTAACCCAGCGATTAGGTTGTTTTGACCCAGCGATTGGGGTTGTTTTGACCCAGCGATTGAGATTGTTTTAACCCTGCGATTGGGGTAGTTTTGACCCAGCGATTAGGTTGTTTTAACCCAGCGTTAGGGTTTTGACCCAGCGATTGAGATTGTTTTAACCCTGCGATTGGGGTAGTTTTGACCCAGCGATTGGGGTTGTTTTGACCCAGCGATTGTTTCAACCCTGCGATTGGGGTAGTTTTGACCCAGCGATTAGGTTGTTTTAACCCAGCGATTAGGTTGTTTTGACCCAGCGATTGAGATTGTTTTAACCCTGCGATTGGGGTAGTTTTGACCCAGCGATTGGGGTTGTTTTGACCCAGCAACTGGGATTGTTTCAACCCTGCGATTGGGGTAGTTTTGACCAGCGATTAGCGATTAGGTTGTTTTGACCCAGCACCCTGCGATTGGGTAGTTTTGACCCAGCGATTAGGTTGTTTTGACCCAGCGATTGAGATTGTTTTAGCGATTAGGTACCCAGCGATACCCAGCGATTGGGGTTGTTTTGACCCAGCGATTGGGTTAAATATTTGGCCAATTTGCTGGGTAGTTTTATTTAGCTCAACTATTGTTTAAAAATTGCTGTATTGTATGCTTAAAATGAACCCAAAATAGGTTGGAAATGAACATTTATTAATTAAAGTTTAATGAATAATAATTAAGCAATAAACATTTATTAAATTCCTTATTAATAAATGTTCACCTTTTGATGATTATTGTTGCCTCTAGTAATTATGTGTCTGATTTTTAATTTCCAACCTATTTTGGGCTCATTTTAATCCAGCCATACAGTCATTTTAAAACAACCCAATCACTGTGTTTGTCCATTTTCAACCCAACTTGGGTTGTTTTTAACCCAGCATTTTTTAGAGTGTAACCTGGCAAACTTGAACACGGTGACAATATAATGATTATTATCACTGCATTTTCTATTATTATTTTAGCATTGATTACTGCAGTACTGTTACTTATAGATAATGATCTGTAAGATCTAGTATGGATTGAAACACAAAGGTCTGTCCCTCTAGCACAGCCAAAACACGTTTCCTTCCTCTGCAGACCCAGAAAACACCTCCTTTCCCGCTCAGGTGGGATGCATGGAGTATCGCTTTAATGCTCTCAACTCATATTTTATTAAAACAGGTTTTGAGTTTAGTTGTTGTTGCGATATTTAAGCCCTGAGCAACGTGAATTTGATCCCCTGTTGTGATAGTGCTGAGTGGACGGTAACTGGAGGCTTTTTTCTCCTCGCCGAGAGCCGCAGGCCATAAACACACTTCACACCGCGGTTAGAAGCGTGAGAAGATGAGTGTTCAGATGTGGACAGTGTGCGTAGGGCTTGAGCTGTAGGTTTGCGTGTGTGAAAGGTTAGCGGTGTGTGTGTTTCTGTTGGGTTAGCGGTGTCTGGGTTGTGTGTTATTAGGGTTTCAGTATTGTTAGGGAAATGTCTGTGTGTTTTAGTATGGTTAGCAGTGGGGATGAATGATTTGGGGGGAAAATTGAATCAATTTTTGTAATAAAAATTGCAATAGTGATTTAAAATGCAGTTAAACAAACAAACATACAACAAAAACACCAGGTTTGTTGTGCTTGTTTGTAGAGCTGCACAATTTGGTCAAATATTTTTTTGATTTTATATATATATTATATATATATATATATATATTATATATATATATATATATATATATATATATATATATATATATCTATAAAAATAAAATATTATAACAATATTATTTGTATAATAATTATTATTATACAAATCATTAAAATATTAAACAAAATAAGAAATATTACTTGTAATTTTATTTCACTGTAAAATTGAGAAAAATAAAAATAATATTAGGAAAATTATGTAATAATTTTATTTTATAGAACAATAGTAAAATGACAGTAGTAATATTTCAGTCAATATTCAATTATTGTTATCTGTGTGTTTAAGTAAGTTTAGCAGTGTGTGTGTGTGTGTGTGTGTGTGGTTGTGTGCGATTGTTTGTTGTGTATGTTTGTGCTGTGTGTATGCTTGCGTGTGTGCTTGTGCGTGTGTGCTTCTGTGTGTGTGCACTTGTATGTGTGTACGCTTGTGGGTGTGCGCTTGTGTGTGTGCGCTTGTGTGTATGCTTGCGTGTGTGCGCTTGTGTGTTTGCGCCTGCGTGTGTGCTTGTATGTGTGTGTACGCTTGTGTGTGCGCGCAGTGTATACGTGTGTGTGCTCTTGTGTGTGTTGTATGTGTGTACGCTTGTGTGTGTGTCCGTGTGTGTGTGCGCTTGTGTGTGTGTACACTTGTGTGTTTGCTCTTTGTGGTGGTTGCTTTGTGTGTGCTTGTATGTGTGCGTACGCTTGTGTGTGTGTGTATTTGTGTGTGTGTGCACATGTGTATACGTGTGTGTGCTCTCACATGTGTGTGTGCTTGTGTGTGTGTGCTTCTGTGTGTGTGCGCTTGTATGTGTATACGCTTGTGTGTCTGTGTGTGTGTGTGTGTGTATGTGTACGCTTGCGTGTGTGTGCTTGTGTGTTTGCGCTTGTGTGTGTGCGCTTGTATGTGTGTGTACGCTTGTGTGTGTGTGTTCGTGTGTGTGTGTACACTGTGTGTGCTGTGTGTGTGCTTGTGCGTGTGTGTGTGTGCTTGTGCGTGTGTGTGTGCTTGTGCATGTGTGTGCTTGCGTGTGTGTGTACTTGAGTGTGTGTGCGCGTATGTGTATACGTGTGTGTGCTCTCACGTGTGTGTGTGTGTGTGCTGTGTGTGTGTGTGTGAGTTTCTCTCATGACTCTTGTTTTAGAACATTACACATTGTTGATATTCATTTTCTACGCTCCATAGCTGTAGGCAGAACATTAGCCGGTTTGTCTCATTTCTTTTTCCTTAGATTAATATTCCGAGTCATTTAAAGGCTTGTGGAGCTGCTTTAGAATTGATGCTGCTCTCTAATGTAGTGAATAGCTTCTCATGAAGTAAAGTAAATCATTATCTACTGTTATAAACCCACACTTGTGGAAGACTACACATGTTGTGTTCATACTGTGTAATCTTTAGAAACATACCCCCAAAATAAATGTATATATATATGTATATATTAAACGTTTAATGAAACGAGCGCTGTCTCATTATGGATTCGTCATCTGTTGCTAAACAGCTCGCCACAACATTGCAGAATTGCGTTGAATTAGCAGCGCTGAAGGGTTTCATAACTCGGGGTGCTCACCTCATTTCAAAATTACAAGTGTGAAACGTTACTTAAAGAACCGTTAAAAGCGTCATTAACACGAGGTTAAAATGCATTAACCCAGGGTGAAGTCTAGTGTGAAAAGCCTGTTTGATGTGTTGCTTTGACAGTTGTTACCAGCGGTCACGTTTGAGGCCCTGTTTCCACAGACAGTTATTTTGTGCCGTCTCCAGTACGCTGCGGCAGTGCAAGTATGCGACAGCACGCCAAAACCACCGGGGATATAGAGGAAACACTGGAATATTCCAAAATAGAGCTTTAAAAATTCCAAAGAATTCCAGACTCCCGTTACTCTTAGACATTATTAGGCAGGGTGTTTATGAACAATCTGTGGCCGGTAAGAAACACTAACCATGCTTTACTTCGCCGAAAGTGGAAGCAGAGAATAAACACGAGCTTTTCCGCAAGAGACTTAATGTAAAATTAATGCATCTGGGGAACTGTTGCCAGCCGCAGTTTAGAACTGTTTTACTTTTCGACTGAAGCCAACAACAAAGCTGACCCTAGAATCTCGCCGCGTTCAAAGTCTGCCATTTGTTTGTCCCCGTCTTCCCTTGAGCTTTTCGAGACTGGCTCTGAGCTGTAAATCATACCGGGCCTAGTTAGCGTTCGATGTTTGAATGGGAGGAGACGAGACTGGAATGGTTTTGAGAGACAGACAGGAATCATAACAAAGGAAAATAGCTGTGGAACTGACATGACTGCTGAAATACAGCTGCACTTACCGTATTATTAATATTTTTTTTTACTTTCCGTCAGCCGCCTCTTATTGCAGTCACTTTACGTAAAATGTTGGTTTCCGTTAAATAAGTAGTGTATGCTTGAGGTGAAGATATTAAGAGGGGTCGCTTCTGGTGGTTTTTCTGCTTTGAACCAGCTGCAAAATGAATCACAACACAATAAACTTTGATTTGAAGCAAAACAATGTTTGAAAATTGGAATAAAAGACAAAGACACGAGACTGTTAAGCAAAATTAATCTATTTTCCCTTGAAGCATTGCTGATAACATAATCAAATCAGAAACAATAGGACAATATCAAGCTGGTTAATTGATTTCTGTCATTATAACATTCTGAGTGTTTGGCATATAGTAATAGAAATGACAATGCTAATATGTTTGGTACGCTGCTGCTGCTGTTATTGCTGTTATCACACTGGAAGCGTTTGTACAGCGTCTCAGCAGCGGCTCGAAGCTACATGTAAAGTGAGCATTTCTTTACAAAGACGGCTATAAATTTGTTTTTATAAGTTGATAATTTATAAACTTGATAGTCTTAAAAGTTTGTTAACATGGGGAGGTGTACAACATTCGCATATAAACGTAAATAAATAAAAATAAATAAACTAGATGAAAAAAGTTTGTCAAGACAAACTTTAAGTTGGCTTGAAAAAGCTGGTCCAGAAAGTTTGAAGGTGGTTGCTAAGGTACTTGGGGTGGTTACTAAGGTGTTGCTATGCGGTTGCTAAGGTATTCGGGGTGGTTGCTAGGGTGTTGCTATACAGTTGCTAGGGTACTCGGGGTGGTTGCTAAGGTGTTGCTATGAGGTTGCTAGGGTACTTGGGGTGGTTGCTAAGGTGTTTCTATGAGGTTGCTAGGGTATTCTGGGTGGTTGCTAGGGTGTTGCTATGCAGTTGCTAGGGTACTCGGACTGGTTTCTAGGATGTTGCCAGGGTGATTTGTGTGGTTGCTAGGTGGTTGCCATGGTGTTCTGGGTGGTTGCTAGGTTATTCTGGGTGGGTGCTATGAGATAGATAGATAGACAGACAGACAGATAGATAGATAGATAGATAGAGGTCAGGGTAATCAAGGTGGTTGCTAAGGTACTTGGGATGGTTACTAAGGTGTTGCTATGCGGTTGCTAAGGTATTCGGGGTGGTTGCTAGGGTGTTGCTATACAGTTGCTTGGGTACTTGGGGTGGTTGCTAAGGTGTTGCTATGAGGTTGCTAGGGTACTCGGGGTGGTTGCTAAGGTGTTGCTATGAGGTTGCTAGGATACTCAGGGTGGTTGCTAGGGTGTTGCTATGCAGTTGCTAAGGTATTCTGGGTGGTTGCTAGGGTGTTGCTATGCAGTTGCTAGGGTACTCGGACTGGTTACTAGGATGTTGCCAGGGTGATTTGTGTGGTTGCTAGGTGGTTGCCATGGTGTTCTGGGTGGTTGCTAGGTTATTCTGGGTGGTTACTGTGATAGATAGATAGATAGATAGATAGATAGATAGATAGATAGATAGATAGATAGATAGATAGTTTATGAGTTTGAATGAGTTTCTATGGATTAGAAATAGTACATAGAATGGCAGCTTTATTGAGTCTTGACAGTTGTCTTGGCTCATTTGAACATTCCGTCAATGAAAGTCAATGGGATTTTTCCGAGCTTTAATAGTCATTTTTAGGAAAACCGCAAGTTGGATCAGTCAGAACAGTTTGAAGGTCTGAGCCGAGTTTGGAGTTTTAATTAAATAAAATAAAAGCCTTGTGTCATCCATTGCTGCACATCAATGAGGTAAGCTTTGTGTTTGACATCATCTGCCACGTGCACATGTTTACAAGACAGCAAACTCGGCAAAAAAAGCCAGCAAACTCGGGTTTGATTTGGGAATGCTGCAGCCTATATATCTCTCTGTGTAATAACTAAAATAATGTTTATAAATCATATTTTCTGGCTAGTTTACTTTAGTTTTTTTTTTTTAATACACCATACTTTAACCCAAACTGAGTAATTAAAAACAAGTTTAAATGGGTAAATCTTCTATAAATATTTTTGATTCTTATTTTTCTTTTCTGTCATACTCAAGTTCTTGTTAAAACACATTAGACATGCTTATTCTGTGCATTTTTAACACTTTTTGTGTGAAATTATATTTATTTTGTCCATCAAAAATGTGCTTTCACTTTAATTGAGCGTCAGCATCGCAGCAAAAATAGACTCGGCGCCGAAAACCCTGCTTCACTGCTGCTTACACGACACTCCTGCTTGACGCTCACGCGCTGCTCCTGCTGCTGGTGTGAATGCATCCGTTGGTTAACATGCACGGCGAAAAAAATACGCGCTGCTTACGCTTGCAGTGTGAAACCGGCTTCTGCTATACAATATAGCCTACATGAATTACCCGTAGCGGATCTATACAGGTGTAGCCTGGGAAGGTGAAAGCGTGTTGCAACTTCTACAGCAAATGCTAACCAAGTATTTGAAGGTTGAACAAGTGATCTCAATGGCTACTGATACAGCAGAAACCAATCAGCTGTGCCCTATAGAGAATGATGTGATTGCAAACACATGTCTGCGCCATCTAGAGTTTCATGACAGAATTTTGTTTTTTCAATTGTAAAAAATGTTCAGTTTATTGTGAAATAGGGAGTAAGACTGAATCGATTACATATGCAATGCTTTAAGTGTTTTTAGCATAAAAATAGATTGGTGCAATTTAAACTTTTTTTCCAAAAATGTTGAAATTCCATAAAATTGTTTTTATACTTCCTTACTCTGGCCGATGCACGCTACATGCTTTTTTTTATGGACATATGTGTGTTATGGTCACAAAGCTCTTTTGAGCTCAACATGTTAAAATTGTCATCATTAGAAGATTTTTGACATGAAATCAGAGAAAATGCGTTCTATTATTAAATGTACTATATTAAGAATTTAACACATATCTAATGACTGCTGGTTTGATCAGTTTCATTTAGTTGTCAAAATCTCGTCGGGGAAGTTGAGCTTTGAAGGCCAGTCCATGCTAAAGCTAATTAATTTGGAGTGTCACAGCCTTACAGAGCGGGAAAGCTTGAAAAGCGACAGCTATGTAATGAGTTCAAGTAGGACATTCCCAATAAAAAATAAAATAAAGTCATGACGTTTCAGTCATTTGGGGTTGAAGATTGTGCCATTTGAAGATTAAATTACTACATTTCACATGCATTCAGGCGAAACGACTGCCTGGGGAGGGAAGTATTTTTAATGTTTGTTTGAAGGGCTGCCCATCACTCGTTCCACATAGCAGGGCATCAAAGCTGGAAAGACCTCATCAAAATCCCACTTCTGCTAATGTAGGCAGAGGCTCTTCTTTAGCCATATACTGCTGCATTGCAATTATTATTCACCCCCTTATAGCAGATGCTGAGGAGTTTTTAACCTTTTCACTGACCTCCGATCAGTCTCAGATCCTGTTCCCCCATCTCACGCTGCCCTCTCCCGCATGTCGGCTCTAGGGATTTAACTTTAGCGATGGGGCCATATGCATTACTGCAGCGTCCTCAGGTGACCGTGTAATCCTCTTAACAGACCTATCAAAGAGGTGCTCTTTTTGTTTTGTCGCCTTGACCCCATTCTTAGCACAAAATGCGGAGGATAAAGCCAGCTATGGTGTGATTGTTATAGTAGCAGTAACTTGTTTTTGTGCAAATTGTGCAAATCACCTCTCATCATCAGTTAGACATACTGGTATCACCTACTAGTCATATCCTTAAAAATGGTTTTGTCATTTGGAATTGAGAATGTTCTTGAGCTGTAAGCAACTTGAAACCATATTTTATATATATTTATTTTATATATGCATTTTTATTATTATAAATTTCAAGCCATGTTGCATACCACCAGGGGGCACTCAACATACCACATTTTTTGGTGTAAATGATCCATTAGTTTAAGTAGTTTGTGCACAAACACTCCCTACTGTTTGTGAATTAATAGCAGTCCCTTCTGTTAATTTGCAGACAGTAGGGAATTTTTATGTCCTGACAGTGTAGAATTGTTTAGCTCAGCATTTCTGTTTTTAGCTCAAGGAAGTTTTTTAGTTTGTGTTAGCATCGCCTGTTGTGTTTATAGCAGTCATATTGGACAGAGCCAATATAAAAGTGTTTAAAAGTACAAGCAGGAACAGTCGTTTAAAAACAGATCTGTAGGTGGTGATATAAGGGTTTTGTGTCTGGCACGTCTCAGAGGATTCATTTTCAAACAAGTCTCAAGCTTTGTTCACTGATAAATGAAGAATCATGGGGTTAAGTATTGATAATTAGCCACTGAAGACCAGGGCTATTTTAGAGGAAATATTTGTGAATAGAAAAGAGCTCCTAATGGGCCCTCAGTGTCAGGATACCAGTTTGGCACCGGATCTAATTGGATTTACCACATGCTGTTAATCCTGCCTTGGCACATGAGTATTGACACTGAGCAGATGGGCAACCCCTCACCCATTCTGATACCCCCCGTCGCCTCCTGCTTCCACACACGCAGAAGGACAAGCTCACGGCCCGTGACTCAGTCAGCGAGTCCCTCAAGATGCCAAGCCACTCTGTCAACAATGGCTCCACATCTCTCTAAAAAACCCTTTCATCTTGCATGCTACTTTCCTCCAATGTGTTTTCATTGGCGTCCCATTCCCAGAGCTCATTTTCGGGTCAGCCGGCATCTTTTACAATTACTCAAATGGTCGCCACAGACTTCCCAGTTTTGCCCCCTCTGATACGTCTTGTTTTCCACTCATCCCAGCAGTTTTCCTGATCCCCAATACTTAGCTCTGGTTTTCAAAGGAAAAGAAACCAAGTTAAAACACAGGAGCCAACTGGTGTGGACCACAATTAAAGTTTCCCATTGCTAGTGCCCTCAAACCCTTTTTCCATCAAAAGTATTCATTAGCCTTTTTTCCTCCCCCTATTCCTCTGTTTTCCCCCACGTACTGTACTGGAACCGGAGAGGCGGGACTGTAATGTTATGATGGCAATGATAATTTTGTGGAAAAGTGGTGAGACAACATTAGGGGGACCCAAAATTTGCAAGAAGTCTCCCAGGACTGAGCAGATCTGGCTGTTTTGATTGTCATCGCCTCATATTGGTGTATCTTTGGGGCGCGAAACTTTGATTCAAGGCTACGCAAATCAGATCAGATCTCCTTTTTAATTAAAAGATATTTCTGCAAGCGTCAGTGGGTTTTCCTCAGATCTCATTCCTTTTTTTCCATTTGGATGATTTGCTTAGGGTGCATTGTAGTTCAGGGCTTTCTTAAATGTAAAGCTAATCTTTAGCCTCTTTAACAGATGAAGAGGGATGGAAGATATCGAAAAGCCATTTTGGTTATCCTGTGAAGCATGATAAGCACAATATTTCAGCTGAATAAAATTATTATTTTCTCCTTTACAGGAATCATTCACCAGATGAAAGGGGACTACGAGACTGCTCTGAAGCTGCATAAGGCTCATCTATCCATCGCCCAGGAGCTAAATGACTATGCCGCCCAGGGCAGAGCGTACGGAAACATGGGCAACGCTTACAACGCCCTCGGTGCCTTTGACCAGGCCGTGCGCTACCACCGACAAGAGCTGCAGATTTCCATGGAGGTTAATGATCGCGCCTCGCAGGCCTCGACACACGGGAACCTGGCGGTGGCGTACCAGGCTTAGGGGCTCACGATCGAGCTTTGCAACATTACCAGAATCATCTGAACATTGCACGAGAGTTGAGGGACATCCAGAGCGAGGCTCGGGCCTTGGGCAACCTGGGTAATTTCCACTGCTCTCGGGGAGAGTTTCCCCAAGCCGTACCTTACTACGAACAGTACCTACGGCTTTCCCCGGACTTGCAGGATATGGAGAGCGAGGGTAAGGTCTGTCACAACTTGGGATATGCGCACTACTGTCTGGGAAACTTCCAGGAGGCGGTGAAGTATTACGAGCAAGACCTGGCACTTGCCAAGGACCTCCACGACAAGCTAAGTCAAGCCAAAGCCTACTGCAATCTGGGCCTGGCCTTCAAGGCTCTTGGCGACTATAGCAAGGCGGAGGAGTGCCAGAAGTACCTTCTTTCCTTGGCGCAGTCGCTAAACAACTCACAGGCTCGATTCCGCGCCTTGGGCAACCTGGGCGACATCTTCCTTTGTAAGAAGGACGTTCCCGGAGCCGTCAAGTTTTACGAGCAGCAGTTGGCCTTGGCGCATCAGGTCAAGGATCGCAAGATGGAAGCGAACGCCTACGCAGCATTGGGAGCCGCCTACAGGATGCTACAGAAGTTTGACAAGTCCTTAGGGTACCATACCCAGGAACTGGAGGTGTACCAGGAGCTGGGTGACATCCAGGGAGAGTGCCAGGCTCATGGACACCTCGCCGCAGTCTACATGTCTCTTGGGAAGTACACCATGGCCTTCAAATGCTACGAGGAACAGCTTGAACTTGGTCAGCGACTAAAGGACCCTAGCGTTGAGGCCCAGGTCTATGGTAACATGGGCATCACGAAAATGAACATGGGAGTAATGGAAGAGGCCATTGGATACTTCGAGCAACAGTTGGCGATGTTGCAGCAGCTCAGTGGCAACGAGGCCGTGCTGGACCGTGGTCGCGCCTATGGGAACTTGGGAGACTGCTATGACTCGCTGGGAGATTTTGAAGAGGCAATTAAGTATTACGACCAGTATCTCTCTGTGGCACAGAGCCTCAACCATATGCAGGACCAGGAGAAGGCATACAGAGGTCTTGGTAATGGACACAGGTAAGAATTCAAGTCGTTATGTGTTATTTTTGTCATTTTACAGTGGCCTCAAAAAATATTTGCATGCACAAAAAACACTTTTAGATGTTTTACAGTCAAAATAATATATGCATCCTTAAAATAAGATACATTTCCTTGAGAAGCAACATTAATGATCCAGACTCAGATCTGGATGTTAAGTGTATTTTTTTCTTCACTGCACTGGCAGATTTTTTTCTCTTGTTTTTAACTTGTTTATATTTAAACCAAGTGAAAAAATCTGCCAGTGCAGTACGACAAAATACACTTGTATTAAAGAAACATTCTATAAAAACAAGACCTAATATCTTATGCAGTGTTACTTCTTAAGTAAATGATATCTTGTTTTCAAGGATTTTTAGATATTTTAACTTGAAAACAATTCTTAAGATGTTAATGTGTAGCTTATGTGCTGAACTACATATATTGTAAATCTAATTTGTCTGAAGAATTTTTTTATATTTTAACGAAAATAATACAAATCCTATAGTATGGGATAGTATTTTGTGGAGTATGGACTTTATAAAAATGTATTTTTGCTTTTAGGTGATTTAAAGGGATAGTTCACCCAAAATGAAAATGCTATCATGGTTTACTCACCCTTATGTCATTCAAAACTTGACTTTTTTATTTCTGTTGGGCTCAAAAGAAGATATTTTCAAGATTGTTTCAACTGTTTTTGTGGTAAAACTTTAGTATGGGGAACTTGTCTAAACCTCAGTAAACTCCTAATTCACTGTTTATTAATAGTAAGGTAGTTGTTGTTGTGGTAGTGCTTATGTTTAGGTATTGGGTAGGATTAAGGGATGTAGAATAAGGTCATGCAGAGTAAGGCATTAATATGTGCTTTATATATACTAATAAACAACCAATATGTCAGCTAATAAGCTACTAGTTAAAAGTGAGAATTGTTCCCCATACTAAAGTGTTACCATTTTTGTCTTTACAATGGAAACCAGTGGGATTCGAACCAACATTGGACCCCTTTGATTTTCATTGCATGTACAAAAACATTTTCTGAAAAAGTCGTACAGGTTTGGAACCACATAAGAGTGAGTTAATTATGGCAGAATTTTAATTTTTGAATAAACTACTATTCCGTCAAGTGTCTACAGTTGTACTTGTCATACTGCAATATGGTTTAGACAAGCATATTAGACAAGATTACTTTTTAATGTGTGGGTGATTTATTAGCATTTTTGAGCTGTGGAGTCTCATGTGAATGATGATGCAACAGGCTGCTTGTTATTCTAGTTGCTTTAATCTAAGAGAGACACTTATGTATCAGGAGGGCATGTGGACTAACACCGTGAGGTCAGCAGGCGGACACTCTCACAACATGCAACAGATTGAAAATGGGATTGTTTTGTATCGGATCATAACCCCCATCTTCACCATGCATGCTTACATGACACAGCAGGGCTGTACGTCTGCACCGGGATGCTTAAAGCATAACAACTCTTTCTGTCTTTCAGTGTCGCTTGAGTGTGTCAACAGCATAATCTTTTAAAATCTTCACTTGTAGACTTTGGATTAATCATGAAAAATACATGTAAATCATATCTTTGTTAGTACTTTTTTGCATTTGTATAAAAACTTGTTGCAAGCTTGCCATTCAGGCTGGGCAATATCAAATATTTACAATATTCTGAATGAATCTTAAATAGTGCCATTATATTAATGCTCTTCTTTTTTGGCCTTAGTTTCCGTCCTTATGGCTCATGACTTATATGTTTTAATATTAATAGCATCTCTAATTTATACTTTACTAGAAAACAAGCAAAATTGGAGTTCAGATTGTGACTCAGTTTGAGGGATTAGTGATTAAAACTCTGATTTATATATTTGTTTGCTTGATCTATCAAAAAAGTTTCACAGAAGTCCATGTGGCATATGATGAACAGCAACATTTACTTAAAATATTTTCAGTATAGCATTTTAATATTTTAAAAAAAAAATGTCACATTGAGATTCTAATCATTTTTGAGTGATAACACAAACAAATCTTTGAATCAGAGTTTTGAATCGATTCACTGATGTTGAGCCATTGCATTTCAGATACATAAATATTGCATATATAATGTTTTTAGCCCGGTGATGCAAACTCATAGTTCTATATATAATTTATAATTCACTCACAACATTCATTGCATTAGGATTTTTTGTGGTGTATGGACGTGATTTATTAAAACACAAAGTTGCATGATACATTTTGTCTTCAACAATAGATTTATTGTTTTATGAGCTGATTTCAAACCTAACAAACTCCTTTTAGTGAAACAGCTCATGGTTTTGTATTCTGTTATGTGATAAAATAGCATTTTGAAGTGACTTAAAGTGATAGTTCACCCAAAAATGAGTACTGAATCAATTTTTAAACTAAGATTGTTTGCTTGATCTCTCACAAGTATTCGCAGAAATCCATGTTGCATATGATTGACAGCAACATTTACTTGTGATATATTTTTAGGACATTTTAAATGATTAAAAAAGACACATGGAACATTTTTGAGAGAAAATGCAAACAAATATTTGAATCAGGTTTTTGAATCATGAGTTTTGAATCAGTTTTCTGATGTTGATTCATTGCATTCCAAATACATACAACACCTACAAGTAAATATTGAATATATAATGTTTTTAGCTAATGATCCCAACTCATAATGTTATATATCTTTTTATAATTCACTTTCAACATTGCATTAAGATTTTAAGATATATATATATTTATTTATATATAAATATATATAGATATATAGACTTAAAGGGATAGTTCACCCAAAAAAATGAGTATTGAAAACTCTGATTCTACGATTTATTTGCTTGAGTTATGTGCATAGCTATATGCTCCATATGTGTCTCCCCAGAACCCTCAGTGTGATCCGCAACACATCCGTTTTAATTACTATCCAATCAGCCCTTTAAGTGTTCCAGCTCCCGTCACAAACCCTTGTGAATTCTGCTTACCTAAACTCCCCGCAAGTATACGGGCATCGAAATATGATGAATGGTTTGCTGCAGGGGCCTGTCAAAGCTCGACACTGCGGATTGTGGGGAGAGAACTCACACCGGGCCCGCAATGAGCCAACCTCATCCAAACCCAAACCCCCATTCTTCCCACAGTCCAACAGGAAGGTAAATTACACTGTCAGCTGTGACAATGCGCTTGGACTCCCCTCAGCGGAGAGGAGCTTTACCTCAGATAGCGCAGAAGAATCCAACAAGAACCTCATTAAAGACCCGCGTTAAAAGCTATTTGTTTCATTTATATTGAAATGAGGCAGGGGCCTTTCAACGAGACTGATGTTGCTGTAATTTCAAGTGACAGGACAACAAGGGGTAATGATGCATCGCTTTTATGCTACCTAAGTAGTGAGCGAGTCCCCGGCCTGTGTGAATTAAGCCTGGTTTTGTTATTCCTCAGAGAGCCGGTACGGAACTGCTTTTGGAACCTGCTCTCCCGACGGATGAGCGTGTGGACTATATTTCTCTTTCTAAATGAAGCTGCATTGGCGCTGTCCTGCCACCTGTGTGTTGCTCAAATGGCTCGTATCGATCTAAAGCATGCGGTCCCCCGTGATTGCCTCACATTCAGTATTTTAGCACTATTAAACTAGACTGATGCTACTGTACTTCCAGATTGTGTTTCATGTGAGAAGGTTCATATTAAAAGGAATACATAAATCTCAAAATGTTGTTATCAGAATGTGAACATTCTGGAATTTGTTAGTCGAAATAAAATTTACATTGCACTTTTTTTTCCTCTTTTTTTTTTAAATATACCAGAGTCTGACAGCACACTGTCAGCTAATAAAGCAATAAGACCGAAGTAAAATCACTGTCATCCTCCTTTTTTAATGAAATGAAAAGCTCAAAAATCTGATTGGATGAAAGAAATATGCATATCGATGACATCAGTTAAATAGTTTTTTTTTTTTTTTTTTTTATTTACTTTATTATGCATTATATGCATATTATATATATATATATATATACTATATACACACACATATATACACACACATGTATTTATAATGCAATTTAAAAAATTATATATATATATATATATATATATATACAGGCAATCATATTTTTTTTGGATCTACTTTTATTTGTGTAAAATTTGTAGAAATTGTATTTAATTTAATAATTATTTATAATTAAATATAATTATTTACACATTATACATACACACACACACACATATATAATAAAGATATATATTTTATTATATAATAAATATATATATATATATATATATATATATATATATATATATATATATATCAACACACACAAAAACATTTATTATACATTATATTAGAAATATTTTATATTTATTTATCTATTTATTAAAATGTGACATGGACAGTCATAATTTTCAGCATTTTGGATCTACTTTTACGTGTGTAAAAAATGTTTTATTATTTTCTTATTATTTACATTTTATATATATATATACACAAACACATTTTATATTATATTAAAATATTTATTTATTTATTAAATGAGACTCACATTTTTCAGTATTTTTATTTGTGTAAAAAAATTATTTCATTTTTTATATATTATATATTTAACTCTGAGATCTTGTCATATTTTATTACCATTTTTTTTAAACTACAGTGAATAAACTAATAATGAATGAAATGTTCAAGGTGTCTGAATAAATTTTGTTTTGACTGTATATATATATATATATATATATATACATTATTATAAATTGTATTACAAATATTTTATTTATTTATTTACTATGTGGCTCTGATTTGTCAGTTTCATCTGAGTATTTTGGCTCTGTCTTCTTTTAGTCTGTGTGTAAAATTGTTTGCTGACTGTGTTTCTCAGGGCGATGGGGAACCTCCAGCAGTCTCTGGTGTGTTTTGAGAAGCGGTTGGTGGTGGCGCATGAGCTGGGAGAGTGCGGAGGAAAAGCTCAGGCCTACGGAGAGCTGGGCAGCTTGCACAGCCAGCTGGGTAACTACGAGCAAGCCATCTCATGCCTGGAACGGCAGCTCGGCATCGCCCGTGACACCCAAGATCGATTGCTGGAGGGTGACGCCAGTTGCGGCCTGGGCGCTGTGTACCAGCTGATGGGCGAACACGACACGGCCCTTCAGTTTCACCAACTGGACCTCCAGATCGCAGAGGAGACGGGCAGCTCCAGCTGTCAGGGCCGGGCCTACGGGGAACCTGGGACTCACTTACGAGTCTCTGGGTAATTTCGAGCGTGCCGTGGTGTACCAGGAGCAGCATCTGAGCATCGCGGCACAGACCAACGACCTGGTGGCCAAAACTCTGGCCTACAGCAGCCTGGGACGGACACATCACGCTCTGCAGAACTACTCACAGTCGGTCATGTACCTGCAGGAAGGTAAGAGATGCAGAAATCAAACATATGAACCATCGGGGGTGAAATTTGACCATTCTTTGTGAGGTTTACCAGTAAAACACTTTAGACCTCTATTCAGTTGAGGGTGAAACAACTAAAGATGTCAGGGAGTTGTTTATTGAGGTATAAACGTCACGTTTAAACTCTGAAGCCCATGTTTACATGCTCCGAGAGACAGCTGGTGGTTTGCTCCCACAGAGGACATTGAAATTCAGCTCATTTGTTTGGCTTCTGGTGTTACTCTGAGCTGGAGCGTGTTATCAATCAACCGTATGTTGCTGTAATAATCCTGTTGGAGAGATGTACGGGTGAGCGCTCTCTCTATGAACACACAGCGAAACTAGTGATGTCCGGCTTGCTAATGAATTGTTCTTTTGAACCATTTCTTTTCAGTGAACTGGTTAAACTACTTTCTCATGGTTTATGTCAAAAGGTGCGTTGATTAAGACTGGTTTATTCACTTTATATGCCTTAGACATTTAAATCACCCACATTTCACATCATTAGTGAGTGATTTAAAGGGTTAGTTGAACCAAAAAATGAAAATTCTGTCATTAATTACTCCCTGTCATGTCATTCCAAACCCGTAAGACTTAATTCCTCTTATTTTTATGAAATCTGAGAGCTTCTGTCATATACCTCTTTCATATAAAGACATCATTAAAGTAATCCATGTGACTCCAGTGGTTTAACCTCAGTTTTATCGACGCGACTTTTTGCACAAAAATAATTTAACTTTATTACAAAATTTCTCTCCAATGCGCGTTCACACCACTTAGCATATATAAAAAGGACTTTTTTTTCTCTGAGTTGTTACTTTATAACTCACATTCTGACTTTATATCTCATAATTCTGACTTTATATCTCGCAATTCTGACTTTATATTCTGACTGACTTTATTGCTGACTTTATATGACTTTATATCTCGACTTTATATCATTCTGACTTTATATCTCGCAATGACTATATATTTCTGACTTTATATCTCTCTGACTTTATATCTTCGACTTAATCTCATAATTCTGCAATATATCTCATAATTCTGACTTTATCTATGACTTTATATCTCGACTTTATATCTCACAATTCTGACTTTATATCTCGCAATTCTGACTGACTTTATATCTCACAATTCTGACTTTATATCTCGCAATGACTTCTCATATTCTGACTTTAAAACTCGCATTCTGACTTATATCTCGCAATTCTGACTTTATATCTCGCATTGACTTTATATCTCATAATTCTGACTTTATCTCATAATTCTGACTTTATATCTCAATTCTGACTTTATATCTCGCATTCTGACTTTATATCTCGCAATTCTGACTTTATATCTCGCAATTCTGACTTTAATCTCAATTCTGACTTATATCTCATAATTCTGACTTTATATCTCAAATTCTGACTTTTATATCTCATAATTCTGACTTTATCTTCTGACTTTATATCTCGCATTCTGACTTTATATCTCGCAATTCTGACTTTATATCTCGCAATTCTGACTTTATATCTCATAATTCTGACTTTATATCTCGCTGACTTTATTCGACTTCTTAATTCTGCAATTCTGACTTTATATCTCGACTTTATATCAAATTCTGACTTTATATCTCATATTCTGACTTTATATCTCACAATTCTGACTTTATCTCTCGCAATTCTGACTTTATACTTTCTGACTTTTATATAATTCTGACTTTATATCAATTCGACTTTATATCTCGCAATATCTCATAATTCTGACTTTATATCTCACAATTCTGACTTTAAAACTCGCAATTCTGACTTTAACTCGCAATTCTGACTTTAATCGGGACTTTATATCTGACTTTATCTCACAATTCTGACGCAATTCTGACTTTATATCTCGCAATTCTGACTTTATATCTCATAATTCTGACTTTATATAATTCTGACTTTATATCACACACTTCTGACTTTATATCTCGCAATTCTGACTTTATTCTGACTTTATATCTTATCTACTTTATATCTCAATTCTGACTTTATAGCAATCTGACTTTATATCTCATAATTCTGACTTTATATCTAATTCTGACTTGACTTCTCACTGACTTATACAATTCTGACTTTAAGCAATTCTGACTTTATATCTCATAATTCTGACTTTATATCACACAATTCTGACTTTATATCTCATAATTCTGACTTTATATCTCTCAATTCTGACTTTAAAACTCGCAATTAACCAACAATTCTAACTTTATATCTCACAATTCTGAGGAAAAAAAGTCAGAATTGTGAGAAGGTCACAATTACCTTTTTTATTTCTTTATTTCATGGTAGAAACAAGCTTCCATGGCTTTGTTAAAAGAGTTTGTAGTTGAATTAGGTATCCACTCAATAAAACCTGTCCTCTCTTGCTGGTCTTTCCGAAATGACTTTCCTCAGTTCTGTCAGCTGTCAGGAACAGAGCGGCTCACGGGTGGCCGCGCGTTCTAATCACTTTTATCCAGGACTTTTGACGGCTTCTTCCCTCCTGCGAGAGCGGCTGAGGACAGTGGGAAAAGGACAGATAGATGCGGATCCCGTCTCGCTTCCTCTACACCAAAAGGCCACCGCGTCCTTCCGTCTGACAGCCAATTAACTAAGAGTGGCCTCCTCGTGAGCGGCAGACAGGAGGAAACCGCTCACTCTCAGATCAGTTTGGCATTTGTGAGATTGAAGTTGTGTAGAAACCGAAACATGTGGGACTCTAGATTGTGAGACTCTGCGGTTTGCTTGTTGTGTGTTTGATAA
Source organism: Culter alburnus (assembly GCA_028476615.1). Taxonomy (NCBI): domain Eukaryota; kingdom Metazoa; phylum Chordata; class Actinopteri; order Cypriniformes; family Xenocyprididae; genus Culter; species Culter alburnus. The sequence continues at coordinate 541,573 of JAOTNS010003624.1, forward strand.
TGAAGGTACTTGATTAATTTGGAAACTGAAAAAATTAACTTTTGGTTTTGGTTTGTCACAATATTCCTCATTTAAATAATTCATATGCAAAATAAAGGGGCAGGGCCTGGTTGAGTTAGTAGTGTGTTGAAACTCACGGTTATGGTAAGGGGGCGGGGCTAAATACATACAGTTTTGTATAATTCAGACCCTTGTACTGTAGTGTAGATGGTGTTGAAGAGGGGAGTGTTTTACTGAACATTTCTTTTGTCTTGGGTTTGAACTTGAAAGGAATCAAAGAGGGATTGAAACGGTGATTAAAGTCTGTGTTGAACGAGAAAAATCATTTCTGAGGCTTTTCTTTAGATCAGCGCCTGATGAGACCTAAATACCAGTGTGTCCCGACAGCCATGTCAGAGTTTGATGATGAAAAACATAAAAAACAGAGAGAAAGAAAAGAAGGAGGAAGAAAAGGCAAGGGAATGTTTTGGAGGCTGTTATTTTAGGATGATTAATTGCAGAGCGCACCAAATATGAGTTTTAAAACAAGACACATACTAGAACTGTAAGTAACTTTAAGTGCTGAGCGTTTTGATGCTTTTATTAAAGGAATAGTTCAGCCAACAAAAGAAAATTCATGTTTGTTCACCCCCAAACCCATATGATTTTCCTTCTTCCAAGTAAAACAGAATGAAAAAGTGTGAAATCAAAGTGTGTATAGTATTAGTGTATACATTACTACAAAGTGTGTTCAAAAGTTTGGGGTCAGTAAGATTTTTAATTGTGTTTGAAAGTCTCTTCTGCTCACCAGGGCTGCATTTATTTGATCAAAAAATACAGTAAACATAGTGAAATAATATTACAATTTAAAATAGCTGTTTTCTATGTGAATATAGTGTAAAATGTAATTTATTCCTGTGATCAAAGCTGAATTTTCAGCATCATTACTCTAGTCTTCAGTCACATGATCCTTCAGAAATCATTCTTTTATACATATATATATGTATACACAGATATATTCATGCTTATTTTAATTAATAAGTTTAATTTATTTACACTTAATTTAAGTGTTTTTAAAGTTAAATAAATCTATTATGAAATGTTTTGCTTAATTGAAATAAAGTTAAAAGGAATATAAAACATAAATATGATGTAAAAGCTTGAACTTTAAAAATGAAAAAAATAAAAATCTGAAAATAATGAAAATTAGAAATGTTTTTGTCCTTGGAAACTAATTGAAATAAAAAAAAGACAAAGTACTAAAATGACTAAAACTGAAATAAAAATAAATAAAAGCTAAATAGAAATTTTTAATATATGAAAATGACAAAAGCACATAACAAAATTGCTTTAAAATTAAAACAAATACTGAAAATATAAAAATAAAAGCTTTGTTCAAAATATTAATAAATATTATAATAGTATATAAACAATACTATATCACTTAAGTTATCAATATTTTCTGTCAATATTTTATCAATATTTTAAATATTGAACTTAAATATCAACTTTACTGCCCCTATATTGCAATCAAATGGACTAAAAGCCATAAAACTCTCATTTTGATGCATTAAAACAAGAAAAACACTATTTGCTGTGATGTGGGATGAATAAACTTAAACTATTCATTTAAAACACTACCTGGAAAAGCATTTATGGGTAAATCTCTGTTTCCGTGTGTCTCAGGTCTGCGTCTCGCGGAGCAGCTGGGCCGTCGGGAGGACGAGGCCAAGATCCGACACCGTCTGGGGCTCTCGCTGTGGGCCAGTGGCAATCTGGAGGAATCCCAGCACCAGGTACAACACACACACACACACACACACACACACACACACACAGCCAATTTACTGCAGTCTCCGCACAGATGCACAGGATGCTCATGAACGCTCTTCTTGACAGAGCTTGTCTCTGCTTCTTCTAATGATGTGCCTGTAGGCGGACACGCGTATGTGTGTGTGTTTCGCATGTTTGCGGACTTGTCATCTCCGTCGGACTCTTCACTTGTGACTTCATCATTGTGCGAGGCAAACAAAGAGACTGAATTTGATGTTCAGGGAGTCACACACTCTCTGTGCTTAGGCCCTAATTGATTCAGTCCAAACGAGCACACTGTTTGTTTGAGGAATCCCTGCTGAGGATTTGGATGTAGCGCGATTCATATGACCAGATTCCATTCGTTAGCTTCAATGAACCGATTCAGTAATTCATTTGAGTCACTCAAAGCTGCAGTGTGTGATTTCTGTGCCGAAATAATCCCGTCCTAAATGCACACCATCGATTGTGTCAGAAATGGACGTGCTTCAACAAACAGCGAGCTTCTTTTTTAAATCACTACAGCTTGAACTACTTTCTTACAGTCGAATGATTCATGAATCATTGCTAAACGGTTCAAGTGAATCAAAAAATAACAGAAATTAACCTGACAGTGACAAATACTACAGATAGATTAGTTTAAATGTCTATCATTTAATAATATAGGGATGCAAGATATACATGCATATACATATTTTATTCAGCAAAGACGCCTTAAATTGATCAAAAGTGGCAGTAAAGATATTTATAATGATACAAACGAACATTGATACTATAAGAAATATTTAATGAGCAGCAAATCAGCATGTTAGAATGATTTCTGAAGGATCATGTGACTGAAGACTGGAGTAATGATGCTGAAAATTCAGCTTTGATCACAAGAATATAGTACAGTTTACAATATATATTTACATGGAAAAAAGTTATTTCAAATAGTAATAATATTTCACAATATTCCTGTATTTTTGATCAAATAAATGCTTTTTTCAAAAACATTACAAAATCTTACCAACGACAAACTTTTGAATGATAGTGCATGTCAGTCAGTGTTGGATATATTTATCTATTTTAACATGTAGATGATCTTGCACTAAATTAAAGTGACAGTGACAGATTATTGTAAAGATTCAAGCCTTTTGGAAGCGCGCCGTCTCTTTAAGAGCTCACGTTGGAGTGAGAACAACTTATAATCATAAATCTGTATTTAATGACTCATAATTGAGTGTTGCTGAACTAATCTAAAGTGTTTTTTGATGGAAAATATGGAAAAAATGCCCTCATAAAGGTAAAAAAATACTCCCACGGAAATTAAATTCTGTGCGCAAATATTGATCGTTAATAAAAAAGTGTACCTTTGATATGAATCAGACATCGCTGTTTGTTTTCCTGACACATTTTAGGATTGCTTTGTGCACTAAACTTTCCAATCAATAGCATGAAACCAGACTGAGGAGTATTGAACCTCTGAGATTATATTTTGACAGATTTTATTTGATTTTTTTGATGATTTCTTTAGGTGGTCGTCTCAGACGGTGATGTCTCTAGTCGTCTCTGTAATCGGATCACATTTTATCATGTCTGGTGAGGAAGGCTCTAGATTGTTCTTCTCCCTCTGTAAATTACAGAGCCGTTCTCGCGTCTCGGTGCGGGTCTCTGCCGCGGAGAAGGATGTTGATCACATATGTGCCGAACGTCTACAGGGAGACGGAAGATTAGAGGATAATGTGTTTATATCATCGTACAGCCAGTCTTGTCAATTAGGCAGCTGTGCCAGTGGGGAGGGACGTCCTCAGTACTGTCTGAAAGAGAGACAGACAGTCAGTCTCAAGTCTCACGTGCCTCTGGCAGCAGCTGTCAATCACACAAACACGTTCAGATTGATGCTGCTTTTGTTAAGACGTCCGGTTGTGTGTGCGCTACCGTACCTTTTTTTTTTTATCTAATACTTAAGGGTGTATTTAAATGGTTGCTAAAGTATTTTGGGTGTTTTCTTTTAGTGTCTTGAGAGGAGTCCTGCACAAGTCTTAGTCATATTCAGGTCTTTAAATATGGCTAGTGATAGTCTTTTCTTCCCTATTGTAACGTATATCCGAGAGAAACGCTTCTCAAACAAGAACAAATGTAGGGCGGGGCTTGATTTTGTCTGTGGGGAATTGATTGGATGATTGTGGTTTGCTATTGGTGGATCTCATGTGAGTGACAGGTTGCCCCGCCCTTGTCATCAGAAAAGAGATGATGCAATAGGGAGGAGACGATATTCTGATTCAAGATTATGAGGCACATGAATTTAAAAAAATAATAATGATGATGTATTGTGCATGGATAAATATTTTTTATCATAAATGTTGCAATATTCCAGGGGAAAAAAAGAATGGTCAATTTTGATTTCATGGTGACTGACTAAAACTAAAAAAAAAAAAAAAAAATTGTTAATTTAAATAAATCTGAAATTAAATAAAATAAAATATTAGATGAAAAAACTTTAACTCATAAAAAGGCAATTTAAACCAAATAAATATGTTTTAGATGAAGTTTAGATGAAGAACATTACTGAAACTAAAACTGGAATAAAAAATTCTTTAACTAAACTAAAAAATAATTGAAATAAATCTGAAATTAAATATAATATAAATATTAGATGAAAAAAAACCTAAACTCATAAAAAGGCAACTAACCGAAATAAATACGTTTTAGAGAAGTACTACCATTAGAATAAAATAATAAAAGTCAGTTTTGATTTCATGGTAAAACTGAAATAAAAATAAATTAAAGCTAAATAAAAATATAAAAACTAATAAAATGACAAAAGAACATAATTAAATTACTGAAACTTAAACTAAAATTAAAATGATAACTAATAAATATAAAAATAAAAGCCAATTCAAGTATATAAATCATACTAAAATAACGCTCAGGTCCCTCCTTCAATATATCTTCCAGCAGGTGAATGTTTTTAAGTTTTATCACTTAGAAAAGTACTAACACACTCTTCCCATCAAGCTACACGGTTACGCAAGTATAGTATAGTGAGCATCAGCAAATTGTCTTCTTCTACAGTCTGTTTTCTCTTTCAGCTCAGCTACTGTCATGGAAGATCAACAGTTTGGAGAGAATATTGCTGAGAAAGTTAAGTTAAAGTTAGTTCAACTGTCAACATGTCTATATCTAGCTTCCTAAGTTAATAATAACACATACAAGAACGTATGTTTAATGTGAAATGTGTCATTTCTGAAGCACTTGCATCACCAAACCGGTTTCCCGAACACTCCCCTTGTCTGCCATTGGTGGGTCAAACAGATAGTCCCGCCCCTAAAATGTGTCAAGCTGCTTGGGATGTTTTAAAGGGGACCTATTATGCAAAATTCACTTTTGCATGGTGTTTGGACATAAATGTGTGTTGGCAGTGTGTGTACACAACCACCCTATAATGATAAAAATCCACCCACTCTTTTTTTTTTAATCCCCATAAATCATAAGCAGTGTCTCAGAACAAGCCGTTTCCAGATTCCTGGCAGTGTGACATCACATTAACCACAGGCCCCGCCCACAGTGTTGACTGACACTGACGTTTTAACATAGAACCGCCCTAAACGAGTTCACAGCGAGTCCGCCATTGCTGTACTGACGAGAATGTCTCCCAAGCGTTTTAGGTGTTCTGTAGCTGGATGGATTAATCCACATAGCTCTCTTCATTTACTCCCGAAATCTGAGCCGCTGAAGACGAGGTGGATTCATTTTGTTTTCGAAGAAAACTTGAAATTCATTTATGTCATAATCATTTCACACCGGACTTTGTGAACAAATGTCAATACAAAGAGACAATACAAAACAGAGACTGTGCTAAAAGATCAGTAACTGTTCATGATCCAGCTTACAGTCTCCAGAGTGATACTGGATACGGCAGTAATGAAGGTGAGAGCACTTTATTACAGTTCATCGGAGTTGATTTACGGATATAAAGTTTACCAGTTTAGTAAGCACCACCCGAAAAGGCATAAGGTCTTTATATATTTGTTTACTGTTAGTTGTAACGAGTGTTTCTGTGTAATTTGCTGTGTATGTTGATGATAATGCAAGGGAGAGAGAGAGTTTATGGATAACATTTTAATGCACACATGCACTGTGTTTTATTAAGCTCTTACAGTGATTTTTCTAGAGTGAAGACAGACGCTTCATATTTTGTGTGAAGTACAATAAATGTTATAAATCTCATCGGTAAACTGGCTTGTACTAATATATTCAAATATAATATAATATATAATATAATATAATATGAATTTGAATATAATATATTCAAATAATATAGTGGAAAAAAACAAGACAATGATATAAGTTATAACCATAATTGAACTAAACTATACCTGTTCTATCTCCATGCAGCATATATTCACAGTTTCTGTCATTATAGTGCGTCCTGACTGAATCCTGACACCGGAGAATCAGCTCTTGAAGCTCCGCCCTCTTAGGCCGAGCACAGCAGCTCATTTGCATTTAAAGGGCACACACTGAAACGGAGCGTTTTTGCTCAACCCCAAAAAGTGGCAGTTTTAACATACTAAAAAAAATGATCTGTGTGGTATTTTGAGCTGAAACTTCACATACACACTCTGGGGACATCAGAGACTTATTTTACATCTTGTAAAAGGGGGCATAATAGGTCCCCTTTAAAGGGGTCCATGTTCATCTGTCTTTAGTGTGTAATGTTGCTGTTTGAGCATGACGTCTGCAAAGTTATTTCTAAACTCCTTGAAATGACTCCATTGTAGTTCACAATATTCCTCATTTAAATAATTTATACACAAAATAAAGGGGCGGGGCCTGGTTGAGTTAGTTAGTAGTGTGTTGAAAGGTGTTCCCAAACACACTCGACGCGCTTGACCAATCACAACACACTGCTCCAGCCGACCAATCAGAGCACATTGTGCTTTTCAGAAGGAGTGGCTTCATAGAGACAGGAACTAAACAGAGCGTTACTGACAGACTGGGAAGAGAGGAGCTGCAACAATGGAGAATATGAGGAAAATAATCAACATTCAAGCATGAAAACCTGTTCTAGTAGAGCCCAAAAACAACACCAAGACTTTGAAAAAGGGCATAATAGATGGATATCGACCTACGAATGCACTATAGTTGTCTCTGGATATTAAACTGGGCAAGAAAGTATTTAAGCCTCCAAAAAATGACACAACGAGTACACGCTCTTGTAATGTGTCAGCTGAGCATTTTGTGTCTGCGTTTGCAGAGTGTTTCAGGCCGTAGAGTGGAGAAAATGAAAAGAAACTGGAGTCAGCTGATAGTACAGCGTGTGTGTGTTTTGTGAGTGTAGTAATAGTAGCTTTTCATGGCCTTTCCTCCCTGGTGACTCAGTTTGGTGTGTGTGTGTGTGATGTATAGACAGTTCTGGAGCGCTGCAGATTGCAGATGGAGTGTGTGTGTGTGTGTGTGTGTGCTGATGCATTCCGCTCTTAATTGATTGCAGGCTGGCCGCGCTGTATGCTGATGAAGGGCTCTCTGCAGCCGAACCCCTGAGAAACTCTGCATTCCAAGCCACAAACACACACATATATCTTGAAAACACATAAATACTCAAACATGCACCGTCAGCCAGCACTGGGGGCGCTAAACTACAAGCTACTGCTCATTTGAAGGAGGACGGCTTGACAACTAGACTGTAAACTATGATTTTTTTTAAGTTGTAAATGAAACAAAAAATACTGGAGTAATAATTCAGTGTGTGTTACTTGCCATTTCCTTGTTATAATTTGTGAAATTTAAAGTGAAAGTTGTTTGAAAATAAATCCTATACCATTTTTTTTTCAGTTTATAGTCGAGCTGCCCTTTTAAAAACACTGCAACATTTTTTAAACAGTATTTTTGTGTAGTTTTGCTGTAAAAATATCATATATTATTGCTTGAGGAGCAAATTGCATAAGATATTGAGACTTGTTTTTATTAACGTTTATTAATATTAAAGTTATTATATCAATGTTTCTCTTACCAAATGTGTTTTTCTTGTTTTAAGCATAAACCTCACTAAGTTTAGTCAGATTTATGCATAAAATAAGCAAAAAATATTTGCAAGTGGGGTACATGGAACATAGTGAATTACATTGAATATACGATATTGAATTAACTTAAAAAACTAGAAAACACAATTTATATAACTGAATTGAAGAATCACAGAATCGTTTATTTGATTAGTGAATCTTTTACTTCACCAGTGAATCGTTTATTTGATTAGTGAATCTATTATTTCACTAGTGAATCTTTTGACCAGTAAATCGTTTATTTGATTAGTGAATCTTTTATTTCACCAGTGAATCGTTTATTTGATTAGTGAATGTTTTTTCTTTTTTTTCTTTTTTTTTCTGTTCATTACTTTTTTGTGAATCTTTTATTTCACCAGTGAATCATCTTTATTTCACCAGTGAATCGTTTATTTGATAAGTGAATCTTTTATTACATCAGTGAATCATTTGACCAATGAATCGTTTATTTCACTAGTGAATCATTTGAGCAGTGAATCGTTTATTTGATTAGTGAATCTTTTATTTCACCAGTGAATCATATATTTGATAAGTGAATCTTTTATTACACCAGTGAATCATTTGACCAATGAATCGTTTATTTGATTAGTGAATATTTTATTTCACCAGTGAATCTTTTTTTTTTTTTTTTTTTTTGGTCTGTGAAATTTGATCAGTGACTCATTTATTTGATTAGTGAATCTTTTATTTCACCAGTGAATAATTTATTTAATAATTGAATCGTTTATTTCACCAGTGAATCATTTGACCAGTGAATCGTTTATTTCACTAGTGAATCTTTTATTTCACCAGTGAATCATTTGAGCAGTGAATCGTTTATTTGATTAGTGAATCTTTTATTTCACCAGTGAATCATTTATTTGATAAGTGAATCTTTTATTTCACCAGTGAATAATTTATTTAATCATTGAATCGTTTATTTAATCTATTTAATCATTGAATCATTTATATGATCTGAAAATCATTTACTTGATCTGTGAATTGCTATTTACTGTACATGAACCATGCAAAAGAATCAATTCACTAAAATAAATCAGACATCCTAAAACAACTTAACAGAACCAAGTGCATTTGATTATTGCATGTGCAATAAAATATGAAGGAAAATATAGCATTATAGCATTTTGTAGTTTGTTACTAAGAGAAAAGCAAAACTATTTTGAAAGCAGTTCTGTCCACACTACTAAAAAACGTAGTTAAGTAAGCATGGCTACATTAGGTTTGCTCTCAACACCGATGTCAGCGCTACATACTCATTTTCTCCCTCACGCACACGAGCAGCGGTGGCAGCGTCACAGACAGACGCGTGCTGATGCTGTCTTTCCCTCTGTCGCCGTGAATGAGAGGTTATCATTAGCCAGAAATACCACGTCAGTCATCCCACACACTAACTCGCCTCAAAACACTTTCGATCACTGAACGAGAACCAGACTGCATGGACTGTTTTAGTACATTCATTACCACACATGCTTTGATTGGTTTCTCAAAGGCTCGTGTGCAACAGATAAGGATTTCATCTTGACTTGCAATGATTTGATTAAAGGCTACAAGAAAACAAGCGTAGAAATGTGTGAAACTGCTAGGTGTTTTAGCTGTAGAAGTCTGCTGCCCTCCGCTGTTCACATCTGAGCACTGCAGATAAACACGCTGCTCTCATTAGGCGTCGTGTTTCTCTGTAGCGTGATAAGACACATGGCAGTGTTTCGTGATCGGTGTCAGAGCAGGTCAGTGCTTTATTATTAACACATGTGTGAGTAACGCACAAAATCTTGTTTTTGCCTCACAGCTGTACCGTGCGTCGGCTCTGTTCGAGACCATTCGTCATGAAGCCCAGCACAGCACCGACTACAAGCTCTCCCTGTTCGACCTGCAGACCTCCTCGTACCAGGCTCTCCAGAGGGTCCTTGTCAGCCTCGGTATAAATATTCTCCTCTCCTTTCTTCCTGCTTATATCATACGTTATCCATTCAGAACACAAAACAGTGTTTAAACAGTGTTTAAATCTGTATGTGTAAGGATTAATGTACAGTTAACCCCTCTAAAAAGGGTTTAGTTTGCTAAAATGACCAGATGACTGGAATTTAAACCACTTGTTATAGGGCTACACTGCAAAAAACAAACAAAAAAACAACTTCTTAAAGGGATAGTTCACTCAAAAAATAAAAATTATCTCATGATTTACTCACCCTCAAGCCATCCTAGGTGTATATGACTATCTTTTTTCAGACAAACACATTCGGAGATATATTTAAAAATATCTTGGCTCTTCCAAGCTTTATAATGGTAGTGAATGGGGGGCGAGATTTTGAAATCTAAAAAAATGCATCCATCTATCATAAAAATAATCCATACAGTTAATAAAGGCCTTCTGAAGTGAAGCGATGGGTTTTTGTAAGAAAATTATCCGTATTTAAAACTTTATGAACTATAATAACTAGTTTAAACACTTATCTCAAATACATAAAACATTAGCCTTTATATATAGTGTTTCTTGAGCAAAGAAAACGCTGTACTTAATCAAACAAACACTTCTTTATTTACCATTGCATTGCAAACAAGCAGAGATGTTACCAACACTTCATTCACGATTGAGTTTGACAGACAGTTTGAGGATCCGATGGAGTTACGAGGTTCAGTCACAAAGCTCTTTTAATACTTTTCATTGGTTTGCAAAACCCACAGACAGACATAAAGGGTGACCAACAGTAATGATAATAATGACAACAAGGTTTCTGCCCAACGACTACAATATGCATGAAACAGATCTTTGAAAATGAAGAAATACTTGATGTGTTCATAGCTTTATGAAGACCAGCACTGACCTCTGACCTCTACTCAGGGCACCATGATGAAGCTCTGGCTGTAGCGGAGCGCGGACGCACTCGGGCCTTTGCCGACCTGCTGGTGGAGAGACAGACGGGCCAGCAGGACTCGGACCCATACACGCCCGTGACCGTGGAGCACATCCTGGACACTGTGAACGGGCAGCGGGCCCTGGTGCTCTATTTCTCCCTGGCGGCGGGATACCTGTACAGCTGGCTCCTGGCCCCCGGGTCTGGTAAGACACTCAAGAGTCTGGTTCAAACCCCAGAATTAATGATTAATGAACTCCCACCGAGCCGAAATACCAACTAACGCTCTGCATAACTTTATACGGTCTGAAGGACATATCACTAATGGGGAAGCTTCAGAAACACAGGCTAAAGATATCTGTCTGATGCATGTATAGACCTTATGCACCTGAGAGACAATCGTGCAGCCGTCTTTAGAATTTAAATGCCCTCTTTCAACAGGAATATACAGAACAAATAACATACTAGGCAGAGCTGAAAAATACTGCACATACAAATAAAAAAGTCAAATAAATTAAAATAAATATCCGACAGCAGTATTAGACTATGCTCATCTATAAAATGTCATGTTACACCACAAACCTTGATGATCTAGCACCTAAACTTTTATTTACAATTATTATCTGTTCTCTAAATGGTATAGGCCTATGCATATTCACTCTTTCTCTCTCTCTCTGTGTGTGTGTGTGTGTGTGTGTGTCCAAAGATGAATCACATAGGCCTATAGATTTTATGACCCAGCAAATTAGAGAGTTATAGACCACTGTTAAGAATGAAGGACTTTTCAAGGATTTTTTAAGTACTTCACACAACCTGTTCCAGCAATTCAAAGCTCAAAAGTTTGAATATTACACAATTTAAATGTTATTTTTAATGTGATGACCAGTCACATTAAAAATAATGTTTTTCGTTTTTGTTGTTTGTTTGTTTTTTCATTTTTCAAAGAATGTCTCCATTTGTCAAACTAAAAGTTTCACGATGTAGGAAAACTAACATTTGGTGAAAAACAAACACTTTTTTTAAAATTGAAAAAAGACATGAAATTACCACTATAACCAGTAGATGGCAACAGATAATAAGCGCTCCTTCATATATATTTTTCACAGGTTTTGCATTTGAATTTATGTTTTAGAGATTATCAAATACCTATTATAACAATAAAAATCTTTTTTGACTATTTTTTGTCACTTTTTCTAATGAAGTATGAAGTATACTGTATATATTTGTAGAAATACTCATGAAAAACAAAAACTTTTCTTCAAATTGCGATTGAAATTACACAGAAAGCGAGTAAAGTGCGCTTCCTTTATAATCACTGAAGCTGTCAGTCAGTACAGCACAAACTCACTGAGTGCGAAAACTCCTGTTAATCCTGCAAATATATTACTTTTCATTTGGTGTATCACAGTTTCCACAAAAATATGAAGCAGCAACTGTTTTCGACATTGATAATAATCAGAAATGTTTCTTGAGCAGCAAATCATCATATTAGAATGATTTCTGAAGGATCATGTGACACTGAAGACTGGAGTAATGATGCTGAAAATTCAGCTTTGATCACAGAAATAAATTACAGTTCACTATATATTAAAAATAGAAAACAGTTATTTTAAATTCTAATAATATTTCACAATATTACAGTTTTTACTGTATTTTTAATCAAGTAAATGCAGCCTTGGTGAGCAGAAGAGACTTTTGACAGGTAGTGTGCAGGGTGTGTTTACTACAGTGTGTCTGGTGTAGTGTGTGTGGAGGTGGGTGGTGTTGTGCTCAGACAGACTGAAGCGATGGAGTGATGTGAGGTGGGTGGGGGGGTGATGGAGGTGTCAGACAGGCACAGCACACATCTGAACAGTTCATCAGAGCTCAGTCCGGAGACACGCTGAGACACTGTCTGTCTGTTTGAACACAGACCAACACAACACACACCGGCGCTCGTGTTTACACTAACAGATCAATAAGACCGAGGCCGTCACACACATGCTTCGTTCTGCCAAACTGATGCCTTTTTCATTTTAGAAAGGCACATTTCTTAAGATTTTTTAAGGGGTGTGTTTTAATAAATTGCATTGCTTATGGTGCATGTCATGACACTTTGATGTTGGCTTGAGACATAGTGAAGTTCTTAAGGCATTGCTGGAGTGTTTCTGGTTGCTTGGTTGTTGCTGTGTGGTTGCTTGGATGTTCTGTGTGGTTACCAGGATGTTGTTAGGTGGTTAAAGACAATTCAAGGTGTATATAATCAGGGTTTAAATTTTATTTCAAGATCATTTATTAAATATTAATATATGGTGAGTGATATAGTTATGATAGTTTGGTTAATGCAGAACTAAAGAAAAATGTCAATAAACTAAAGACTACTGATGTAAATAATAGCCTTTATGCACATATTGTTTTCTTAACGAAAAATATATTTGTTATATAACAAAGACAAAAAAAGATATTTTCGTTAAGAATAAAGGTATAAATTTCTTTAACAAAAAAATCTGACTGACGCCAAACTTTTGAACAGAAGTGTATTTTTATATATTTTTATTTAGTAGTAATAGTAGTAATAATAGTAAATCTTGTATACGTTTTAGCGAATCGAGGGAACTAAATAGTAAATCGCACACACGTTTTAGCAAATCGAGGGAACTAAAAAGTAAATCGCTTGCACGATTTAGTGAATCGAGGGAACTAAATAGTAAATCGCGCCCACGTTTTAGCTAATTGATTGTAAGTCGTGCGCACATGTTTTAGCAAATCGAGGGAGCTAAAAAGTTAATCGTGCGTACAATTTAGCGAATTGAGGGAACTAAATAGTAAATCGCGCACAAATCCGCGCACATTTTAGAATTGAGGGAACTAAATGTAAATCGCGCACGTTTACCGAATCGTAAATCGCGCACATTTAGAATCGAACGCGCACGTTTTAGCGAATCGATGGAACTAAATAGTAAATCGCGCACATTTTAGCGAATCGATGGAGCTAAATAGTAAATCGCGCGCATGTTTTAGCAAATCGAGGGAGCTAAATAGTAATCGTGCGCACTTTTTAGCGAATCGAGGGAAGTAAATAGTAAATCACGCGCACGTTTTAGCGAATCGATGGAACTAAATAGTAAATTGCGCGCACGATTTAGCTAATCAAAGGAACTAAATAGTAAATCGCGCACATGATTTAGTGAATTGAGGGAACTAAATAGTAAATCGCGTGCATGATTTAAATTGAGGAACAAATAGTAATCGCCACATTTTAGAATTGAGGGACTAAACGAAATCGCTAAATAGAAATCTTTTACCAATTCTAGAGACTAAATAGTAAATCGCACACACGTTTTTAGCGCATCGAGGGAACTAAATAGTAAATCTCGCACACTTTTTAGCGAATCGAGGGAACTAAATAGTAAATTGCGCGCACGTTTTAGGGAATTGAGGGGACTAAATAGTAATTGCGCGCACGATTTAGCTAATCAAAGGAACTAAATAGTAAATCGCGCACATGTTTTAGCGAATCGAGGGAGCTAAATAGTAAATCGTGCGCACGTTTTAGCGAATCGAGGGAAGTAAATAGTAAATCACGCGCACGTTTTAGCGAATCGATGGAACTAAATAGTAAATTGCGCGCACGATTTAGCTAATCAAAGGAACTAAATAGTAAATCGCGCACATGATTTAGTGAATTGAGGGAAATAAACGTAGCGCGCCATGATTTAGCAAATTGAGGGAACTAAATAGTAAATCACGCCCACATTTTAGTGAATTGAGGGAACTAAATAGTAAATCGCGCGGGCTTAGCGAATCGAGGGAGTAAATTAAAAGTTTAAATGAGGCGCACACGTTTTTAAATCGAGGGAACTAATAGTAAATCTCGCACACTTTTTAGTCGAGGGAACTAAATAGTAAATCGACTTTTAGGAATCGAGGGATAAATAGTAAATCGTGCGCACGTTTTAGTGAATCGAGGGAAGTAAATAGTAAATCACGCGCACGTTTTAGCGAATCGATGGGAACTAAATAGTAAATTGCGCGCACGATTTAGCTAATCAAGGGAACTAAATAGTAAATCGCGCACATGATTTAGTGAATTGAGGGAACTAAATAGTAAATCGCGTGCATGATTTAGCAAATGAGGGACTAAAATAAATCACGCCCACATTTTAGTGAATTGAGGGAACTAAATAGTAAATCGCGCGGACGTCTTAGCGAATCGAGGGAGCTAAATAGTAAATCGCGCGCACGTTTTACCAATTCTAGAGAAAAATAGTAAATCGCGCACCGTTTTTAGCGCATCGAGGGAACTAAATAGTAAATCTCGCACACTTTTTAGCGAATCGAGGGAACTAAATAGTAAATTGCGCGACGTTTTAGGGAATCGAGGGGACTAATAGTAAATCGCGTGCACTTTTAGCAAACGAGGGAACTAAATAGTAAATCGTGCGCACGTTTTAGCAAATCGAGGGAACTAAATAGTAAATCACGCGCACGATTAGCTAAGTTCGCGCGCACGTTTAGCAAATCGAGGGAACTAAATAGTAAATCGCCACACAAATCGAGGGAACTAAATGTAAATGCACGCCATTTTAGCAAACGAGGGAACTAAATAGTAAATCTCGCAAGCATAAATATTTTTTAGCGAATAACTAAATAGTAAATCTTAGCGACTAAATAGGCACGCACGTTTTACCGAATCAAGGGAACTAAATAGTAAATCACGCACGCGTTTTAGCTAATTGATTGAACTAAATAGTAAATCATGCACACGATTCACTCCATAAGTTTCAGTTTACATTTTATTTCATAAAAGTATCTATATGTGTAAAATACATATAGTAAAAGTTGATGTCAGCTATTTTAAATAATTATTTACTCAGAAGGCGTCTGTGCATATGTATGGAAGCTTGTTTCTGCCATGGAACAAAACAATATATCACAGAATCAGAATTGTAAGATCTAATCATGCAGTTGCAAGAAAAAATGTCAGAATTGCGAGATAAAAAGTCACAATTACCTGTTTTATTTTTTTCAGTGGCGGAAACAAGCTTCCATAGTTACACACTCAAACATGCCGTAAGTTTGGCTGAACCTCATCCAACAACAAATAAACAGTTGTTTGACCAAATTTGGGTTTGCTTCACTTTTAAAAATAAAGCATCCAGTGACACACGCACACATGCTCAGTTTCACACTGTCGTATTCCTCACACCTACTGTTCCCCACGGCTTCTTTGTGCCGCCTGCTGTTTGGTGAAGCTGGTAAAAAGCTGTGAATTAACGCAAAGCGGCAGAACCACCTGCCTCCCTAATCCCACCCGTCACAACCACACACACCCCTAAAAACACTCACCATAAATATAAATATAACATATATGTGCGTGTGTGTGTGTTAGTTTACGACAGCACACACGTCTGCATCTCTCTGGACTTGAAGCTCATTTATTTATTCCAACATTGACGTCTGTAACAGAAAGACACGCTCATACAATCAAACCAACATTCATCTGAAAGCGGGAGTGCTTTTGCTCATTTACAAAATTCACCTAACTAGATTTCAGCCCGTCACAAGAGACCGCTGACCTTGCTTGTAGCTCTATACATTATTCTAACTTCATTATTTCGCAAAGCACGCACTTTATGTCTAAAACACTGGAGTTTGAGACAGTTCGGTCCAGTCTGAGTGATTGTATTTTACATCTGACCTTTAAGTGTAATGGTGAAATCACTGTACTGTGATTTCTTTCATAAAACATCACCAGCAGCAATATTGTTCATAATTACATTGGCTAATAATAATAACCATAATCATATCTTGTGTATTTGTTTAATAAGTAATATAGCTATTAAGACCAGCATGACCTTTGCTCTCCGTCTCACAGGGATCCTGAAGTTTCATGAGGTGTATCTGGGTGAGGGTGCGTCAGAGGGCGGCACGTCAGACTTCCAGGAGGGCGGCGGCGGCGTCATGCCCTCGTCTCTGGAGCAGCACATCTCTAACGCCCGTGAAGCTCTGGGTGTGGACTCATACTACAGCAGGTGAATGCATATTGATTATTATGAACTTTATGAACTTCTGACCATTATTCACAATCTGTTGGCATATGCGCAGGGCCTAAAATTAAAGGGTTAGTTTAAAAAAAATGAAAATTCAGTCATCAATTACTCACCCTCATGTCATTCCACACCCTTAAGACCTTCGTTCATCTTTGGAACACAAAATTAAGATCTTTTTGATGAAATCTGAGAGGTATATGAGTCGTCCATAGACAGCAATTTAAATACCACTGTCAAGGTCCAGAAAGGTATTAAAGGCATTGTTAAAATAGTCCATGTGACTACAGTGGTTCAACCTTAATTTTATGAAGCGACGAGAATCAATTCTAGCAATGCAGTTTTGTGAGAAGATGAACGTGAGCGGCGCTCAGGGACAGTTGATGGGACAGTGCTGCATCGTCATGAAAGTTAAAGTTGCCAATTTAAATATTCAAGAGCAAGAAGACGCGAAAGGGAACTCAATTCGTTACTTGCTGTGTGGAAAGTTTTCTGTGCGCAAACATCCGAAGCACATCTGACAGTGTGTGAATACTGAATTGAGTTCTCTTCTTGCACTTGAAAATGCACGTCTTGGCGAGTATCCACTTGTGTATCAGCATATTGAATCTGTGCAGCTCTTAAAGTGACAGCAGCCTAATAAACCTGCTGCTGTCAAAGAAAATCATTCACTGCTCTTGATTAAATAACTTTTGTAACTTTAATAAGGATTAATCTATGTTTTTTATATATATAATTTATATAGTGAAGACTATTCAGTGTTATTTAACATTTGATTACATTAAAATTTCTGTTAAAGTTTCATGGCTGATTAAAAATTTTATAGCTGGTAAATTTTCTTAAAGGATTAGTTGACTTCAAATTAAATTTCCTGATAATTTATTCACCCCCATGTCATCCAAGATGTTCATGTCTTTCTTTCTTCAGTCGAAAAGAAATTAATGTTTTTGAGGAAAACACTCCAGGATTTTCCTCCATATAGTGGACTTCACTGGGGTTCAACGGGTTGAAGGTTCAAATGTCAGTTTCAGTGCAGCTTCAAAGAGCTTTACATGATCCCAGACGAGGAATAAGAGTCTGATCTAGAGAAACCATCTGCCATTTTCTAAAAAAAAAAATTAAATTATATGCTTTTTAACCACAAATGCTCGTCTTGCACTGCTCTGTGATGCGCCACGCATTACGTATTCATGTTGGAAAGGTCACGCATGACATAGGTGGAAGTACTGATCGAGTGTCTACAAAGACTAAGTCAAACGACCTTTACATAAAAAGGTAAAACAACGATGTTGGACGATTTTGAAGTTGGAGGAGAAAATGAGATGGAGTTTTTTGCCCTACTGTGGTACTTCCGCCTACATCATGTGTGACCTTTCCAATGTGATTACGTAATGTGTGGCACATCACAGAGCAGTGCAAGACGTTAAAAAGTTTATAAACTTTATTTTTTTTAGAAAATGACCAATCATTTCACTAGATAAGACTCTTATTCCTCGTCTGGGATCATGTAGAGCTCTTTGAAGCTGCACTGAAACTGACATTTGGACCTTCAACCCGTTGAACCCCAGTGAAGTCCACTATATGGAGAAAAATCCTGGAATGTTTTCCTCAAAAACCTTCATGTCTTCTTCGACTGAAGAAAGAAAAACATAAACATTCTGGATGACATGGGGGTGAGTAAATTATCAGAAAATTTTCATTCTGAAGTGAACTAATCCTTTAAGTCACAATATAAATGTGTATACAAGTAGCAAGATGTATTTTTATTGCCCAGACTTGTCGTAGTTATTCATAATTTAGATATTCACTAATATGAATGGTGTTTGTCTGTGCAAAACTCACCATGGCACATTGCTATTGCTAAGTGGAAGGGATATGTTGATAGGTATGATTTGAGAATATGTTTTTCCCAATAAAAGAGCATGTCCAGTGCAGCAGAAAGCGGCTGTGTGTATGTTAGTGTGAAAGTCTGAAACCTCCTAAATATACCTTGATGGATGCGGTCAGATTGGTTGGTGGCAGCGAACGCTGCAGGGGTGAGTGCGTGTGTGTGTTCGTTCATGCCCTGCAGGAAGCACATCTCAGCGATGCTGTCACATGCCGCAGCGGGGCTGGAGGCCACACCGCACTGATCTCTGGGTCTGTGGCTCTAAGTGGGTGGCAGCTGAGGAGGTATTCACCTCTCACATGGAGGTTTCTCTCCGACGCTTTGAGAGGAGTCGGTGCTGCGGTGTTGAGTGTACTCTGACATGTAATTAGGTGAAGACGCTGGCAGGTTTGGAGGAGCAGAATGCAGAGAGAGAGAAGGATGGCAGAACGTGGCAAGAAGCTCTTGGTGTGAATTAAGCAGCAGCCTGAAACAAAGGCCATTATTGTACGCGTGTGGAAAGCTGCGAGTCTCCGGTGCCAGCGCATTAGTCACTAGAGGTGTGATGGCTTCTCCCAGCGAGCTCTGCGCTCATCCCTGCCCATTAAAGGATAATTTAGCGCTTGACTGAGGGGCTGCGAGCAATCTTTTCCACTTGGTTGGGTGCAATATGCCACCTTTGAAGACCCCATTCATTGTGCAGAGAGAAAGAGGCACGAACAGGAACTGTGATACCCGCGACTGTCTGCAATATGAGCGATTATGCCTCATTTAGCGAGACCTCTTCCACCCTTTAGTTGAGACCGATCAGTGAGATTCATCAGAATAATTCTGTGATTAATGCACAGTTTCAGCGGGATTGTTAAGGTGACTGGTGTTTGCCCATGCAAGGTTGGTTGCCAGGGCGTTGCTGTATAGTTGCTAGGGTTTTCTAGTGGAAATGAGCTCATGCCCGAGTCTCTATGATATTCTGGTCTCCAGATATGACTTGAGTATGGAAGCCAAAGCAGAAAATCAAATGTGAGATAAGATTTAATGCAAACAAAGTAGTCATTTCCGTGATATATAAAGTCATATTCTGAGAAATATAAAATCACATTTGGAGATATTATGTCAGTGTGAGATGAGATATATTGAGAAAATGCAATGTCATATTTTGAGATATATAAGTCATAGTTCAAGATATATAAAGATATGTTATGGGATATGAAGTCATATTATGAGATAATAGTAGTATTATTAGATACATAGTCATACTCCATGATATATAAAATTATAATGCGAGATATATACAAATATTATGATACATATATATATATATATATATAATATATATATATATATATATAAAGCAATGTGGAAATGAAGTCAGATTGTGAGATGTATAGTAATATTCGACATATAAGTCATATTTATTATATATATATATATATATATATATATAATATATATATATTATAATATATAGGATATATGAGATATATAGTATATTATAAAGATAGTATTATGTCACAGTGTGAGATGGATATATTGAGAAATGTAATGTCATAAATGAGATGAAGTCATTGTGAGATATATAGTAATATTATTCGACATAGTCGTATTTTGAGATATATAGTCATAATGTGAGATATGAAATCATTTTATATGCTATATATATATATATATATATATTAATGAGCATATAAAATGATTTCATTAATATACAGTGGCATGAAAAAGTATGTGAACCCTTGCAGAATCTGTGAAAATGAGAATTATTTTAATAAAATAAGAGGGATAATAAAAATGCATGTTATTTTTTGTTTAGTACTGTCCTGAGTAAGATATTTTACATAAAAGAGTTTGCATTTAGTTCACAAGACAAAACAATAGCTGAATTTATTAAAATAACCCCATTCATAAGTATGTGAAGCATTGATTCTCAATACTGTGTGTGGTTACCTGATGATCCACGACTGTTTTTATGTTTTGTGATGGTTGTTCATGAGTCTCTTGTTTGTCCTGAGCAGTTAAACTGAGCTCTGTTCTTCAGAAAAATCCTCCAGCTCCTGCAGATTCATCAGTTTTCAAGCATTTTTGCATATTTGAACCCTTTCCAGCAGTGACTGTAGATTTTGAGATTCATCTTTTCACACTGAGGGACTCAAACACAACTATTAAAAAAGGTTCAAACATTCACTGATGCTCCAGAAGGAAACACGATGCATTGAGAGCCAAGGGGTGAAAATTTTTGAATTCAAATATCAAGGTAAATTGTACTTAATTTTTCTGCCGGGAAACATGCAAGTATCTTCTGTTGGTTCCGAAGGGCAGTACTGAATGAAAAACAATGATATTTAAACAAAATAAGAAAAACTGTGACATCTTCATCCTGTTCAAAAGTTTTCACCCCCTGACTCTTAATGCATCGTGTTTCCTTCTGGAGCATCAGTGAATGTTTGAACCTTTTTTAATAGTTGAGTTTGAGTCCCTCAATTGTCCTCAGTATAAAAACACAGATCTCAAAATCATTCAGCCACTGCTGGAAAGGGTTCAAATATGCAAAAATGCTTGAAAACTGATGAATCTGCAGGAGCTGGAGGATTTTTCTGAAGAACAGAGCTCAGTTTAACTGCTCAGGACAAACAAGAGACTCATGAACAACCATCACAAAACATAAAAACAGTCGTGGATCATCAGGTAACCACACACAGTATTGAGAATCAATGGTTCACATACTTATGAATGGGGTTATTTTAATAAATTCAGCTATTTTTTGTCTCGTGAACTAAATGCAAACATCTTTTATGTAAAATATCTTACTCAGGACAGTACTAAACAAAAAATAACATGCATTTTTTATTATCCCTCTTATTTTATTAAAATAATTCTCATTTTCACAGATTCTGCAAGGGGTTCACATACTTTTTCATGCCACTGTATATGTAGTCATATTGTGAGATATATAGTAATATTATTCAACATATATACAAAAGTTGTATTTCGAGAAATGTAGTTATAATGTGAGTCTAATTGTGAGCTATACAATAAAATTATGAGATATAAAAAATCATAATGTCAATTTAGAAGTTATTTGCTTGTTCTATCATTAAGCAGATGAACATAATATGAAGCAGATCATCAGCTCAATGAGACATATGATTTGAGGAATCGTTAATGCCTGCAGCACAAACAGTGCAGAAAGAGTTGCACATTGATATTTAATATGGTGAAAGTTTTGATCAATCATTAACTCTCAGTATGAGCAGCAGTAATAGTGATAATTGACCAAGTAAACGCCACTAATCAGGGCGTTTCACACTACAGTGTTTAGTGATTTCCCAGGTCCTTTTGAGTTTGTTTGTTTGGTTGTTGTGAAAGCTGTGGTTTGAGTTATGGTTCATAAAGCAATTCGGCCTAATTTGAGGAAATAAACTGCTGTTGATGATGTATAATTTGCATATTATAGACTAATGCATTCTTATTGCTGCTTGTCTCAGCAGAAATGGCTTTCAAGCGCATCCGCCGCAGACAGCGTGTTCAAATTTAGCCGGTAAACAGCTTTCAGTTTGAGTTTGAAGTTTTTATTTGCCATTTGTACACACACAGACAGTACGAGTGCAGAATTTGTGAGCAAAGCTTTTAGAGTCAGCAGTAAAAAAAAAAAAGATAAACAAAATATATAATAATAGTAAGATGAAATGACAGGGCTGTACACTCAATGAATAAACACTAAAAAGTACAGTTAAATTCACACTGTAAATATACAATGAGCTACACCAGTGGTCACCAACCTTTTTAAGCCCAAGATCCCTGACCTCGACCTTTATGAAAGACAAGATCTACTTGATAGAAAAAGACAGCCCAGATTGTATTTAGTTTTTTTTTTTTTTTCGTGGCCAATTTAGATTCTGATTTATTTATTTTTACAAGCAAATTGGCCGATTTTGATACTGGTTGCAGATATTTATTATTATTATTATTATTATTATAAACAAAAATACATAGCCATTTCAAATTAGAGGGAACCACTGCTTTTTAATCACAATCCAAACAAAGATGCTATCACATTGCATGAGCAGTTGTTTTTTTTTATTTGAATTAATTGAGATTTAATTTCAATATTTAAAGCAAAAACAGAACGGTCTGACTTTATCTTTGTGAAATTATATGCTACACAAAAAAGCATGAAACAAAAACAGCAGACTGAATGAGACGCAGATTCACTCTCTGACAGCAGGTGGCGCTTATGGAGCAGCAGTGACACAGCGTTTCCTTGGTTACCGCTGTAAACAAAGCTGAACTGCGCTAATAATTAGCTACTTTATTCGGAGGTAAGATGAAAATAAAATGCCGTTGCCATCGAAATTTTTCTGAAGACAGTAATTCCTTTTAGAGATGCATTCATATAACCCTTCACCCCTAATTCAATATTTATATTTTCTTCCTATATTTCGAGCATCATGAACAGTGAGCTGCTCTGCCTGCTACAGAATTTTCTCCTCTTCGCGTCCGTCTTCAGCCTCTCTGGCCTCTTGTTTACGGCCGTTTTACAGACTCAGACATAATGTGGGCTATTTACCTTTATCACTGTCCCAGTAGCTCCCGAAAATAACAGAAAAATAAATACAAAAATACAGTACAAAGACTGGAGAAATGTAATGTAATGTAGGCTATTTTGTACTCATATTTCTGTTATTTTCGCGAGCTACTGGAACAGTGATAAAGATCGACCGGTCGATCGCGATCGACGGGTTGGCGACCACTGAGCTACACACTATAAACACTGTTACTTTCATATAAGAATATTGCACATTTTGCAGTTTTATTTCACTTTGTCCTATCCTTTATATATGAAGTGTAACTCTGGAGGAGTAATCAGACTCAAACCCAGTGTGAACAACCTTTCTTAAAGGATTAGTTCACTTCAGAATTAAAATGTCTTTCTTTCTTCAGTTGAAAAGAAATGAAGGTTTTTGAGGAAAACATTCCAGGGTTTTTCTCCATATAGTGGACTTCACTGGGGTTCAACGGGTTGAAGGTTCAAATGTCAGTTTCAGTGCAGCTTCAAAGAGCTCTACATGATCCCAGATGAGGAATAACTTGGATGACTTGGGATGAGTAAATTATCAGGAAATTTTAATTCTGAAGTGAACTAATCCTTTAAATTTGGACTTTTAATATCACACTCTTACTACATTAGTACTTAGCTCAAACCTGGTAAAAATAACTGGCGGGCAGCAGAGGAAAGCCTTGTTTTGCCCTCCAGGTTGGCGTTCCTATAAGGGTGTTAGGAAGGTTTTCCTTTCAGAGCATCCTCGCATATCTCAGCCTGGCACATGTGCCCCACAGCGCTGTCTCCACATCGGAGCCATCTTCATTTCCAATGCACACTTCCCACATCCACTACAGCTCAGAGCACACGGACGGGTCGTAGATGCAACCTCTCGCCCCACGACTGGATCAAAGTCTGTCGCTTTAAGCACAAGAGCAGATCTCATTCTCCGGCTCCTCCGGTGCTTTTCATTTCTAGTTGGCACCAAAACGAGATTATTCTCACCCTAGAGGGGTGCATCCTGACAAAGAATTAAATTAACATTTCAACAGGATTTGGGACGGCTTCCGTCTCTAGAGGGAGTGTGAACATGTTTGCGGAGATTAAGGACACAAAATGAGAGGAACGTCTTGGAATAGTTTGGAAATCTAGGGGACACGATTACCAGGCATTCCCATTCATTCTCAGAGCGAAGTGCTCAATTAAACACATGCTAATGAGCTATTCAGATGTCTGCAGAACATTCAAATCTCTTCATATCGACATGTTTTAATGCCACGTCCAAAATAATCAGCAGAACATCTGCGTCGTGCATTAGGTACAAATGAAGCACGTTTGGTGTGTAATTGAGGTGAGGTGGATAAAACCTTATTAACCCAATAGAGGTATCCAAGTGTGTCGTCTCAGATGAGTCAGATTACTGAAGAGATCTGTTTTTTCATTAAAGCTAATCAGAGAAATTTGCTCACGCGTTCCCCTAGATGCCGAGAGACTCGTGCGTAATTATCAGTGATTGTAGCTGCCGTTGTGCTCGAGTTGTTTGGTCGTTTATAAAAATTGTTTCTGTTATTATGCGTTGCATCTCAATGGATGTCAGGAATGAAAAGTCAACAAACATGTGCATGTCTGGATATAAAACCGAGGATGTTTGACAGCAGTATTGATAAGTGGAGAGCATTTCATCACTCAGATGTTGCACTTTCATAGCTTAAAGAAACTTGATTAAGTTAAAGAGAACCTATAACGCCCCTTTTACAAGATGTAATACAAGTCTCTGGTGTCTCCAGAATGTGTCTGTGAAGTTTCAGCTCAAAATCCCCCAGATCATTTATTATAGCTTGCCAAATTTGCTCCTATTTGGGTGTGAGCAAAAACACGCCGTGCTTTTTTTTTGTGTGTGTGTCCCTTTAAATGCAAATGAGCTGCTGCTGCTCCCGGCCCCCTTTCCAGAAGAGGGCGGAGCTTTAACAGCTCAACAACAACAAAGCTGGAGAATCTCACGCAGCCAAAATGAGGATTGTCAGTAATGGTGTTCAGGCACTAAGAGTTTGTTTGGTGCGATTCACTTGCTGCAATTCTCTGATTGGTGAAGATTTTTCTGCAGAATCATGGGTAATGTAGTTTTTCACCATTCCACTGTTAAACACGATTATGTAAAAAAAAAATGTGTTGCATACACCATTGATTCTTGTAGTGTACAGTAGATCTGTCTTTAATGGTTTGTAAGTTAAAAAATTAATTTATAGAAATTAAAAGGAAATTAATGGGATTTTTACATCTCTGTGCAACGGCCGGGTTCCGGAAGTAAAAACATTCATTTTCATAGGAAAATTGATTTTCAATGATAACAGTAACCCTACTGTGAGCTACGAGATTGTTAATCCATGGTATTTGGTTCTGTTGAAGCCGTCAACCAGCATTATTTCAATTTATTCTTAAAAAAAATCCTGTTTAACAGCAGAATTTGTGGTGAAAAACTACATTACCCATGATGCTGTACAGAAAATTCCACCAATCAGAGAGTCAGCACAATAAAAATGCGCCAAAATAGCTCTTTAGCTCCGCTCATTCCCATGAAGTACTGTGAATTATGTAATCGAGTCGATCTCCCTATGCTATCAAAATACTTAAATATTTGTATATATGTGCATATATTGCAATACACTTATATATATATAATCAACATATTTAAATGAGTAGTTTTAAATTTAAATTTTTAAATGTAGTTCTTTCCCTCACTAAAGCCGTTAAGTTCACATTCTTGTACCTTTGTATTTTATCCGATTTTCAAATACTTCTTTGCTTCAAATCAAAGTTTGTAGTGTTGTGATTCCCCTCGTTGCTGATTGGCTTGGTTCATGGCTTATAACGCTTTATCAAAGGCTTTTTTTCTTAAAGGTGCCATCGAACGTTTTTTTACAAGATGTAATATAAGTCTAAGGTGTCCCCTGAATGTGTCTGTGAAGTTTCAGCTCAAAATACCCCATAGATTTTTTTTAATTAATTTTTTTAACTGCCTATTTTGCGGCATAATTAGAAATGCGCCGATTCATGCTGCGGCCCCTTTAAATCTCGCGCTCTCCGCCCCCGGAGCTCACGCTTGCCTTAAACAGCATAAACAAAGTTCACACAGCTAATATAACCCTCAAATGGATCTTTACAAAGTGTTCGTCATGCATACTGCATGCATGCGTCGGATTATGTGAGTATTGTATTTATTTGGATGTTTACATTTGATTCTGAATGAGTTTGAGGTTTTGCTCCGTGGCTAAAGCTAACATTACACACTGTTGGAGAGATTTATAAAGAATGAAGTTGTGTTTATGAATTATACAGACTGCAAGTGTTTAAAAATGAAAATAGCGACGACTCTGGTCTCCGTGAATACAGTAAGAAACGATGGTAACTTTAACCACATTTAACAGTACATTAGCAACATGCTAACGAAACATTTAGAAAGACAATTTACAAAATATCACTAAAAATATCATGTTATCATGGATCATGTCAGTTATTATTGCTCCATCTGCCATTTTTCGCTATTGTTCTTGCTTGCTTACCTAGTCTGATGATTCAGCTGTGCACAGATCCAGACGTTAATACTGGCTGCCCTTGTCTAATGCCTTGAACATGAGCTGGCATATGCAAATATTGGAGTCAGACATATTAATGATCCCTGTTACGTAACAGTCGGTGTTATGTTGAGATTCGCCTGTTCTTCGGAGGTCTTTTAATCAAATGAGATTTATATAGGAAGGAGGAAACAATGGAGTTTGAGACTCACTGTATGTCATTTCCATGTACTGAACTCTTGTCAGAAGTAATTTTGTTATGATTGTTAGTTTTACTATAGTCAATTATTTATTGCCCTTTTTTCCCAAAAAGCAATCCTCTGCAGTGATTGTACCATGTTTTGTACCTAACAGCAGCCCTCAGCTGTGCTAAAATCACTCTCATATCTTACTGCTTGAATAAATAACATTGTGTTCGGTGTGTTTCAGAGCGTGTTCCAGCAGCGAGACCGAGAGCGAAGCTGGAGACCTTCTGGACCAGCAGTTTGAAGAACTCAATAATAAACTCAACTCAGTGACTGACCCGACCGGCTTCCTGAGGATGGTTTCCAGAAACAACCTCTTCAACAGGTCAGACACACAACAAAGCTTCTTCCCGGGTTGGTGACATCACAAACCCTAAAATTTACATAAACCCCGCCCCCGAGAGCACACACAACAAAGGGGGCGTGGCCATGTTGGGCTGCTTTAGAGAAGAGGAAGAGTTGTTGTAGTAGAGTGTTGTTCATGCCGTCATTTTACGCCGGACTGCTTCACAAACGAGGGTCAATTCAACACTGGATTTGCACAAAAGGTTAACATGACGACACATGCTAGTCGATGAGTTGATTCCACATAAATCATTCAAAAACGTCCAGTTTCATTCTAAAAGTTGTAACTTCTTCCTGAGTCTCTCCATCAGTGTCGACTCCGGTTTGAACAATGTAAGGCTGAACACCGTTACTGACAATCCTCATTTTGGCTGCGTGAGATTCTCCAGCTTTGTTGTTGTTGAGCTGTTAAAGCTCTGCCCTCTTCTGGAAAGGGGGCGGGAGCAGCAGCTCATTTGCATTTAAAGGGACACACACAAAAACGGCGTGTTTTTGCTCTCACCCAAATGGGGCAAATTTGACAAGCTATAATAAATGATCTGTGGGGGATTTTGAGCTGAAACTTCACAGACACATTCTGGAGACACCAGAGACTTATATTACATCTTGTAAAAGGGGCATTATAGGTTTGCTTTAAAGTTTCATGAAACTGGTTAAAATTGTTCGTTATATGATAGAAGTTAAATGATAGATTTGTTTGAGGAAGAGACACAAATTTAACGTTTTATTCACTAAAAATCCACCTTGGCTTGTTCAGAAGAGCATGAATCATTGTGAATGGTTTGTTCACTAGTCTGGTTACTGGAAGTAAAGATTATTAGTGAATAACAAGTTAAATTTTGGTCGGATTGCTTTTGGATAATTGCACAAGGTGTGTGGATCAATTTTATGGTGTACTTTTGTTTGTGAGAGTCAAGACCAAGAACAAATCATCTGGTCTGTGAAGGTCATATATGCTAAAATGGACATAATTTTGATTAGCTTTCCAGTAAAACACTGTAACATCTTTAAGAATCGATTGATTTACTTGTGCACCATCATAAGACATCTAAAACTTGTCATTTATATTATATCATTTATAGTTTTTTATTACAAATAGGTTTTTCTTGTTCTAGATCTGGCATATGTTTAGATTTAACCAAAATAAACCATTTGATATTAATCTACAGGAGGAGAAAGCATTCAAATAGCAGAGAAAAACCCAATCAAACAGCAAATCATTAAGCAATTAGTAAACATGTTTGCTCATAATGGATCTAAACTCTGCCGGTGGAAACGAGCAGCTCAGACGGATGATAATTAAGGAGCCAGTATGAAGGGATAGTTCGAGTCCTTCACATCCTGATTCATTAGGAGAGAAAGAAAGATCGTTATTAGCACTAAAAGAGAGGGAGGGAGGAAGACGACAGCTACGACAGGAACAGCGAGGGCAGGAGGTGCTGTTAAAGACGGGGTCAGAGCGGTCATCAGTAGAGCTGCGCTTCTCATTAAGAGCTCTCGGAGCCGCACAGCTCTCTGTATTCATTAAAACAAAGAGTCGTCCCTGAGCGAGTGTCACTCCTCGTCTGCCCTAATGAGCATGTGCCCAACAATTCAGTCAAATACGACGATTCTGGCATCATTCACTCACACTCAAACCTGTTTGACTTTCTTTGTTCTAAAACAAGGTTAAAAGTGGTTAAAATGACTGTATTTCAAATCTTCTGAAGTCATTTGATAGATCTGGGTGAGGGACAGACCCTAATTTAAGCGTTTATTCATTGAAAATAGTTTTAAATACTGAAAATGATTCATTAATGAGTTGTTCTTTTGAGACGGATCTTTTCAGTGAATCATCTGAAGTCACTGTGAATGATTCATTTACTAAACAGATCGCTGGATGTATAGATTATTAGTGAATAATGAGTTAAATTTTAGTCGGATTTCTTGATAAGAGATGGAATGTATAGTGCATTTATATACTATTATAGTATTTATTAATATTAGCTTTTATAATTTCATTTTAATTTTTGGTTTAAGTTTTAGTCATTTTGTTATTTTTATAATTTATATATTATTTTTATTTTTATATTTATTAATATTTATTTTGTTTTATTTAAGCTTTATTTCGATTTTTAAAAACTGTTTTAATAGTTTTAGTTATTTTAGTACCTCAAATTAAACTTAACTTGAATTTAACTTTAAATAAAGCTGAAATCAAATATAAATATTCAATGAAAAGCTTATTTTTTGTTTTTCATTGAATATTTGTCTTATTTTATTTAATCTTTATTTAATTTAAAAGAAAACAATTTTTAGTTTTATTATAGTTATTTTAGTACTTAAATGACTGAAATTGCTAAAACTATTAAAGAAATTAAATAAAGATTAAATAAAATAAAACAAAATTTAATGAAAACAATAAAAAATATTTTTATTGAATATTTTTATTTCAGCTTTATTTAAGTTAAAGAAAATGATTTTTAATTTTTTCTGTTAACAATAATATATTATGCAATTATAGTATTTAATAATATAGATTTTATTTTTTATTTTCATTTTTATTTTTGGTTTAAGTTTTAGTAATTTTATTATGTGCTTTTGTTATTTTTATTAGTTTTGTTCATATTTATATTTAGCTTTATTTTATTTTTTTAAGTTCAAGTTTTTCTTTGAATATTTGTTTTATTTCATCTTTAGTTCATTTAAAGAAAACAATTTTAATAGTTTTAGTTATTTTAGCACTTTAAATTAAACTTAAAAACTTGAAATAAACTGAGTAAAATAAAGTTGAAGTATTAAAATTGCTAAAACTATTAAAAATTGTTTTCTTTTAAATTAAATAATGAATAAATTAAATAAACCAAATATTCAATGAAAACCTTAAACCTTAAAAAATAAGCTTTACATTGAATATTCATATTATATTTTATTTCAGCTTTATTTCAGTTAAAGCAAAGGATTATTCACACAGGTTTAGAACGAGTAAATAACACCAGAATTAATGTCTTTAATAATCCATCTTGTCATCACACAAATGATCCTCCTGTCGTTTGATTGGGTCTGATGTCGAACCAATCGCTGACGCTCATTAAACATTGATGAGGCTCAGGGCGTGTTTGATCACCCGATTAACCTCCAAACGGAGGCCATAGTTTGGGAGAATGAGACACCTGTGTGTCGCCGGCGGTCTGTGATCCCTCTGAAGGCGTGTAATCATAGAACTCCGTGACGGGAAGTGGGAAGGAAGTTGTCTGCGGTGCTGTTCGGTTACCATAGCGATGGCGATTAGGCCTGGAGTACGTGGGGTCGTTACACCTACACAGATTCTTTAATAACGAGGTGTTTTTGATGTCATCTGTAAGGTGATGTGGGAGATCCAGAGTGATGAACTGTGGGATTAAAGCCATAAACACTGGAGTTACTGTGATTTCACCACACATGACTATATGCAGCTATAGCTATATGATAAAAGACAATCATGATCAATGAATTATTACATTTAATAAAACATAAGAATTACAATAAACCATTCCTCTGCCAAGAATATATAATAGTTTTATTGTTTATTATTATTATTACTATTATTATTATTTGTCATTAGTATGCAGTATAATGCTATTATATATTACTATTATGTATATGGCACTTAATTGTTCTAATAATAATTATTATATTTGTCAGTAGTATACAATATAATATTATTAATTATTCTTAATTATTTTTATTATTGTTATTGTCATTATTGTAATTATTAGTATACAGTATAATATTATTAATTGATGTTTATTATTATTAATATTTGTCTTTATTATACAATATATCACTATTATTTATTCTTAATTATTTTAATTATTGTTTATTGTTATTGTCATTATTGTAATTATTAGTATACAGTATAACATTATTAATTGATGTTTATTTTGATTAATATTTCTTTATTATACATTATATCACTTTATTTTATTCTTAATTATTCTAAAATTATATTTGTCAGTAGTCTACAATAAATGTTATTAATTATTCTTAATTATTAAATATTGTTTTGTTATTATTTGTCATTAGTATACAGTATAACACTATTAACTGATGTTATTATTATTATATTATTATTATTTGTTGATATACAATATAACACTATTAATTATTCTTAATTATTCTAATTCTAATTATTATTATATTGTCATTAGTATACAGTATTATATTATAATTAATTAATTAATTAATCTATTAATTATTCTAATTATTGTATTAATATTATTTGTTTATAATAAACATAATTATTGTAATTATTATTTTTCATTAGTATACAATATAATATTAATTATTAATAATGCATAATTAATATTATTCTATTTATTATTCTAATTATGTTTTATTATTATTATTTGTTATAATAATTATTATTATTTAAATTATTTGTCATTAGTTATAGTATAACACTATATATAATGTATATATATAATATACACTCTTATTATTCTTAATTGTTCTAATAATTAAAATTTTTAAAGTACATAATAGTATGCAATATAACATTTTTAATTATTCTTTTATTTAAACATTTAATAATTATTATATTAGATTTTATTATTATTATTATTTAACATTAGTATACAATATAACATTATTATTATTATTATTATTAATATTATTATTTGTACAGCTGTAATTCTATCTTTCTTCTAAGAGGTTCACAGTGACGTTTGCAATAAAACACATTTGTGATTCTGCTATTTTTATGTCATTTATTTTTGTGAGAGTGTTTGTACCACAACAGTCCAGCCTTGACCCATGATGACCTGCTGTTATAAAACACCAGCTGTTTCTTAGGTGTATGGCGCCATCTAGTGTTAGTGTTATATGTCTAGTATTCTCTGCAGTGGTTCTCCTGTGTCACTGTGAATGTCTTGGCACACTACATAAAAGAACATAGTGTGTGCATACAGTGTTCAGAATGCTGCTTATCTCTATTTCCAGTGTGATTGCTGGACTGGAAGCAATATCAACCATTATATTTAACATCTCATTCTTGACTTTACACAAAACTCAATTAAAAATGCAAAATGAAGCCATTTGTTTGTGAGTCTAACTAGACACCAATTAAACATGCAAGATTTTTATCACTGCATACATGCGGTTTTAAAAGTACAGTATGTATTTATGAGTGTTGGTCATGTTGTTTCAGGAGTTGTCAGAGTATGACGAGTCTCTTCAGTAACACGGTGTCTCCGGTGAAGGAGGGCACCTCGTCTCTGCCGCGCCGCGCCAGTGCGCTCAGCAAACCCCCGTTACGAGCGCTCTACGACCTGCTCATCGCCCCGATGGAGGGGGTAAGACTGCGGCACACTTCACCCGTGTTCAGACAATAACTGCAATAATCAGTGATGGGGAAGGTTCCTTTTAGAAGCAATATGTTACAATGTTGCATTACTTTTTAAAAAAGGAACTAATTACGTTACTTAGTTACTTTTATGTGAAATAATGCGTTGTTTTGTTACTTTGTACTTTTTGTCTGTGTCTAAGTGACTGTTATGGAGAGAGAATTTTAATTCAGTAGTCTAAAAAATGTTTCAGCAAATTAATTAAACTGAAAAATAATGTGCAGTAGTTTTTAACCCTCTGGTGCTCTTCATGTGGTTGTCAATAATTTTATTTTATTTTATTTTTTTTTTCAATGAAATGAATTTACTATATTTTAGTTCAATAATGATATTGATATTTTGTATTTTTAGGGGATTTTATGATACTAAATTATATTTATGCAGTAGTTATAATCCATTTATTCACTTTTTGATGCTTTGGAGCACAGACTTAATTTTTATCTCTTTTTAAAGATTAACTTATTGCTGAAGTGAAAAAAATTTAAAGTTAACTTAAAAAGTTATAGAATTGTATGTTTATTTTTATGCAAAATGCACAAAAATACTATTTTTATATGAAATATATATTTTCCAAAGCCTGTTTCAATCTAAATCTGTGAGAAAATCAAAGCCATAAATCTAAACAAATTGTGTTCCAAATTTGAGCTTGATATCTCAAAAAATGAGCTTTCAGTAAGATTTTGTTAGGCTGCAGTACCAAACGTGTCCACTAGATGGAATTCGTCTCCCATTCATTTCCAGTGCACTCATTTTTGACGTGAGGAACACAAGTGTGAATATTTTTTTCAGGATCATTTGACCTTTTCGTATCATGTTCATGTTTTTGTGTGTGTGTGTTCACATAGTAAGCGAGTTTCATACAATTCTGATGAAGTAAAAAAATAAATAAATAAAAACCGTAAAATTGTTCAGTCAAAAATGAGCGAAGAGCAACCAGAAGGTTAAAGAAAAAGTAACTCAAATATTAATGTGTAAATTTACTTTACTTGTTACATCAAAAAAAGTAATCTGATTACGTAATGCACGTTACTTGTAATGCATTATTTTATTTTATTTTATTTTATTCTATTTTCCAATGTCTGCTGCTTTATTTTAATTAAAATGTGGCTCACCCAATCCGATTTTAGAGCCATTAATGATCATGTATTGATTGGGTAGTGTGGTTTTGAATATTCGATGTGTTTTGCTGTAGGGTCTGATGCACTCCAGCGGTCCGGTCGGCAGACACCGGCAGCTGGTTCTGGTTCTGGAGGGCGAGCTGTATCTCATCCCGTTTGCTCTGCTGAAGGGAAGCTCGTCCAATGAGTACCTGTACGAGCGCTTCAGTCTCATCGCCGTACCGTCCATCGGCAGTCTGGGGAACACCGCTAAAGTACGCACACTACTATTGTTTTTTAACATTTTTACATTTTTAATTTTATATTTTATATATATATATATATATATATATATATATATATATATATAGCTTTAATTCATATCTTTTTCAGTTGGTGTAATTTTAGCACTTCAGCTTTAGCTATTACAGTTAGTTTTCAAGGCAACATTTCTAGTTTTCTATTTTACTTTTTAGTTTTTTCAACAAATTATTTCTAATACTTTTACTTTTAGTTAACAATAACTACACTATGTGCCTGTGTTTGTTTGTTTGTTTGTTTTAATATTTTGTTTGTTTTTTAACTCAAGCATTACAATGTCAGGCTGTTTTAGCTCTAATATTTTTTGTTTTGTTTTGTATATTCTGAATTTTTGGGTTGCGTCCATCAAATCTTAAATAAAAAACTTTTTTTTAAAATTAGCTAGATTGTCAAAAATAGGCATTTTTACATTATTTATATAAATGTTTTCTTTAATATAAATAAATCTTTATCATAATAAATGTAGTAAATTATGTGCTTTTTGTTTTTTTTTTTTTTTAATTTAGTTGCCAAAGCAACCTTTCTAATTTCTGTTTGTTTTTTTAACTAATCTAATATTTATTTTTTTTTATTTCAACATTATTTCGTTTATATATACTATACTTTATATATATGATAGATAGATAGTTTGTTGTGTAATATATATATATATATTATATATATTATATATGTTTTTAGTTTTTTATATATCTTTAGATAGTTAGATTTTATATTTAATTTTTTATATGTATATTATGTTTTGTAGTTATAATATATATATATATATATATAATGTTTTTAGTTTTTCATTTAACAAAAATTTATTACAAATTATCTATTACAAAACTATAATAGTTTGTTTTAGTTAACAGTAACAACACTTAAGGTTTTCAGACAATAAAAGCAATGAGACTTGAGCGCTACAGTGATTTTACCATAATTAAGAAGCGTTGTTTGATATGACGTGAGGGGGAATGTCAAAAAACCATTACCGTGGTAAAATCAATGTTCTTTACAGCCTTGAGTGCCTTCATGCTTTTATAACACCAACAACAACATGCCAAACATTAAAGTCAGCATGAAGCGGAGCTAGTGATAGTCTTTTCTTTCCTATTGTGCCGTATATCCGAGTGAAACTGCTTCTCAAACAAGAACAAATGTAGGGCGGGGCTTGATTTTGTCTGTGGGGAATTGATTGGATGGTTGTGGTTTGCTATTGGTGGATCTCATGTGAGTGACAGGTTGCCCCACCCTCGTCATCAGAGAAAGGTTGATGCAAGAGGGAGGGGAAGTTATTTTGATAAACGATTAAAGAATCATTTATAATTATCACTGCAATATTCCATAAAAAAAAACAAGAATTGTCTATTTTGATTTCATGTCAACTTTAATATTCAGTAAATTTTTTGAATCCAAATTCTTCATTTTCATCAGGTTCATCCTCGGCGGACCGGTCCGGTTCTGTGTAATGGAGGAAGCTCGATGGCTGCGGTGGTTGGAAACCCTCGGCTGCCGCCGTCAGTGATGGACCGCTGGCTTTGGGGTCCGATGCCCAGCGCTGAGGAGGCACACATGGTGGCCGATCTACTGGGCTGCCAGCCGCTGGCCGGCCCCGCCGCCACCAAGGAGCGTGTTATGAGCGCCCTCACCCAGGCCGAGTGCGCACACTTTGCCACGCACATCTCCTGGAAGCTGGCGGCCCTGGTCCTCACGCCCAGCCAGGACGCCAACTCTGGAGCGGTGGCGGCGGCTTCTGGCGGAGGAGCTGGATGCGGAGAGAGCGGAGTGAAATCCAACTACACCATCCCGGAGAGTCTGCGCGTGCCAGACGACGCCAGCGATGCCGAGAGCATCTGTGACAGCCCGCCGCTGCAGGAGTTCCTGCTCACCGCCGCCGATATCCTCGATCTCAGGCTGCCAACTAAACTAGTCGTGCTCGGGTCAGTAGACGTGTTTCCAGATCAGGGCTGGGCATTATGGTCATGCAATGGTAGAGTTGTGTCAAACTGTTAAGATTTTCTAAAAGAGTTTAGTTTTAGTTTTTGTTTAGTTGCTTATGTTTGCTAAGCAACGTCACAATGTCATGTGACTTTAAATGTGGTTCTATCTATAAACTATAGATAGATAGATAGAATTTTTAAATATTAAATTTTTATATGTATACTATTATATATATATATATATATATATATATATATAATGTTTTTAGGTTTTCATATATATAATATATATATACAGGGGTTAAATTGGGATTTGTTATGTGGGGGGCTCTGTGGTTTCAGGCTTTCGAGGGTGCATGTGTATGCAAGACTACAAAATCGTATAATTTGACAAACTGTAAAATATAACAAGTTGAGAGAGCCCTCTGCTATGAACAATAAAATGCTGATCAAAATCATTCTATAGATGCTGGTAGTGTGAAAGCTACATCTGATGACAATAAAACATATCTGTAGGCCTATGCTACCATTAAAGGACAGAATATAAATACAAAATACAGTGCTCGACATTAAGCCTGGTTTTGTGCTTGTCCTTTGGACAACTAAATTGGTCATTTACTTGTCAGAGTAAAAAAGTATAAAAAAAAAATATTTATTATTATTCAAATCTTTTATTTCATATTCTTACATTTGATAAATTAAAGACACTATAGGGCTGTTACCAAATTAAATAATTTACACTGAAAAAGTACAACTGCGTTCAATAATGTTATGAGATTCTTTAAATATTTTTGAATAAACAAATAAGAAATGCTGGTGGGAAATTTATACTTTTAAACATGAAATTGAACCGCCAGTAGATGGCGGCAAGTGACCGTCTTAATGAGTGAGCCACTGAGTCATTTATTCAAACGATTCACTCTGAATCAAGAATGAAGCAGTTGTTTATGAATGGGCGATTGAATCTTCACTCAACCGATTCGTTCAAAACGCTGAATCATTCAAAACGGCTGAGCGCAGCTGCGAGATGCGCTGGTTCTGCTTTGTTTGGAACTATTTTCGCTGCTACAGTAGAACAAAAAAACAGGCATATTGCATCTAAAACGTAAGTGATTGATATTAACTACTTGTTTATTGAACTGTTGTATGAAATTAGTGTCAATTTCAATCGAGGTGATATTCAGGAATTCAGTAGCCTACTTTCGGTCGTGTGATGCTTAACTTTATCATATGTCGCAAATAGCAAACTAAACCCCATTGAATTTTTATTGCAACATGATAACTGAGTTTCTTTGTGTGAGCAGAGCTCATTTGTTTTGTATTCTCCTCAAGAGGTTACGTGATCCTCAACAGCGCAATATCACCGCCAGTACATCCACTATCAGTCGCCACTTAAGCTAGATTAATCATTCTCGCGTTTTGGTTGTTATTGACATTTTAATCAAGCTACTTATCTGGTCAGGCAAGTAAAATTCTCTCACTTCAAGCCAGGGGCGTAGTTTGTGGGGGGGATGGGGGGGAGGTAACCCCCAATATTCAAATCCATCAGTTACAACCCCCCAGTATTTCAACATGAAAATCACAGTAGATCTATAACAATAATTTTGTTTATAATCGAATATGTGTTTGTCATAATAAATTAGTCAACAAAAATATTCCCCTCCATTGAACCGATTGGTAACGCCCAACCAATGCGCGTCGCACTTTCACCAACACAACGCGAGTGGCGCTCTACTGTTTGAATGAAAGAGAGCGGGTAGCACCAAAAATGAAGAGAACCGCTGCCCAGCCGACTATATTAAACTTCTGTTCAAAGAGGGACGTTAAAAAGAATAAAGCATGTACTGAGAAGGAGGTATGAAAACATTGTAATAGCTAAGTACACTCCACATATATTTTAGCTAGCTAATCCATTGCAATTTAGCCATAACTATCAGTGTAACTGTAACCAATTACTAAAACAGCCATCTATTTTGTTACTTCATTTTTCAACAGCGTCTTATCAATGACAAAAGTATTCACATCGGTGTTTGTTTTCTTCCTTAATTAATCTGACTTTTGAACAAATTGGCTGAATGAACGATTTAAGTAGCTCACTCATTAAAACGTTGAATCGCTGCCACCTACTGGCGGTTTCAATATATAACATAATTTATT
This sequence comes from Culter alburnus, assembly GCA_028476615.1. NCBI lineage: Eukaryota > Metazoa > Chordata > Actinopteri > Cypriniformes > Xenocyprididae > Culter > Culter alburnus. Next base: position 579,715 of record JAOTNS010003624.1, read on the forward strand.
TCTTTTTAGAATCACTCCGTTATGTTAGAATTTGATGAATGGTTATACATAAATTCCATAAAGTTATGATAGATAGATAGATAGATAGATAGAAAATAATTATCCAATAACGCTACACATAAACAGATTTTTTTTAAAATAAAAAAAAAATAACAGGCAGCATACCAACGCTCAACCCCCCTTAACCCCTGTATATATATATAAAATGTTTTAGGTTTTCATATATATATATATGATAGATAGAATTTTTTTATATTAATGTGTAATATGGTTTGTAGTTGTTTACATATATATGTGTGTGTGTGTGTGTGTATATATGTTTTTTTTTAATATCTTTAGATAGTTAGAATTTTTATATTTAATTTTTATATGTATGCTATATGTTTTAAAGTTGTTGTTTTTTTTTGTTTTTTTTGTAGTTTTCCTTTTTTTTTTTGTAGTTTTTTTGTGAGGCAAATTGCGCTTTTGTCCACCAAGGTCCAAAAAAGAGCTTATTTAGTTATTTATTTTCAAAAATAGGCATTTTCATATATATATATATATATTAAATTCTTTCTATGAATTTATATAACTCATTGAATCATAATATATATACTGTTACCCAGATATAAAATCCCTCACACCATTATATAAGCTTTTGTTCGTACTGCCCACCTTCATCTACATCAGCATTTTCACACATAACTGCTGTTTAACAGGCTGTACTACGACTGCAGCCACATCCACTGTAGTTTTACAGTCTATTTAAGATAATAGCTTCTGTATTCCAGTGAATTACTGCTCCATGATGCTAATAGACCATTTTCATAACCCTGCAGCTCGTACCAGGAGTCCGATAGTAAAGTGACTGCGGACGGGGTGGTGGGTTTGACGAGGGCTTTCCTGGCCGCTGGAGCTCAGTGTGTGCTGGTGTCTCTGTGGCCGGTTCCCGTCGCAGCCTCCAAGATGTTCGTCCACGCGTTCTACAGCGCTCTGCTCAACGGCACCAAAGCGAGCGCGGCCCTCGCAGACGCCATGAAGACCGTTCAAAGCAGCAAACAGTTCTCACACCCCTCCAACTGGGCAGGTATGTTCACAGTGCCATGATACCATGCATAGTATGCCAATTTTCATACTACTTTTGCAAAAATGTGCAATATATAAACAAATCATATGGTGGTGAATCTGCAGTGTGGACTGAAAATCTAAAATAACTGACACTACATGCACCGTGTCATTCAAAATAAAGTAGGCAGAATTGAGTATATACTGCACAGTTTTAAGGTTTGTTTGCTGTACTCCTCATGATTTGAATGCGTCTCCACAGGCTTTATGCTGATTGGCAGTGACGTGAAACTGAACAGCCCGTCATCTCTGATTGGTCAGGCTCTGGCTGAGATCCTGCAGTATCCGGACAAAGCCAGAGATGCCCTGAGGGTTCTGCTACACCTGGTGAGAAACACACACCATCTTTACCAGGAACACTGGCCCATTTACATTTATTAAGAATATATATATATATATATATATATATATAGTGGGTATGGAAAGTATTCAGACCCCCTTAAATTTTTCACTCTTTGTTATATTGCAGCCATTTGCTAAAATCATTTAAGCTCATTTTTTCCTCATTAATGTACACACAGCACCCCATATTGACAGAAAAACACAGAATTGTTGACATTTTTGCAGATTTATTAAAAAAGAAAAACTGAAATATCACATGGTCCTAAGTATTCAGTATTTAGTAGAAGCACCCTTTTGATCTAATACAGCCATGAGTCTTTTTGGGAAAGATGCAACAAGTTTTTCACACCTGGATTTGGGGATCCTCTGCCATTCCTCCTTGCAGATCCTCTCCAGTTCTGTCAGGTTGGATGGTAAACGTTGGTGGACAGCCATTTTTAGGTCTCTCCAGAGATGCTCAATTGGGTTTAAGTCAGGGCTCTGGCTGGGCCATTCAAGAACAGTCACGGAGTTGTTGTGAAGCCACTCCTTCGTTATTTTAGCTGTGTGCTTAGGGTCATTGTCTTGTTGGAAGGTAAACCTTCGGCCCAGTCTGAGGTCCTGAGCACTCTGGAGAAGGTTTTTGTCCAGGATATCCCTGTACTTGGCCGCATTCATCTTTCCCTCGATTGCAACCAGTCGTCCTGTCCCTGCAGCTGAAAAACACCCCCACAGCATGATGCTGCCACCACCATGCTTCACTGTTGGGACTGTATTGGACAGGTGATGAGCAGTGCCTGGTTTTCTCCACACATACCGCTTAGAATTAAGGCCAAAAAGTTCTATCTTGGTCTCATCAGACAGAGAATCTTATTTCTCACCATCTTGGCAAACTCCATGCGGGCTTTCATGTGTCTTGCACTGAGGAGAGGCTTCCGTCGGCCACTCTGCCATAAAGCCCCGACTGGTGGAGGGCTGCAGTGATGGTTGACTTTCTACAACTTTCTCCCCATCTCCCGACTGCATCTCTGGAGCTCAGCCACAGTGATCTTTGGGTTCTTCTTTACCTCTCTCACCAAGGCTCTTCTCCCCCGTAGCTCAGTTTGGCCGGACGGCCAGCTCTAGGAAGGGTTCTGGTCGTCCCAAACGTCTTCCATTTAAGGATTATGGAGGCCACTGTGCTCTTAGGAACCTTAAGTGCAGCAGAAATTTTTTTGTAACCTTGGCCAGATCTGTGCCTTGCCACAATTCTGTCTCTGAGCTCTTCAGGCAGTTCCTTTGACCTCATGATTCTCATTTGCTCTGACATGCACTGTGAGCTGTAAGGTCTTATATAGACAGTGTGGCTTTCCTAATCAAGT